>JABFEA020000067.1:24091647-24113191 GCA_019775915.2 Cyphomyrus plagiostoma
TTGTTCCGGTGGTGGTGCGTCAAACCCCCCCTCTGCCCCCCCCCCCAACCCACTCCACCCCCCCAACTGATTTGTTGTAAAAGCAAGATCTTTGATCCTGTCTTAGTACTATAAATATTATACTGTGAAATTATCATCAGTCATTTCACAGCGCCAGTTTGTGTGCCACATTAGGACACTATTCACCTGAAGTTACCCGTAACAGAAGGCAAAAGTGAATATTGACGTGGTTTCTTTTTAAGTGCCAATAAAAAATGAAGCATGAGGTTGAGAAAGCAAAGATTAAACGAAAAAATGGCGGTAGAATTAAATTATTTTCGTACTTGAAAACTGAAACTGTCCACGGTGCTGAAAAAGAAGGTCCGCCCCAAGTACCAAAGTCAAATCATCGAGTCACATTTATAATTACGGGCACTTATGTCGTATTTATTTATCCTGTATAAGTAACAGTATTTTCAGTGTTTACTGTTAAGTTCTCACCCACGCCCTACCAGAGGTTGATAGACCTCACGACTGTACTTTCAAACGCTGAGAATCTGATCCTTCGTTGAGGTGTAATTAATTGTATACACGGAAACATATGGCTTCGCTCGTCAGCATGCCACGAGAGGGTTTGTATCCCCTTACATCAATTTTAAAATTAAAAATTAAAATTTCACACCCATTTTAAACATATGCCATTAGGAGAGATAGCAGACCTATATCAAACTGTCAAGGACGCTACTTCTAATGCATTATATGTGCATAAGGGGACGCTGACTTCTAATTGTGTCGGCGACAGGCTTATTTGGGACAAAAAAAAACTCGAAGCACGGCCCGAATCGCACATAACAATGGCCTCTGGTTTACAAACAGCGCAGGCTCAATAAGCGCTGAGACTGGGCTGGAAATCATGATACGGTTTTAATTTTGGAGCACACCAAACCCAAAGGATGCGCAACCAATACAGGATCCAGCTTTCGGGAGACCTCGACTGCAGCTGCTGCTGCTACGGATCCACGCCTCTCTTACCACTGTCTTGGGAAATAGTCTTTGGGGAATGATCCCCTTGTAAATATTATCGGAATTTCACCTTAGCCACCATTCTGAATGGCACTGGGTTACAAACATAATCAAATGAAACGTATGGTACTGACCCGGGCGAACACTGCGCCAAGCAAGAGCTTTTGTCCATGCCTAGAAACAGCAGGTGTTATCGGAGTGGGCGGATACGTTTAACAGAACGGCGGACTTGCTAAAACACACAGTTCTTCAAAATATTTCATTTTGAAACGCAGGCGACCCCTTTCCAGACCGATGCGGTTTTTAAATTTAGGCCCTATGCTGCAGGTTCACGTTTCAAAGCGATCTTTCATCGCCGACGAGACAAGCATGCTTTGCATGATACTGAGGGGAAAGCGTATTGTCAGGACGAAAGGAGCGTGTGTATGTGCATAGGACTGATCAGGAATACACGCATGCCATCTATTCAATGAGAAAAGCCCTACTGCCGTGACAGAAATAGGAGACGAATATCAGTGCGCTGTCAATTCCTGGGTAACGTATGGCCCGAAACTCTGTGTCACAGTACGCCCGTCTCCAGCTGCCTCGCTGTCTGTAGTCATAGCCCTCTTTTGCTTCATCAGGAACCTGCATTTATAATTTACGGTGGTCAAAAGTGATATAAATGATGCACATTCTCTCTGCTAAGCATTCTATCCATTGACTGGATATTTTACAGCATCCATTTTCCACAGGTAGGCGACAATAGAACAGTGAGGTAAAAGGGATTGAAGCGCGTAAAGTAAATTGTAGACTTTGATTTGCACATTCAACGTTGAAGCCCTTAAGAAAACATATTTAATGAAATGGTTATATCCCCGTGCTCCATCCACCCCCCACGGCCACCTTCGTACACATAATTAGAAATCACATAGCATCTCTCAAACCAGTGCCGCCCCAAAAACAAAGTGATACTAGGAACAATTATGATTGACCTTACCTTGATGATTTTCAAGGTTTTCCTCCGGGATGTACATGTTTTTGCTTTCATTTACCATAAATGTGGTCCGGCTTTATCCGTAGGTAAATGAAGGAAGAGGTTGTAAAAGGAGGAGGGGAAGGAGAAAATAAAGGAGAAAAAATAAATCAAAGAAAAAAAATAAAAATTAACAGCGGAAATCTTGCGATATCCCTCTTGGCGTTTCAGTTAATATTACCTGATCCCCATTATGGAGTTAAAAAACAGAAATAGACATTCGCTGGAACCCCCTAATAAATCGAACCAGTGCATCCCTCGGTACATCCGGGCCCTATCTAAGAAACATGATACCAGCACCACTTGCTGCTAGCAATAATCAAAATAGTATCAAATCACTCCAAGATTCTTTGAAATGGTTAAAACAAAACCTTTAGAAAGACAGAAAATCGGACGCCGGCACTACCGAATAAGGAAAAGACAGAGGCTCTCGATGCAACAAAAAAGAAAGATGTATGTATTCCGAAACTGATCTCACAGGGTTAAATCTTCATTTATAAATGATTCCACCAACGGTGTCCAAAAACAGGCGAATTTATGTCGTGCCTCATCTAGGGATCCAAATTATGTCAATTCCAAGCCATAACACCAAGTAGCGGACTTCTCGATCGCCTTGTAGAGAGCGGTCGCTTGTCTCTCTGCAGTGATACTTGTCTGGTGGAGGGAAGTGAGGGGGGAGTGAGAGAGAGGGGTGACGACCAAGCCCCCTCCCCTGTAGACTCTCTGACTCGTTCCAGATGTTACTGCGCTAGAAAATAGAATAAACCGTTCCTGATTTTCAATCTCGCCCCAGTGACAGTACAAAATGCGGAGATCTCGCTTCACCGAAGAACGGGCATGGCAAACGAATAGTAAAGACGTTAACCTGCCCTGGATTATAATGTGCGGGTGTTTTTTTTTCTACAAACTGTGATATATCCATTAAATTTCCAGACTGCTTTAAACCTAACCAAACTTTTTCCTCCTCGATCCAGAAACTTATTTATGTTAAAACAAAAACACTGCGTGTCTTTTCAAATAACTACATTCCAAGTGCATCGTGCTCCCGAAATGTGGTAGAAATATTTATTTTATTTACAACGTACTGGACCACAAAGCCCTTTGAATTTGGTGTGACTCCAACATTAATAGGACAGTTCACGAAGTACTTCGCCATAAATATATACTTAAAGAGTTATAAAACTATACAGAAAACAAAAGATCTTAATATAAATCAATATACTTATATTCTTCAAAATAAGTATATTCTACTTAATCTTATCTGGTCAAATGTTGAGGAATTAAATTCAAAACGCACGGCGCACCCTCATGTATTGCAGAGTTCAATCATCCATCACGTGGCATTGGTATGGCTTACTAGGTACGCTGTTGATGCTTAGGAGCTCTCACTCCCCAAATAAACGAAAAACACCGTTTCCTTTGGTCTGTCTGCGCGCCTGAATGTGGTTAATCCTACAGCCCGCTTGACGTTATTATCGTTTGAAATAGTACAACATTATACTCTTTCGAAAATAAATAAATAAATGCAGTGACATGGCAATTCTGAATAACCATTCAAAGACGTCTTATCCCACCGACGTCCAAAATACAGCTCAGGAGTAGGAAAAAAGTTAATTCAGCGTCGAAGCTACAGTTACAGACAGTACGTCCTTTTGCTTTAATTACTTTGATAGATAATATTGCCCAAAAATGATTCGGTGAAATCAGGTGATAATCTATGAGATCTACCCATCAGTAGTTTTTTTCCTTGTCTCGTTCTACTCTGAATCTTTTTAGCTCCTCTGTGTGCCGAGGAAGCATTCCATTAGCCGATTTACTTCACTTGGCACATCATTCCATGAAAGTTTTTCCCTGTAGGGTTTTGGACATCTGCATTATTTATGAATGACGGAGGACCATATGAAAGGGCTGTCATCACACGTGCTCTGTGCTACAATACAACCTAGTTCCTTCACTAACAGGACAGTGCTAAAAATCAATGGCACTGAGGTGGTGGGGGTGAGGGTTAGGGAACATTAACAGGTTCTCAATTTGATACGAAGAGACATATCCCAAGACCCCAGTTTACTAATATTTAGAAGTTTCTCCACACTTATCTTCTGTGGAATCAGTAGTCTGTTTGTGGCTGGTGTCTGAGGCCAGACTATGAGACACATTACTGGGCAGAGAGGATCAAGACGTCCACATCCAGGAGCTTTCCTTAGCAGAATGCTAAAAGAAAGTAAGGGCATGCATTCACCTTACCCACAATACACTGAAAAGAATTCTCCCCAGCACTGGCTTTGCACCCATGCAGCCGTATTACCTGTTCAGATTTGGGGTTCCACATGAAACAAATGTCACCTTTGGCTGAATAACCAAAGTCAAAGTAACTAGCACAAACCAATATGGTATATTTTTCATAGAAACATGTTTGTAAAAGCAACCCCTCTTTCTTGTGGGGGAGCGATAAAGAAGACTGCCTAAACCACAGTTTGCCCGGTCAGCTTTTTCATTGGCACCAGAAGTATTTGTTCTCTGTGCTTGAAAGTAGCCAAACAAATCAATTTCTGACCAAACTACTTCTCTGTACAACAGTACAAATTGCCCTGTGAAAAAAACAAGCCACTTAATTTTTAACTGTGCATGTTCAAAGCATGCAGGATTCCATATCCTTTATATACACCACTAATATTATACACTTTTACAAATGACAAATATACACTTTTGAGGGGTCCAAATATATTCAGTTACTATTTAAATGAAACTTGCAAATTAAATTTACTACTACTAAATTTACTAGTAGTATTTGCTAGAAATTTACTAATATTTCAACACATACTTTCAAAACATTACAGAATAAGAAGTATATCCATGCACGACATGTCAAATTGAATAAGACTATTAAACTGCGTTCACTGTAATCATAAAAAATGGGTTAATCCGGAGCCTGATGTAACTAGACTTGCAAAGATAATGCTGCCCCCTGGCGTCCAAAATAAATACTGTAAACGCATCGGAGGAAAAATCATCTGCTAGGAAAAATTATAGATGTACATGGAAATGGAAGATCACATAATGACAACCATTGTGTAGCAGTAATTTCAAAGGAGCTAGCTATATCATACAAATTATGTTTTGGTCACCACGTGTTTACTGCATTTAAGTACAAAATCGTGCAGCTCTATTCAAAGTACATGAAGTAAATGCTTCCAAAGAACGTGTTTTATCCAAAAAGGTACGCCGCTTCCAACTAGCTGCCTGCAGCGTCACCTTGACTATCACCAGTTTCTGAATCCGCCTCTCTTGAGTCGATTCACTATCCTGCCCTGTATTCTTCGTGTGTTTAGTAATGCCTGAGTGTTTACAATCACTTTGGTATACCGAAACATGGCTCCTGTCAGAGGAACAGGTTGCTTACTAAAATAGTTAGCCGAGATCAGAAGCAAAACCTTACAAATTTTAAGAGATTTTAATGCTCACCAAGGGGTGCTGGCTGTCCATACTTAGTTTTTTTGTTTGCGCTTGGCACTTTGATCGCCACAGATTCGCGTCGGTTTTCAACGCATTTTGTGAGCTAAGAAATCCGCCTAGCTAAGGTGGCCGCAGTAAACGAGGGACAATGACGGCGAGCACAGCTGGGACCAGCGGTTGTTTTACAGCTAAAAGTCTGGACATTAGTCTTGCCGCTTTAAAAAGGCAAGACCCCTATATCAACAACATAGTCGATGTGGCTAGCCAAGTGGCGCTCTATACGTTCAGCAATAAAGCAAATGAATGGGTAAGATCGATAATCGCGCCATTATTTTGCCAACGGCCGAACAGTGGATCGTGAATGGCTTTCAATAAATACTTCAGGTGTCTGTTCGGGATTGTGTAGAAATTATCAGGTGGTTGTTAATGCCTACCACGCGGTCAATAATTTTGTTCGTTGTATTTAGTCTTAAGAGTTGTTTCCTGTAAGAAAAGTATCGACATTTGTGAATAAGTAGTTCTAGAAACTGTATAAAATAGTATGAATTTTTGTTCGCTTGTTTTTGTGTGTCTTGGTCATGTTTTTCAGATGGAGTACTTTCGCATTAAAACTATAGTTAACATAAAATTCGTAGTTAAATTAATAGTTAATTTATATTAATTATAATTTATAACTATTATAAACTTACTAGGATATATAACGTAAGTAAAGTTTTAAAATACCATGGGAATTTACAGGATTTACAGGAATTTACAGAAACATGTTGGCGTGACACAGAAACATTCCATTGTAATCTAGTTATCAAAATCCATATTTAGGGGAAAACGCTTGTTTTAAATGGTAGGTTATTAAATAAATACATAAGGTGATACACCTGCGGGGGTATATTTCTTGGCTAAGTTTGTTTGCCCCTGCATTTCTGGTCTGCACTGTATCATTTGTCTGCAGGCAACAAGCGTTTACACAGTGCAGTAGAAGGGGTAGTGTATTCTTGCCAATTGACTCATCTACCAGGAAACAGACCTAGAATGTGCTAACGGAGGGCATAAATTAGGTAGCGGCATGTGCATAGCGGCGTCCCTTTATTAAAGGAAGGAAGGTTCGAGGGCCGACGTTATACCAGTAAGAGATTGAATGTCTCAGAAATGTCACCCTGTTCTCCGTCTTACAGGAGAAGACGGATGTGGAGGGAACCCTGTTTGTGTACACCAGGTAAAGGGAACCTGGGAGGGCCTGCTTGTTATCAGCCGTTTGACACATCTCAGTGTGTGCCCCATTTATAGCCTGCCTATCAGTGAGGTCATGTGACTGGGCTGATTACAGCTGTTTGGCGATACCTACTTATGGGGCAGTTCTCCAAAAAAAAAAAAGTAAATTCACCTTACAGATTTAAGCTTATTTAAAGGTTTAGAAATGATACTAAAACTTGTTTTGTAATCCCCGGGTTGAAATTGTCCCTTGTGATCTTTTTTTGGTAGGTTAGCATCCCCCAGACACGGCTTCACCATCATGAACCGCCTCAGTATGGATAACCTGACGGAACCAATAACTAAGGATTTGGACTTCCAGCTGCAGGACCCCTTTCTGCTCTACAGAAACGCTCGATGTAAGTGCTTGTGTGGGATGTCAGCTGGGTTTTAAGTTTTCAGGCGTATGACAAAGAGTCTGCTTTTTAATCTAGCAATCAGGATAATCGGACTTTGCATCAGTGGAAAGTAAACAAGGCATAAAGAATTTGTGGGAGATGTAATGTCGTCCTGATAGTTCTCCACCACTTGATTCTTTATTTTGATGCTGTAATTTCTCTTTACGCTTACAGCCATACATAGATAAAGACAACAGAACAATAAAGACGTGGCAGCCACAGTTTGCATCTTAGCTGGCCAGGAATTTTAACTCTGGCATCATCAAGCGCTTAATTTAATGCATTCAATTTAGACCTGTGCACAGGCTCGGAGAGAGAGGGGCAGGCTGTTTCTGCACTCAGGGGTCTACAGCTCCTTTTATGGTGGCGAGGTATGTCAGTGGCTGTGGGCCCAAGTTTGTCTGCGTTTGTACCGGTTAACTCCGCCGCTGTCCTGCCAGCATCAGGGGACCCAGCCAGCCAGGGTGGATAAGATAAACCCCTCCCCTCATCAAGCCAATGACATATGCAAACCTCCACACAGAAACACACACACACACAGTCTCTCTGGCGGGAGATGGCATGTGGGACCAGAATGAGCCTACACACAAAAAAGGAAAAAAAAAACAAAAACCACTGGAGAAGATTTTAAGTGCCTGGCTGCCTGTGTTCAAATTAGCCACGAAGAAAAGCTCTTTTCCCGTGTGAACGCTGGGGAAACTTCGGTGGCTCGATCGAAGGCTGCTGTGACTGTATGCAGGGATCTACAGGTCAGGCAAGCAGCCATCTTCGAAAATCTTCAGAATTACAGAGATTATTCTTGGAAAATTTAGCTTTAGAAAAGTCCTTGCACTTCTAATTTTCATGAGTACTGTTTTCTCTCTATGAAGGCATCTAAATTAAAAACTTTATAAACATCTATATTCTTTAACCAGGAACAGACAGCAGAATGATATTTGCAATTTTTAACAATGAGAATCATAGCATCTGCGCTACAACTGTAAACGCTGTTGAAAAACAAGACCTGTGTGTTCATTTGCAAGCTGTCACCACAAACTGCACAGCAGCATAGAAAACAAGCGTTTTCCCAGAGGTAGATCTCAGAAGACAACAAATTCACAAATCAGGCAAAAGCAGGTCATCTTTCCCCACATGAGCAAAGCACAAACCACACAGGATGGTTTAAAATAGCTGGGGACTGACGTGTGCCGGCCAGCGGCAGGCGATTGTGAGTCCTCCTTACCTCCGGGCCGCACGTATGTGCATTCAAGTTGGGTCTCCGAAATGAGCTTCCCTCTGAACTTCACATCGGGCTCCTCTTCCAGGCGCTCGTGCTTCTGCTTGCGGTGAAACAACTGGCGGAACATGGTCTTCTGGAAGACCCTTAATGTGGCCTGCTTTGCCGAAAGGAGAGCAGGAGGCTGGGGCTGCCCACTCTCACCACCTGTGGCGTCCTAAATCAAGCAGAGGGACTCCTCCTGGTCGATGTGCCGGAGGTGTTCCCCTCCTAGGCGGTGCGTTTCTAGACAGCGACAGCTCCGGGCCTTGGGGCCTAGATGAGTGCAGAGTGGCTGCCCTCAAATGTCCCTCCTGTTGCCTACTTCAGACTAGTATGCTGGGCTGCCAAATTTTTCCCCTCAGCCAGTCCTCCGTTTGCCCTCTTTATTTCTGTCGTCCCTCTCCTTTGGCCACTATCTCTTTCTCGTTATCTCACGCTGGAAGCGAGAGTCCGGTGGAGGTGAGAGGAAATGTTCGCTGCGACTGTCAGCAGGGCTCTTGACTTAGTCATGCAGAGCATTCGTTTCCAGCTCCCCCCCCTTCTCCTCTCTCCTGCTTCTCTCTCTCTCTCTCCTTCTCCCTTCCCGGACACCAAGTCTCTCTCTCCCACAGCCCCCCGGACCCCATTTCCTCCCTCTCTTCCCCTCTATCCCACTAGACCACCAGTCTTATCCAGCGATTGGCCTCTAAACTCTCCTTAACTGGTTCACAAGTGCTCATAAATACCCCATAAAACCTCATCAGCTATCTTCCCTTCAGGATAAGCTGAAGCAAAACTGTTTACCCACGCGATACATTAAACATCAGTGTAATAGCTAAAAAATGTGAAACATAAATACGTTTGCATCCCGACGTGGCCTTGCACGTTGTCTTTGCACATTCATCAGTTTAGAGATTTATTTCACTCTTTTGGTGGGGGGCGTGACAGTAATTTAGGAAGCATTTAATTTACAAACGTCGACGTAAACTTGAAGTTACGGCTTACTGACTTGTTATTTTCGTGGTTTTTAAACCTTGCTGCTTCTGTTCATGGTGACCCACTTCCTGAAGGTACTGTGTTATTTCTTTGGCATTTGAGACTCTGTGGGACCCTGTGTAAAAATGTAGACAGATGTTTAGACAGTTATTCATCAACCTGCCCCTGCTATCCACAAAAAAAAGCAGAGAGGAATATGGTTTTACTCTGAACCTTTACTCAGATGAACTATATGGCAGCTTCCGTCTTCGTTTTCATGATGTTGATTCATGCTGCATATACCCCCCAACCCTTGCTTTTCATGGGGAAGCGGGTCACATGACCTTGGAGGCACACAGCTCCCATTAAGCACGCATGCAGACTGATCCTAACCCATCCTGTCAATCATTAAACTCTTGAGGATGGTTGGTTTTCCCACACCAACTTATCTGCTGCCTGTCTTCCTCAGTCCATTGTTTACGTCACCTAAGCTAGTTCGTAGTTTCATTCCTCAGAGTAATAAAATAAACAAAGTGAATTGTTACAGCAAGTATTGTTATTATAAAGGATTTTAAAGCCTGTGAAATGTCAGTAAGCCTGCAACCTCTGTCTGTACGCTTCCAGCCTGTCTAATCTAACCTTTTATTTCCATACTCTTGGCTTTAGGGTCCATCTATGGCATCTGGTTCTATGACAAAGAGGACTGCCAGCGAATAGCAGAGCTCATGAAGAAGTAGGTACCCTCCTTGGCAAATAAAATGGTGCAGCTAAGTCTGATCAGCACAGACAAGATCTTTATTCAATGCCACCTATAATCCCCAAGGACTAATGTGACATGTTTACAGAATGGTAGCCTGCACTACTCAAAATGTAGATCCATGTGGTCTTGCTACCCATTTATTGTGTTACAGTTCTCAATCACACCTCTAACGACTAGGGTAGCGGGCAGACTGTCCATCTCAGTGAGATTGTGAAAATCTGGTTCATGCTGCACACTGGTAATCGCTTCCTGCCAACACTTAAAGGGCACATGGCAGTGGGAGGATGGTGTTCTCAGTAACGCCTCTCTTCTGTCCCTCGCTCTAGTCTGACGCAGCAGGAACAGCTCCTGGCACAGCAGGGGGAGGGAGCTTCTCTGGGGTCTTTTCCTGCCAGGGATGGCAAAGGAGTTGACATTCTGCAAATGCTGACCAAAGCCCGAGTCGAGTACGATAAGGTATGGGCGCTGGCTCACGAGCCTGCCACTAGGTGGCACTGACGTATAAATGGAGTGGCAGTCATGTAGGGCTGGGTGATTTTCATGATGGTTGAATAAAGATTTCACACTAATATGCATATTGTCAATCATGGTTTTACATTATACATTCTTTATAAATAATGTAGCAATATACTACTATAAACATACCAATGTCACTCTTGCGAAAGGCACAGCAAAAAAAATTATTTAAATATTAGTAAAGGCTGCGGTTTTTTGTCAACAAATATGAAAAAAAGTCTATGTTGTCCCAATAAATGATACAGCCCCACTGAGCTGAACAGTGCAACCAGTCAGCTGTACAGAAGCACCGAGCACTGAGATATTATCCCTGTAACAAAATTCCACTTCTTGCGGAACTGGTTCAGAAGTTTCAAAGCTAAACAAAATGTGATGGGTCAATTTTGTGCAGTTTATTCCAGTGCCCAATGGTATGTGTGAAACCCTGTGACTGAAATACTAGGGGAAAATATTTGAAATCGTAGCTTAAGAAACATTGAGAATTTTTTGTCATATCGCTTAGGGACTGGTGCAGAAAAATGCCATATTTGGTTAATATCAGCTTCTGCTAAAATCTGAAAAGCTTCACTCTTCCCTGACTTCTCCCTTGTTCCACTTATATAAGAGACACTTTCATTTCAAGTCAGGCACATGTCAGTGCTGTAGATTTTTACTGAAACAGTCCTAGATGAGTTCAGAGCATGATTCTGGGACTGCACCCAGGTGTCTTGTGGTTGTACACCCCCTAAAGTGATACACCACCTGTCTGTGACCTTTAGTTTGTTTCCCCCATTCATCGTGAGGTGCCGTCTTAGTGTCTCCCCAACCCCACTCTGTCCCCTTCCTCAGGGAAAGCCAGCTTCAGAGCCCAAGGAAATAGCCAACAGCAGCGTGATCCATGACAACCCCAACCTGATTAAACCCATCCCAGTCAAGCCCCTGGAAAGGCACGCTCCCAGCCACCAACAGCCCCCCCAGGTACCAATACTATTCCTCCCCCCACGATTTCTTACCAGTGTACTAAGTTTCCGCACCCCTTTTATTGAAGTACTTAAGGGATGAGCATTTCTGGTACTCTCTACATCAGTTTGACCAAAGCTATGCTAGCCATTTGGTGGGGGTGGAATCCCGGGCAGCTCTTTAGTGAGGCAAGATTGCAAACGTCCAGCAGTGGTAATGCTAATAAGCTTAGCATCAGCCCACCTTTTAACTAGGAGGCACCCGTTCACTGAGATCATCCGGGCAGGTTCAAGAACCACTGAGGTTTAACTGCTGTGCTCTGGAATTTCCCTAATGCTGAGGGTCCTGAATTTATGTCAGTTGCATTCTCAACATGCACACAAATTTCCAGATATTTTATACCCTCTCAATGAAAAATTGTTACTTTAATAATTTCTTATACTTATGTAAAATGTGCTAACCTACAGTATACAGAATGATCATTAATGGTGTCCCTTATTGTGTAATGCTTAGTCAAGCAGCCCAGAAGATATAAGGTGGGGAGGGGTGAGTCCTTAATTTCTGTAGGTTTTATTATTGAGAGGAGGTGTGGTTGACAGCTCCTCCCGTGTCTCCTCCCCCACCATTTCCAGGACACTGACACAAAACCCAAACATCATTTACTGGCTGCCCTTTTTGGGGCACCCTCCAGGCCTGAAGATCTGTCCCCACCGACAACATCAGGTCTCGGTGGAGGGCGCCCTCCAGTGGCTCGTTCTCTGTCCTACGAGGAGCCTGGCCAGAAAGGCGGTGTTAAGCCAGCGGCATCTACCCCAGCCCAGCCCTGTGCGGCTATTCAGAAGTTGATGGCGGCGCAGCGTGGCCCTGGGGAGCTGCTGCAGCCTGTCTCCGAATCACCAGAAAACCGGCTGTGTGAGAACGGCGGGGCGGGTGCTACCCACTGCCAGCCTGCAGACCCCCTGCAGAGACTTTTCCCAGACTCCTCTGCCTCCTGCAGCCACCATGGAGCCCATGCCCAGCCAGCACCAGTCCTCCACTGCCTCCAGCCACCCCCAGCCCCAGCTCAGCCCCAAACTCAGGCTGACCTTCCCCAGCCACTGTTCTTCAGCCCCGGCAAGCCCTCACAGGTCTCCCCCCATGAGTTGCTGCAGCGTCTTCAGCTGGTGCAGCAGGAGCAGAGTCAGGCTGCCGAGCCCCCCCGACCCCCCCTTGCACCACGCTTCCAAGAACCGTCCACCTGGGTCGATAGGGCAGCCCCTGCACCCGCCCCTCCTGCCTCCGCACCACCTGTCACTCACAAGCCTAACCCACTCTTCCAGGTAACTTATTTAGTATCTTAGTGCCTTCTTTTCCATTGTCTATTAATAAAGATATAATTCTGATTTTCCCATCCAAAGTGGTTCGCTTATCACTGCTCCCCAGTCAGCGAAGCAGTTTAGCTTAAAAGCCTAAAGCCATGTTACAACTAGGGGTCAAGCTGTGCTCCTTTACACCTAATATGCAGTGTGCGTTCCTGGAGACTATATCTATCCCACAAGACGTGCATATAAAGACATGTATCTTCGGCCTACTCCAGGTGATCTCCCCCCAGCGTATTCCCGCCACCGTGGCTCCCACCCAGTTGCTGTCGCCCATGGCCTTCTCCCAGACCAAGCCCTCTAAGCCTGTCACTGACCTGTGCCCCCCCTCCACCTCGCTGATTCCCCCCCACACTCTGACTCGGAGTCAGCTCCAAGCCGCACTTCTGCATCTCATCCAGGTGGGTCTCCCGTGCTTTGGATACCCTTCATAAAATAAATATGTATTTAAAAATGTAGCAATGAGGTTGTGTTAGGTTCCCAAGATGCTGACAGACTATTGGTCAACAGAAGGCTGACTTTCACTTTTTCCTATTTCCAGAATGACGCTGCCTTCCTGGACACCATCTATGAGTCTTATGTTGCCACGGTCACACAAGATACAGCCCCAAAAAACTTCTGAATGGGCGAACTGAGAATGGACACCAATGTCACCATTTGTAGCCACTTTGTTTCTGTAATTTGACCGAAACTTCTTTAGCTGTCCACGTTTAAAATTTTAAATTAAAGTTGCGATTTGATTTTTTTTTTAGTTCTATTATTATCATAAGAGTAAGCAGCAAGACATTTTATACAAGATGCATGTAACCTGGTCTGCCATTTTAATGTGCTTGTATATAGTGTGTCCCTGCCATAATGAAGTGGGACCCCAGCCTTAAAAAGACTTTCTCATTAACAACGACTAACCTGGGGCCCCCTGGGGGGTATTCCACAAAGCACGATTTTTTTTCATTAGATAGATAACTTAAGCCAAATGTAAGGATTTTTCAATAGGAATGCTACTTAGCTGTCCTCCTACTGGACGATTTTCACATTTGGCTTTAGTTATCCAGCTACTTGGGATACTTTCTGGAATACCTGGCAGGTCTCTACAGCACACAGGGAAAACACCTCAGACTCAAGCCAACTCTGTTCTGGAAACCTCATTCTGCTTCCTAAGACTCATAAACAATGAAAAATATTTTATTTTACAAATCACAAAATAGATATTTTTCTATTGTGCCATGATCTGTTCCTCCTAAGCAGGTAAAATCCTATTTTACATTTTTTTTGTATAGGGAAAAAAGCCCATTCTTACAAAATCTTTATCACCGGAGTCTTATATCCAGAGTTTCAGTTTTGCTCATTTATTTTAAATGGATAAATCAATAAATAAAGTGTTTTGTGTTGACCATCTTAAAATGAGTGTATTCAGGTGGGAGGTGTGAACAATATTCTTGAAAAATAACATTGTTTGATGATGCCTTTAAGTAACGTAAATGGTAATAATACAAATTAAAATCACTTGAATGAACTATTATATAAAAATAATACGTGATAATTCAGTTAATCATTTACTCTAGCTAAAAATACAGTCCTCAAGTAGTTTTGAGTTCAGCTTGGCGGAGGTAAAACCCATTTGGATATATAATAGCTGAACATAAATATAGCTTTGGACAACTTGCACGAAGACTACAGCAAACAAATCAGGAAGATTATTTCAGACAAGAGATTTGTTTCTTTGAAACACAAACACCAGTATAGAACATAGTTCCTCACTAATCTCCTAATATGGAAATCAAGTTGCTTTTTTTAATCAATAGTCAGTGTCAAACTATGGATGAACAAGCATTCATCTCCCAAAGTGAAAATCAATTTTATGGAGTCTGTGTAACCACATAACAACAGGAGGACCAGGTCAATAAGTGGCGGTGTAAAAACCTTTTAGTGCTATATGCTTTTAGTGCTATAACAATCTGGCATTTGACTCTGTCAGCACCGTTTAATTATTAACATTGAAATGCTCCCCTCTCCTGAGGCTGCTCTCATTCTGCTGATTATTAATCATGTGACACTAATGACCCATCACTACAGAGACCACAGGGCCATGGGATAGTACTCACTCCGATCTTCATTACTGAAAACGCTGTTTGGATGAATGAGCTGTAATTTTGAATCACTGTTTCCAAGGGATATTGAAAAACAATTACCCATGTATAATTTTTGAATTTGTTTTTCTGGTACTGGTAGAAAAAATAAAAGTTTCCCATTAGTTGCATTCCTAAAAAAGGAAAATCTTCATAGGAAATGACAAACAATAGAAAACGGCAGGCAGCTTGGCTCCCTGAGGAGCAGAAGCTGCAGAACCTGCCCCTGCACTCACAGCAGAGTTGCTCACTGGGCACTGGCAGATGCATTTAGCCAGCAGCTACATGGCTCTTTTCAGCTGATCATTCCTGATGGGCACAGGGCCTGCTAGCACCTCACTGGCTGTCCTGCTTCAGCTGGGCCCACTGGCCTCACACCTGAAAACAAGAGGACTAGCCAAAAAGAAGTGCAGAGGGAAATGGCTAGCACCACTTTAAACTATGATGGGAACAGTAAACAGTTATTATTTAGGCTTTGCACTCTCAGAGATCTGAGCAGTTCCACTTAATATATGCTAAATTATACGCTACACCTGTAATCTTCATTTATACAAAAGGACTCATTAGCCATTGCGTGATTCGTGCAGCACAACAAAAGTTTGTTTATATTTCGTCTACCAAGGCCATTTTCCCTTCCTATTTCCAGCACAATCTCCACTGCTATATCTACACAAAACCCCTCCCAAAAACGTCTTCTCTCCCCACTCTTCTCTCTTTGGATGAGGGAGCAGATTTCATTCAGTTCTAGCTCACTGCAGGTAAAAAGTTTTGATGATGTTTTGGGTTAAGTTTTGCATCATTGATATGAACATGAAGTACAGTTACTGCTGCAGAGTCTACCACGTGCAGCATGTTATATAAGCCTAGCCTAAAACATTTACTACTAGGGAATGTGTTTGGAGACTCGAATCCAAGGAGTGTGCAGTGATGGTCCTTCCGACATAGAAGTATCTACCTGGCTGCAGAGTGACCCTACGAGCCTAAGAGGGACTTTCCTGCCAGACTGTATATGTGACTAGCCCATACCAAGCTAGGTCAGTCACAGACGATCATGAGGAAAAGCAGGAGAATCAGGGTTTACAGAAGCTGAGGGAAGGGGGGTGTTTTGCTACTGTTCGTCTATGAGAACGCAGAAATTTGAGACTTCCTGGCAGCACTAGATTAGGGAAAACTGCAAAACAGGAAGAGGTGTGTACTGTTTCAAGGATTCAGGGACTCTTTATGCCTTCAATATGTGAATTTGAAAGTTTATATAGTGTTTTCAATCACAATTAAAGAGTATTTTCATTGTTTTTATGCGTTACTTTCTTGCTTGGTCCGGCAATAAATATTCCGTACAGTGACTCTTGCCACTATTTATTCACTGGTCACATTCCCACTGGAAGAATGAGGTGCGGGAATGGTGGTCATGTGTCTGTTGGATGTAGTGAGTCTGGTGCACCACAGGGCAGTTTCTGTGTATAGATGTGTGTGTGTGTGTATGTATATTATATATATATATATATATATATGAAATGTTTGGCATGTGCAACACAGGAGTTCGCCCTGTATGGGACCACACTGCACCTCTCAGTGTGTTTATATAGCAAGCCTCTGAAGCTACTGCTTCCCTCATGCTGATAGGATAGATAGAAGTCTGTCTCCAGAAATCACAATAATCTGCTTTGATATAGCAGTTCCCTCCACCACCCCCCCCCCACACACAAACACACACCCCACCCCCATGTCTAACTGCTACTTTCCCCTGCCCCTTTACATGCCCTCTCTCTCTCCCCCACTGCCTCTCTCTCCTACCATTAGTCCCACCTCTGAAAACCCCGGAGAGAAGCAAGCAGAGGGAGGGTTTAATCCAAGTGGATTAGGCTGTAAACTGGGTGATGGAAAAGGCGGTGCAGTGCTGCCGAAGCCCAATGGCTGCTTCCTGCCTCCCTGGGACTGTCTCTCTTAGCTCCAAGACGCGGTGTCCCTCGCTGGACAGGGAATAAACCAGGTCAGCTCGCTCCAAGAAGCTCTTGGGAGTCACACAAGCCGAAGACAACAGGGAACCACAGAAACAACATACTGGCTTTTTTATACAGCCGTTATTTCATTGTTTTTTTTTTTTTTTTTTACTTTCACTTGCACGGTGCTCACCCTTTGTGACACAGCTGGGGTGGTCTCACTGGGTTTGCTCCTGCACCTTGTCGGGAACTACGGTGATTCCCTGATCGAGCACAGAATCTAGAACCGGTTGGCCCATCGAAAGATGACCAGAAGAGGGTGCCAGGCCCAACAGCAGTTGCTGCAGGAGGCGTAAAACGCAAACACACACCGAGGCTCAGCTTGTCCCAGTCAAGGACGAGGTGTGGAACCTTTGGGCCCGGGACATGGAGCTTCTGAGATAGCAGAACAGCCATGAGCGATGAACAAGCGCAACAGAACCTATTTAGAGTCCATGAATACCCCCCTGTCCAACCTTATGCTCCTTTAGCACTTCTTTACTGAAGCTTCACTTGGACTGAGCTTTGTCCAGCACCCACAGTGCACCGGCACATGTGTTTTTTTGCACCTATACGCCCTGACATGCAACGAGATGCGACGCCCAGGCAGCCCATACACAAAGTCGCCGCAGATGGCCCAGCGAATAGCTCTGTGCATTATCTGCTCCAGCTGGCTCTGGTTCCCCACAGAAGCAGAGAAGCTGCTGCTCCCTCTGGAGACGTAAGTGGACCGTCGCCATTCCCAGCAAACCTTCGGTCCCTTTCAGTGTGTTGTCAATCTGTAAGACCAGGTGTGCAAAGAAGGTATCTTCTTCTTCGCTAGTTAGCTAGGGTACACATCTGACAGTACACTATGGAAATACGTAACTGAAACAAAAATACAATTAAGCTTCAAAAAAACTTAAAACATTATCAGTCTTGAAGAGGGAAGTAAGCTCCAGTGGTGAGAATATACCCTTCCACTGTGCCAGTTGTCTAACCCAAAGTTCTAGAAAGTTCCGAATGTGAACAGTGCAACGTGAAGGAATAGTAATGATAGTGGGATTGCCTCTGCCCAGGGCAGTTCATTAACCTGCCACTTTGTGATAGCGTAGCTTACAGCTAACCTGGATACCCTGTTCAACTCTATGAGAGAACATCATCTTTCTCTTTGAACATTCTGTCGTTTAACTGAGCAAGTGTGGTGTATTTAATGTGAAAAGAGTTCACCCTTAATGAGGTACAGCTCCTTGCTGTGAAGAATTTAGCACATATTTTATTAGCTTTGTTGGTCTTATACATTAGCAAAATTCTAGGAAAAAAAATTGGGATAGTAAAAGAAATTCATCTACTAGATTCAGAAGACTGAAAAATATAAGATTCTTCAAATACCATTAATCAAATCTGGTATCTTTTCATAACCCATTTTAAAGCATGATCCTGTTCTCCTTCCTCCCCCGTTTGAACGTGAAGCCCTCACTAGTCAGGAAAGAAATTGAAAAACAACAAAAGACACTTCCAAAAACGCTGACACAATCCGGAGATTAATTGTGCTCAGGTCTGTGCTTGCAAATGCTGATGCAACCTAGAGATTAACAGCAGTCCTGTTGGCCTTTGCTAGCCCGAAGTCTGATACCCAGCAGATACAGAACAGGGTGACAATGTGAATGTGCAAATGAAGATTTGATTCATTTTCAGTAGAGATAGTTTTGTTCCTAAAAAAATCTCATAATCCCAGGGGAATTTAACAATAAACAAAGTAGAAATCAACCCCATGGCAGGGGGTTTTAGAACCCTTCAAAGAATGTGATAGTTTAGCAGAATACTCACTTTGTCCAGCCCACCCAAGTTTTAACCTATGACCTCAAACATTCTGCATTTTCTGGCATATGGGAACAGAGCCACACAGTTGAAAGTATGGTCTTTGTGGATTTAAAATCCTAATGAGGGACTTAATTTCAGTGTTTTGCCACGTAGAAGAGCTGTATCCATCACATCCAGTTTAAGTAAGCTTCCCACATAATTCCCCCTAAAGCCAATAAGTGTCTTCAAAGATACAAATGATTCCCACAATTGCACAATGCAGTCGCGCTGCTGTTATCAGCATCCAGGGGTGCTGTGGTTGGTACCTGACAGCAAATTAGCAGTTTACGTTACTGCAACACAAATGCAACAGTTCTTCTGTCTGACCACAAGCAGCCTCTAAGGCCGGGGTTCCCAGGCAGTCACAGCAGTGCGGTGGCTCACCCTAGATTGCATGGGATCAGTGCATTACAGGAGTTATGACCCAGGGGCAGATGGCTAGCAGAAACTGCTCTCCACATCGTTTATCTTCAGACGCAGACAAACACTACCGCCTGCTCTGCATGGGTATATTGTCCCCACTGTTCTCTGTATTGTACTTCCTATTACAACAGGACAACTGTTGACTTGAGTTTTCTAGACATAATTAATCATCTTGTATTTTCCCCTGCTATGAGCAAAGCTTTCTGACATAAAAAACTATAGTGCTTGCTCTGCAGCCATGTTTATGTCAGATTTTTGTTGCTTGGGAAAGGTGGCTCCCATTTGCTTTGATTTTCATAGGATCTCCTTTTGTGGGTTGCAGAATTTTTGTGTGAAGGTAGGAGGATTTCATCCTTCTTGCCTTCACTTTAGTAAGCCAACTGATTAATAAGTCTTTAGCACAAAGGCAGCAGATTGATGCTCTGCTGATCCCGAGCCTTGGGAGATGGGATATCCCCACATACTGCTCCTAGGTAGGAGGGCAGGAAGGAAAAAAAAAGCATCCTGGTCCTTTCCCTATACATCAGCCATCCCAGACTTATTCATCAAGAAATCCTGCATACATACATACATACATACATACACACACACATGTACTTACTTAGCAGACACTTTTATCCAAAGCAACATATAAATGAGAAGCAGATTCAGATGGTCCCTAGAACAACTGGGATTTAGGGCTTTGCTCAAGGGCCGAATGGTAAAACTACTCTGGGATTTGACCAGGTTACCCATCACAGGAACAGCATTCAAACCCACTGAGTTACACACCTGTCCATTATTACACCATGGTCCAACCTCAAACCCTACAAGGAATGGGATGAGGGCAAGGACAGACAAACAAAAGCAGTAATCTACCATAACCCCCAGGAACTGCTGCACAACTACATTCATCTGGGTAATACCGCTGTAAAACAATACTGATATTTTACATTACTGTACTAATATTTAGTAAATATTTCCAATATATACATACCAACTAGGTTGTTCAAAAGTTAAATATATGGAGTCAAATTGCGGCCACATAGTGCTGCAAACAAATGTGTGTACTGTAAACAAAAGCACGTATAAACTGCGAACAAAATTGATGTATTTGGCACTTGTTTTTCTTTATGGCATGCGTGTTGCGCTTTGCAATACATTCCTTTTGTTCTGTATTCTTCTTTGCGTTTCACCATCTCACCTCTTTTTGGCACAGTGTGGATGGGCAGGGCTTTGTGAGAGTATCTGTCATTACCTGATCTGTACTAGCTGCCTGATGTGTACTTTGCATGTCTGGTCATACGCAGCATTTTCGAGCATGCATACACTGCATTACATTTTCTGGCACTGCCCATGCATGCATTGTCCACATTTGCAATAAATAAATACAATCAATATAATGATACATTATCAAGTCATTTCATATGTAAAAATATATTGAATATAAGATAAAAAAAATTATATATTGTTCATCCGTAGCCTGAAGCTCATATCATACATTACAAAAGCTTCCAATGTAACTTAAATAACCATTTTTTCCTCTTTGTATTCCAGGGTCCAACAGTGGGCAACAGACTTTGGAAATCAGATCTACTCCATAGCAACAAAATATTCTGGAGCTCCTTTACTGCAGAAGGTAAACTGCAAATCCATTCCCTTCAAGTAAACTGTCAAGTACAGGTGGAAAATAAGTGCTGCTGCTCCCAAACCCAACTGCTCATATAGTATTTTAGTAAATGTGTTAGTAATCTATTACCCTGCAGTTGTTTAACTGAACTGAAGCACCCACAGTAGCTATGGCATGAATGGCTGCAGGTTGGGTGACTTGCCAAAGTGTACATCAGCTGTGGTCTGTTTTTCTGATCCTGTCAGAGATGAAAAGGGAGATCCTCAAGGCTTCCTCTGCCTCTGAGGGCATTTCACATTCCGTAAACACATGTGGCAAAACCACTGGTGCAAACTATTTAGAAAGACCCCATGTAAGACTAGTGGTGTAAGGGGCACAGTGGGCATCTTAGAGGTATTCTGTGATACAAGAAAGTATTTCTTACATGGTCAAAGTCCTTTGTGTATCCAGCAGCCCCCGATAATGCGATAATGCAGAGTAAAAACAATAAGGGTATGCATACATGGGGCTGTACATGGGGGTTGTTGGGATAATGATACAAAACACCATGACTTCAATGCACCATATATCCCCCTTCTCTGAACTCTGAAAGCATCACCCATTCCTGAAAGATGGGAAAAAACCTAGACTAGGACTTCTGTACATTCCCACAAAAAGGATGGAT
>JABFEA020000067.1:24113223-24141372 GCA_019775915.2 Cyphomyrus plagiostoma
AATTGTGCTACAAGACGTACAGCTCAGTACAAAATATCAGGGTAGAGATTATTAAAGAATCCCCCCTAATTATTCGAAGGACGTAAACAAAATATTTGAATAAGACAAACACCGTTTGTAATTATTTCAGTAATAAAATGATGCCTCACAATTTACACAGGTCATTAGTGCAAAGTCCTGTCTTAACAGGATATGCATAGTGATTTGAATCACATCTGTCATTCTGCCAGCTGATGTGTCTCCATGGCAACTCTTGGACATCACGCAGACCTGCTTTACGTCTTCCATTCAAACAGCCCAGACACGTCTCTGCTTATGCCAAACCACTGAGTTTTTGGCCAAGCGGGCCCCGATCGTATTTGGCTGTTAATTCAACAGCTCAGAACCATTCATTTCCAGTGACATTCCCTTAAGGGTTTTTTGACTGGGGAAATAGCTGGCATCGACCCTTAATTTCACATGGAAACACATTTTGTGTGTGTCCTGTGTCAGAGATTGCAGATGAGCTTTTAAAGAGGTAATGTCAAAGCCCCATACATCTGACAGCAGCACAAGCAAAGCCTATATACTTAAACAATTCTGCTGATCTATACCTGCAGTGAAACCATAAGGCAAATACCCCAGTTTCTACCAATGAGAATGAACCTTGTTGATGACGTGTATCAGGAATCACAGCTAAATAAAACACATAAAATAAAAACAAGTCTGTTATATTATAAATTATAATTTTTGTAATTGGCCAGTTAAATTAATTTCAGTTACTGAAAATGAGAACTGAGTTCAAACCGTAGTCTTACACATTAAGCATAATCAGAATTTCCTCTGGTTGCGGGCAGTAAATGTATTTCATTGAGAGCCCAGGCCACAACTTGTTTGTGGCTGCGAAACACCTTGACCTTCGCTATGGCTATTTACAGGATTTAATGGAAAAAACAGAACACCAATCAACAAAGATGGCTGCTGTGTACTTTTTTCAGTGCTTACATAGGTTGCCAAATTTGTGCCTTTATGACTGCTTGGCATAGTTTTCTATATATACTTTATTTATGCAAGTACCTGTTCAGATGGGACTGCTGAATACCATCTCTAATCTGAGACAGCAACTTCAGCAAGGCACATGGAGACACAGGGGACAAGGCCGCTTGGATGTTTACAGTGTTGTAACTGAAAAGAAACACACCATCTTGTTTAATCACTGCTAAAGGCTTTCAATGTTTACTCAATAGTTTTTGAAAATTGGTGAGCGTCTTCCTTTTCCAGGATTATTGGGTTCTTTAAGCAAAATGACTATGCAGATCACTCACTTTAAAATCAAAGCATTTCATATAAATTGGGAGCATTTTCAACAAGGAAAATTGCAGTTTAGCATAAAAGTTCGGAATTGTGATTTCTCGTTATATGTACAGACACATGCTTCCTGTTACTGTACACGTATATGAAAATAACATGGTTACTAATGAATACCAGAATTTCCCTACTTATTTCTTAAGGTGAACATAACAAATGGATTAGAAGTAACGATCAAAGTTAAAAGTGTTAGTCGTTTAATTGGTTTTTAATTTATGGCTAAGTAATGTACACAACGTCGTGTGATTACAGCTGTTTTTAGAAGCGATTTTCTCATTCACGGCGTCCTTACCTAATCAAAGGCCAGGAAGTGGAGAGGAAAAAAAACAACTACAAAAAAACACATGTAAATTATCTGTGAAGATTAACAAAAACACTTCTTTCGCCTCTTATTCTATTAAAACAGCGTTCACGATGTGACTACACCTAACAACCACCGTCTCGCACTAGTAACAAACAACCAATTAAACCTAATCAAATTAAAGGCACCTTTTGATGCCACAGGAACCCACAACAGCAGCTGTAACCTATGTATGAAATACATACCAATTTTATTTTTAATAAAATGAACATATTTAAAGTTCAACACATTTATAGTGATCTCATCTTATTAAGTGTTACACGACCATCTTGTTGATTTAACTGATTGTTATTTAGTGGTCTGGTGGATATGTCTCTAACCAAGAGTAATTTATTGTATAGTATTATGTATTTTAATGTTATAATATACCACATAAAAATTGCACGTGTGCTCTGTAGGGTGCGCGTGCAGAACGGATACGAGAAGCGAGGCGTTGGCGCCAACTTGTGAGGGGGCGATACCGATTTCAGTCTCTTGCGCGGTGCTAACCGTCCGAGAAAAGCAAGATTGGCTCGCGTCCTCTGCAGCGCGTGCGCACAAAACGGAAACGCGATTCAGAGCGTTAGCTTCTGGGGGGGGTGCAGACTTTCCCGCCATTTTCACCTCGTCTGAAACTGTAATATCGCGGTGTTAGGGGAATAGTGTCGAGGACGTTGTTAGGTTAGCGCAATGTAACCAAAAAAAAAGAAACATTTTAAATGAAGAGTGGACAACACCGACATTTCAAAATAAGCAAACACTGCTTATAGGGCTGTCGAACGATAAAATGTATTGGTGATGGGGCATGGTGCAGGCATGATCCACTGGCTGCTCCAAGACAACAAAAGGGTTTATTGAAGGCACCAAACCCAAACGCAAACTGGGGAAACCACAAACAGAACACAGTGAGTATGACTAGGAACTTAAGCAGAACTACAAACCAATAACACGGCACACACAATGGTTAACTTAAGAGCAGGACAAAGGCAAGCACTTAAATACACTGAAAACAATGACTAACATGGGGCGGGTGTAGCTATACAGAACCTGGGGAAATGAAGAGCAGGTGAGGACAATCCAATCAGTTAATCAAGGCACAGGGCAACAGGTGGTGTAAATAACAAAGGAACACACACAGGAACTAGCAAACACCAAGGGCTAACACCAGGAAGGACCAGGGACACAAGCAGGATGAACCAAAACAAGGAAATAATGAACTTAAAGGAAAAACAATAAACAAAATAAATGAACCTGTCCTTGAACCCATGACTGCAAGGATATAGCATCCATGCTACTCAACCCACTGAGCTATGCCACAGTTTAGAGCACTACACAAACACACTAGGGATTTAGACACACTGGGGCTGAAAGACAAGAATCAGGGAGGAGAACAGGATAGCCAGCAACACCTGCTGGCCAAACTGGGAGGAGACCCGAAGGGCAGAGTCAGATGGGTGCTGACCCTGACATAATTGTTTTGTTTGCAATTAATAACACAACCAAGTATGTCGCAATACAAACAAAAGATTTTTTGGTCTGTATTATCAGTATAGAAATTAAATTGGGATATTACACAAATTCATATAATATTAATCATTAAATATTGTTTCTTTATTTATTTTGGTATAGGCTGTAGCAGCCGGCCTTTGGGGGCAGGGGGAGGAGGGGACAATCAGGCCTACTTTTTGATTAACCTGATTTTATTAGATTCAATGAGAAAACTCACTCTTGCATATAATAATAGATTTTATTTCTATTTAATTTGGAAAGAAGGCTTTATGAGTTAACACCACAATAATGCTTCAGAATCATTTGCTTAGATTAAAGAGTAAGACAGTGGGCTTCAAAAGATCAAAATCATTATGTATCCTCAAAAAACACGGACGCAGATGGGCTGTACATTTATACACTAGTGTTCACTTTTGAAATGTTGTATATATCTACAAGGCTTTTGCATCAATTTCTTTTAATATTCACCACTGTGGAAAAATCATTCTGACTGCAGTCCCTATCCCCCACCCTAACTTGTCAGAAATTCAAAGATGTAGAGCCAATTGTGAAGATTGAGGAGGTGGATGGTTCAGAACTGGTACTGAAGTTTGCAGAGGAGATGGAAAGTATGCTGGGAAGGAAAATGAAATCGGTCAAGGTGAGAGCATTCCATCCACGGCCAGCATCATTTCATGAATCTCTCCTTCAAGTTGCTCCTCTAGCTGTTATAGAAGTTTTGAATATACAAGGTATGAGATGTCTGTCAGGCTTCTCCACATATGTTCTTTGGCATTTTGGAGTAGGTCACCATCCCCTGCAGCCCTCCTGGACACATTTCCTCCTTGCAGCCAACAGTGTCTCTGATAGGAGGAAGTGTTGACAGGGCAGCTCTCCGCACACCTTACATGTACCTCCCATCTAACCTCCTTGAAACCTCCTTTTACACCAGAATTGCATGCCTGAAACCATGTGAGGAATCCTGCTTTCACAAAGACGTTTTCATGTGGTACTTCCCATGATTTTTGTCAATTTCTTTCTTTTTTCCCATCAGCCACTCTTTTTGACAATGTGACACAAAACAACCCCCCTCCATGTTTCATAATCCACCAAAACAGGAAGGACTGATTGCCGTATAAATTATAGTTTTAATAAGGCAATTTAATTTCAATGTGATATGTGACATGCAGTAAGTCACTAAGTAGTACTTGTGTGAAATAAAAACATTCACATGTCAGAGTCTGCAGAATTCTTTTAATAAATATGGTGATATGATAATAAATATGGTAAATATGATAATATATCTGCTCCAGTGTTTCTCATTAAGAACTTCTTATCTGTCCTATCTGCAGACCCTGGCAGAGAATGCCGAGGATGCAGACTTGTACCATGATTACGACGCCTCTCTGAAGGTGAGTCCTCCTGTATTAGGTCTTTTTCTGATGCACCTGATAAGCAGGTGTCTAATTCAAAGCTGTTTACCTAGGATACAGTTTTACAGACAGTCAGCTATATCCTGGACACTGCAACATGTAGACCATAAGTCACATTCCTTAACCACAGTGTTTCTAACAGGGTTTAAAGCACACAGAATGCAAAAAGGATGGTCAGACAGTGTTACTGATCTCCATTTGTCAACATCTGTTCAGGGATGTTGCTAGAAATTCTGGGCCTCCTGACAAAATATCATACTAGGCCCGCCTGTCCAGTTTTATATCTAATTTTACATACTCAAGGGCCCCTATAAATTGCTGGGCCCCTGAATCTGGTAGGGTATCCATGCCCCTCTGACGGCCCTGCATCTGTTACAATTTTTACCACTGCAGCTGTGCTTGTACTTTGAAGTCAACAATGTTTAACCCTTTGAATTGTTTTCAGCCATTGTAGTTAAAAATACCAACCCTTACTTTACTCCAAAACCTTTTCTCCATGTCAGATTGACTACTACAACTCGGTGTTGGTGAACACAAAGGATGAGGATGGGAAATATGTGGAGCTTGGTGGGGAGTTCATCTTGGAGGAGAATGAACACTTCAGCAACCTCCCTGTCAACACCTCCCTCAGTAGCGTGCAAGTCCCTACCAACGTCTACAATAAGGGTGCGGAAGCTGTGAAAGGCTGCAGACAGCAGCCGGCTAATGGTCTTGAGTTTTAGTGAGAAGGTGTCTGAGAAATTTCGTTTATACAGGAGCAGACAAGATTGACTAAAGTAATCTGCACAAAATCCATTTATGGAGTTAAAAAGAACCAGTTTATATTCTGATTCATCATTCTCTTCTTTTAAATAATACCCTGAGTCAGTTCGTCTCTGTGGGCTTCCGTTTTGTGCTATTACCTGCTATGAAAAGCACTAAAGCTATTGAAAATGTATTGCATATTTCACCTAAATCATCTGATTTGAAGTGAGATGTTATCTCCTGAGGTGTAGTGTACCAATGGGTTTGATCCTGTGGGAACGTCCAGCTAAAATGGGCTTTGTTAAGTGTAGCTTTTCCTAGAATTCACCTTATAAGGGTGGTTTTGCCTTCTTGGTATCCCTGTCACGTTTGCCTTTGCGTATGTGAATAGAAACCTGTTATCCATTAGAATACAGGTTTGTATCCTACCTGAATAAATACGTGGTCTACCACAGTGTTACTGTTTATCTTACTCTAGGCTGAAGAACTGCTTTTTCACAGCCTGAGAAAGACCTCAGCATTTCTTCATTTTGCTGACTTATTCTTTGTTCGCTTTCTCTTTCCCCTGATCCCACCAATCATCAAACATTGCCTGCCTATTCCCGAACCAACAGATCCGGACATTCTCAATGGGGTTTATATGTCAGAGGCGCTGAATGAGATCTTCATTAATAACTTCAAAAAGGACCCCACCCTCACCTGGCAGTTCTTTGGCAGCTCCACTGGTTTCTTCAGAATCTACCCAGGTACACTGGAGCCATATATATTTGCAAGGGGTGCTAACATATGACGTGGAATAGTTCTTATATCAATGGTGAGAGTAGCGTTCAGAATTTCCACCTACGGGCTAGAATGCTCCATTAAGTTTTGCGACAGCTACAGTTGCCTGAGTTGTGAAACAGGGTCGCTGGGCCAGCAGTCTCATTGAGGCTGAGATGGGTGTGAAGTTCGCTGACAGAGATGGAGCTGCAGGATAATTAGCAGTAAAGAATGACTCAGCTTGGCCTGCATTGACTTGTGGATGGTCCATCAGCAATACAACCATGTGGTCTGCTGAGCGGGGTCCAGGGTGCTGAGAGTTAATTGGGTGTGTAGTCAGGACCTGTCAGCACACCAAAGGGAAGGGAGGGGAAATGTGTCCCAGGGGGACTTGACTTCTGCATAGTCCTGCATTTACATGGTTCCCAACCAGCACCTCTTGAGTCAGCACCTTGAGTTTAAGACCAAAAAGGTGATATGCATGGAATAAGGGAATCGATGGACAGAAGAAACTTCTTCATGTTTATGCAGTTGATTGTTTTTTTTAAGGTATCAAATGGACCCCAGATGCAAATGGTGTCATCGCTTTCGACTGCAGGAATCGGAACTGGTGAGCCTTTATTTTTAGAGTTGCTTATCATTAGATATAGTATTTACTGTTTCTTGCTCTGTGTGTGTGGCAAGGCCAGTCAGGTAACCTCTTTTTCTGTTCTACATGGGACATCTCTCAGTGGGGTGAATGTGATTGATAACGTCACATAACAGTTGAAATACGTTAGAAAAGTAACTATCCTAAGAAGGTATGTCACCACATAAGGGAAGCAGGCCCCAGGTGACCTTGTGCACACTGATGCCACTCAGGTACCACAAACAGTAATGCCTGATATAGAACAAGTTTTGGGCTAAGTCTTCCGAGTCTGGCCATTCATTAGCATGTGGTAACAATAACTATATGTAAATTAGCCTGCGATTCACTGGTGAAGTTTGATGGGCAAACAGAAACCACATCATGCTTAACCTTTGTGTTAATGCACATATCTGATACACACGTAACCTATTATTTTTTCTGGATATAGAGTACCAACAGACTGCTTATGCATAAATGCAAAGTGCTAGTATAGAGCATGATTATAAACCCACAACACTATCAATTCACTGGGTCTTGACGGTAAAGAATTGCATTCAACATAACAAAACAAACAACTGCTAAATTCATGCATAATATCCTCTGTTAGTTAGCTAGGTAAAACACTTAAGACATAGTTTACCTAATGTAAGAAAATCGTTTCTTTTCCCGACTGGCATACCGCCCCACCCCTCCCCCAAATCCTCCCTCGCTGGGATTCCACAAGCAAGTGTCATTTGACCGTTAAATATATAAATTTAGCAGCCAGCTATTTTAGGCATATAGCACTAAAGAGTGTACTTGTCTTCTAAGCTAACATAAAAATGTCAACATGATTATGCTGCACTGGATTCACAGAACAGAGCACAATCGTGGCTGATAGGAGCTCTTTTTCTGCCAACACTACTTGACAGGACCCAGGACACACATAGACATCCACGCTATCAAGCGTATGACCAAGGGTTTTTCAATGAAAATACTGTAAAGGGGATGTCATCTCATCTCATCTCATCAACAAATGGAGTTTTATTGCTCAAATTTCAGCAGCGAAATATGTTGGACCATCACGCTAACAGTGACTATGGTGCGTGTATCAACACATGAATCTCCCTCTCCCATAGGTACATCCAAGCCGCGACATCACCAAAGGACCTCGTGATTGTTGTGGACATCAGCGGCAGCATGAAGGGCCTTCGTCTGACGATTGCCAAACACACCATCAACACCATCCTAGACACACTGGGGGAGAATGATTTTGTCAACATCATCGCTGTGAGTGAAAACAAGCAAAAACATTTCTAATTACGTTAAACCACATTTCGTGATTCTCCTGCAGCATGTTGTCTCTCTCCAGTACAGCGATTACGTTCATTATGTGGAGCCCTGCTTCGAAGGCACGCTGGTGCAGGCCGATCTGGACAATCGTGAGGTAATGCAATAATCTAACTCATTTAAGCTCAGAATGACTAAGCTTCAAAACCCACGCTGCACAAAATGACGTCCGTGAAGTCGTGTGGTAATTAAGCACAGTGGAGGGAGAGGATATGGTTTATTTAGTCTGATCCCACCTCTCTGGGCACATGCACCACCGTGTGTGTGTGTGTGTGTGTGCACGCGTGTGCGTGCGTGTGCTTTGTACTCTGTCATGCAAAGGCAGTTGTGTGCCTGCATTCTTAGTCCCATGGCCTACTTTCCATGTGCTATGCTGTCAGAGAGCAGGTGGGGTCAACCTTCCAGGATGGCTTTGTGGTCACATGATCTCTGGGTGCCACACATTGGGGAGGATTTCATGTGGGGGGGGGGGTTAGATACTCAGTCTGCTTTCAACAATGCCTTTGATGAGGTAAAAAACCTCATTTTAACATTGTGTAAAGAAATCATAGGATATATAGCAGCCGATGCTATCAATGTTCCTTAATTACTCCAAGCCGAGGGTGTCCTTAGAAATTCTGAACCCGCTGACAAAAATTCACCTTGCCCCAAGTCAAATTTTATGTATTATAATTCTATATATACAAGGGCCCCTGTCTAGTGCGGACCCCCCCTGAATCTGCCAGGGCAGCCATACTTTTCGAGCACCTCTGCTCCAAGCTGTAGTTCTGGGTAGGTGCTCTGCTAATTACAGGTATGCTGGCTGCTGGCTTCAGTTGTGAGCTGTGTGGTCAGACTGTAGTTCATGTTTTACATATAGCCACAAATGGCACATGATTGAAGATGGTTAAAAAGGATATTTGTTAGTTATAGAAGATGTTAGTTAGTTAGATATTAAAGATATTAATGGAACACTGAGATTGAAAACTATCTATGTGATGATCATAAAGATGACATTTATGAAGTGAATGAGAAAGATCTGCCCTGCACTGTGTACACTCTATGCTCTGTGTGGGGCTTTGCTCTGCTCATTTTTGTACTCTATGTATCTCAGCACTTCAAGATACTGGTGGAGGAGCTACATGCCAAGGGGGAGGGGAAGGTGAACAAGGCCATGAAGGAGTCTTTCCGCATCCTCAGCGAGGTCTGTGTCATGACCAGCTCTACATAAAAGTACTCAGCTTGCACTCAGCTGGCAGTGACATGCTTTTCTGTTACATGTGCTCGTCTACTGTGACTGCTGTGATGTCATCTCCAGGCGACAGCCAATGGGCAGGGCAGCCTGTGCAACCAGGCCATCATGCTCATCACTGATGGAGCCATGGAAGATTTCCAGCAGGTGTTTGAGGACTACAACTGGCCAGAAAAAAGGGTATGGTGCTCCTGTAACTCAACAGGTAGTGCATTGTGCTAACTCTTTAAGAACACACATGAATTGTAACTCTTCCCTCTACTGTAAGTTGCTTTGGATAAAAGTGTCTGATAAATAAATGTAAGGTTGTCCTCACCCACATACCACTTTGATAGCCCAGAGAAAGCAGTAGCATCCACATGAGACAGTATCACATTCATTGATTGTGAGGAAGCTAGTCAAGTCTTGTTGTCCACTAAGGAAGAGACTGGGGAGCTACTTCACAAAGTAGAATTTCTTGCTTAGTTGGATAACTTGTCAGATTTGAAATAGTCTGGACTAAACAGACTTCATCTTCAATCACTTACATTTTGCCCAGACTACCTTAAATCTGACAAGTTATCCGACTAAGCAAGAAATTCTGCTTTGTGAGACAGGCCCTAGAAAGTGACCATTAGTGTTATCCAAATACTGATACACTTGTTAAAATGGATGGAATTGCCTCCTTGTCTTTGCTGAACGTGCCATTCTGTAACTTGTAATTCTGTGGTCTGTGCCATGTCTGCAGGTACGCGTCTTCACCTACCTCATTGGCCGAGAGATGACCTTTGCAGATAATGTTAAGTGGATTGCCTGCAACAACAAAGGTGGGCCTTGCTATGCAATCTGGATTGGAACCCATTTAAAACGTGCTTCTCAAATGTATTCCAGTTAGCAACCTACTGAACCAGAAAATGAAAATCATAGAAGAGACCTACTTGTTTAGGAACACAGTTTTATCTGACAAAAGGAGTTTGGCTTTATAGGTTGCATAGGTACACTAAGACACAAAATAGGTGTGGTAGATGTGTTCATCTCTGTAAAGTGATCTTTATCTTGTCTGTCCTTATAAAGAGCATATATTTTTGTCTCTTTGCTTTCTCCTGTTGTTATTTGTCTGAAAATTCCTGGGTTTGTATACTTGCACAAAAATACATTATTTATAAGTTCTAATGTATTAAGCCCGATTATCTGAGATTATAGTACAATGGATGACACTTGGGAATAGAAAAGTAGACCTAAATGACATTATTTCAGGTGCAGTAATCTGGCGATATGTGCTGCCCTCTAGTGGATATTTAAGTCACAACAGTTTCATTTCAATCCCCTAGAGCAGGGGTGTCAAACTCCAGTCCTGGGGGGGCGGAACCCTGTATAGCTTAGTTCTTTTCCTGTTCCACCACAAATTATTTAGCTTATGAGCTCTGTAGCAATTAGTACAAGGAGTAGAATCAGGTGTGTTAAATGAAGGTAAACCAAAAACTATGCAGGGCTCCGGCCCCCCAGGACTGGAGTTTGACACCCCTGCCCCAGAGCATGGGTGGGCAATCTTATCCGCAAAGGACCAGTGTATATGCAGGTTTTTGGAATAACCTTTAGGTCAGCTGTTCAAACCCAGGTGTGAGGACTCTTCAGCCAATCAGTCCTCTAATTGGTAATATAATTAAGGAGTTGCAGCAAAAACCCGCACACACAGCGGCCCTAGAGGTTTGTTTCGTTAGACTACAGGTTTGTCTAACGTTGTAGCAACTGATTAATCGGGTAACATCATACATTGGTTAGTCTAATAATAAAAAAGGTGTGTGATATCGGCAGTTGTAAATTTTACTTGCACTGCCTTGCTCCACAGGTTATTACACTCACATCTCGACACTAGCCGACGTACAAGAAAATGTCATGGAGTACCTGCATGTTCTAAGCCGACCAATGGTCATTAACCATGACCATGACATCATCTGGACTGAGGCCTACATGGACAGTGTGGTGAGCACGGCATCTTCAGACACACACATTTTTCAGGGGTCTAACAGCCTATAAGTCAGCTCCTCCATTAGAGAACTACATCCCAAATATCAGGCTCTCCCTGTTATAAAAGGATACCAGTGGCACATTTGTGTTAGTCTTGCTCTGGGCAGAAGGAGTATCCAGAAGAATGCCATTTCATGCCAGTCATTTCCTATCCAGCACAAGTTTTCTTGCTGCTGTTTGATGGTAGTCATTCTTTTGTCATCGTTATTATGTCACACTTGTCCGGTGTCATCTCACATGCAAATTGCTTATTCGATATCTGTGCCATCGCCAAAAGGCTGTCTCGTCTTCTCATGTTCATACATCGCTCATCTGCTGTTTTCTTCCCACACCCGTGCCTGCTCATTCCCAATCCTGTTGCCCATCTGACCTGACACTCACCACAACAGCTCCCAAACACAGCAGAGGTAAACTCACTCCTGGTCTAATGGGGTCGCTCTGTAAGGTTCACAGTGCTGTTACATCTCCCCCTTATTGTAGGGTGTATAGTACATGATGGTATGTGTATGTTTGCGTAGAAGGCAAGTTCAAGCACTCAGTTAATCTCATATTGCAGCTTCAAATTTCAAAACGTTAGTTAATTATCTTAAATCTATGTATTGTTATGATTCAAAAGAAAAGTCAATTTTACATTTTCGTTTATATATTTTTATCCAAAGCAATATACATTTACCAAGACATTGACTACAAATCAATCATAACTTATTAATAACTTCATTTTGGTCCCATTCACACTTGGCAAGTGAGGCAGTAAGACTTTCATTGTAATCTAGAGTCCCTGCTAAGATTCCCATTTTTCTGTCATTGGTCACTCTCAGGCCTTGCTGTTAGATACCTTCCTCCGATGTGAACCAAACGCTTTCTAAGGCAGTTGTCCATAGCTCAGTGTGCAGGAGCATGTCTGTTGATAAAAAATAGATGCACAAAAATTCTACTTCTAACAGTTTGGATAGTGGTGACGATCTTAACAATGCTCCATCCCACAGCTATTCAACACACAGGCCCAGAGCCTGTTGCTCATGACCACCGTCGCCATGCCTGTCTTCAGCAAGAAGAATGAAACGGTGAGCAATCCCCCACTGAGTAAAGCCCCTAGACTGATATTCTGCTTCTACGTTTCATTATTTCCTTGTGGGAAGCCCACAACTTAACATTCACGTGTTTGTATCGCCGGGCATTTTGATGGAGAACACTGAGGTTGTACACTGTGCTCAGTGGTGCAAAGAAGGCTAGGAACTTTACTGCCTACCACTCTTCCTGCCTGTTTTCACGGGAGGGGAGATTCGGTTAAGGTTTCTTTTCTCTTTACTGGCAGCGTTCCCATGGCATTCTCTTGGGTGTGGCCGGCTCTGATGTGCCCCTGAGGGAGCTAATGAAATTGGCCCCAAGATATAAGGTACTGTGGACGGCTTTCGGCAGCTATCATGCAGAGATGGTTAGTTCAGGTCCAGAAAGTAAAAATTCAGACCAAGATTTTGTTTCTACCAACCAGTTGAGTATAATCCATCACAATCACAGAGTACTGAACTGGTTTGTTGAAACCAAATCTTTGTCTGAATTTCTTCATTTCTATCTGAATTATCTACCTTTGCTATCTTGACATGTAAATATTTTTCTACTTGCCACAGCAAATAGGATTTCCTGGTTCCTGTGGTCTCAGTTTTCCGATTGTTTCACCCATCTCTCTGTAGATAGACTACATGATTGTACTTTGGAGGTCCATCTTGTCTGTCTCTTTCCCAGCTTGGAGTGCATGGCTATGCCTTCCTGAGCACCAACAACGGCTACATTCTATCACACCCTGACCTTCGACCCTTGGTATGACCACATTTCAATAAATTCTCAATTACAGAATTATAAATAAATCTGAAAAAAAACATGGTTAACTTTAGGTGATTCTTGAGAAACAAATGATGTTGTACATTATGTACTTACTGTTGCTTCCAAATGTAAAAGATAGACAATATTTCAAAGTAAGTTATGCATCTCTGTCACATGTGCAGGTGAAATTTGTTTGACCTTTCTGCTGTGGTAATAATTATTTGATAGCAAAAGTGGAAGTTTCAGCTCCAGAAAGTAAAATTCAATTCCAGACCAATATTTTGCTTACAGACACAGTTAAGTATAAATAGTCACAGTCACAGAGTACTCAACTGGTTGGTTGAATCTAAATCTTGGTCTGGATTTTTACTTTCTGGACATGAAATTTCCACCTCTGCTTGATAGAAGCTTTTTATAGCTTGACAGAAAAAGAAACCAGCCACACGTTTTGGGGAGAAAATGTCTGCTTCATCATCACCTCCTCCAGTATAGGCAAAGTGTTTATAACATTGTTCCCATGTCTCACCCCTGTGGTCCTGCAGTATAAGGAGGGAAAGAAGCTCAAGCCAAAACCTAACTACAACAGCGTGGATCTGTCTGAGGTGGAGTGGGAGGACACAGAGGAAACGGTGAGTCAGGGGACACTGTAGGACACCGAGCGTCACCGGCACAAACACTCACTCGCAAACAGCTACACACACACACACATACTCACAAATGGATGAAGGTCATTTCATTAGATCTAGTCTAGTTTGGGGATCACATTAATAATATAAACGTAAACACCCTGCAGCATCTGGTATCCAGTCTTTCTACGAAATATTGTGTTTGTGTTTGTACACAGAAGCATTAAGTTAGAGACGATGGGCTTGTATCACAAAGGATGATTTTTGGGTTAGCAAGATAACTGGGCCAAACGTATGTGAATAAAGATAAAGTGCATTTAAACTGGGGTACCTTAAATCTGAGATGTTATCAGGCTAAGCAAGAAGCATGGCCTCGTGATACAGGCCCCAGATTCTGGGAGGGATAAATTATGATGCCTCTCACTTAAAATGTCATTATTGTGATCAACACATACATATTTGTTTGTGGTGTGGGTGTTGATGTTTTTTGCATGTGTTTTGGCACAAATGCATGTTGACATTCCAGCTGAGGACAGCCATGGTGAAAGGCCAAACTGGCTCTCTCTCCCTGGATGTGAAAGCTGCTGTGGAGAAGGGGGTGAGTGTCTGTGCCCTGGAGCTGCCTACCTCCTCCCTGTCAGGGCCGCCTGCCCGCCATTGGGCAGCATCAGCTATAGAGTCCCGATTGAGGCACCTGGCATGGAGCATCAGTGCCTCATTCAGATAGAAATGATATAAAATCTCTGACAGAAGCTTTTCAATCCCTAAACCAGACTTCAGCAATCCAAAATACACACAGCCACATTGTCCCCCTCTTTCTTCTAACAGACAAGGGTCTTGTTCCTGACAAATGACTATTTCTACACAACCATCAATGAAACCCCATTCAGGTATGAGATCCAGCAGTGGAGATGTGCACCCACAAATCGTTAGCTCATCCTGAAATATGAAGTCGTGCTGGGAATTCCAGCCAGACGGCCCGTTTGCTGACAACATGTGGACAGACTGTGTGCTCTAATCGCACAGCCTTGCACTAACAATCTGCTGACTTGCTCATTCCCTTCAAAGCCTGGGCATAGTCCTGACCCAAGGCCACGGGGAGTACATCTTCCAGGGGAACGTATCTATAGAGGAAGGTATGTGTCTACTCTCACACTCTCTGCTGAAGCCAGGTGATGTTGCCATCTATTTATGAATGAACTGAGGGCTAGAACACCACACAACCTACCATCAAGTAACCATCAAATATGAGTAACCATCAAGACAACCTACATTTCTTACTGTATGTTCCTTCTGCATGCTTCCTTCTTTATTCTCCTATGGTGGTCACTTTACTTCCTCCTCACACAAGGATTGTGACCTCTTCTTAAACCACAGAGTATATCAATTGCATTGTATGAAAGTCACATGAAAAAATGATGGGTGCTATGGTGATGATTTCATTTAAAATCAATATAACCATCAATCACTGTATAAACCACATATTTCAAAATAATGCAGCAGTACTTTAAGTTTAATGTAAGAGGCTGGCCAACACAGTACAGCTGAGACCTTCACATTTACACAGGGGTATTAGGACAGCAAATAAGAGAATGAAATTGTTACATGGCTTCTGTCAACCAGTGATACCACATTAATGCTACATTGGCAAAGAATTCACCTGCCAACCTTTGTTTTAGTTTAGCTTTAACTCTGTCACTTGATTGTCTCCTTCCAATTCCCAAAGGCCTCCATGACCTGATGCAACCAGATGTCACCCTAGCTGATGAGTGGTAAGCTGGTCATCACTATTCATTTGCTCATCCAAGATGGATCCCCAAAGACGTTTTCAAATACACAGATGGACCAAAACATTATGACCACTCCCACGTGAAGCAGATAAGGTTGACTATCTTGTAAAAACAGTGCATGTTAAAGTCTGAGACAGATAGCAAGGTGTTCCGGAATACAAGACCAGGACAGGGGAGTCCGAGCTACCAAGTTTATTAGGGAATAGACAGAGAGAAGTCAGAGGCTTAAGCAGGGTCATTCCGGGAGTCTGTCCCTGAGTGTCGTCTAATGCCAAAACATGTTCCGATGCCGTGGTCGCGAAGGAGTCCAAGGGTCGATTAGCCGGGGTCTGAGGACGCAGACACACAAAGTGGAAAGATCCACGAAGAGAGTCACGGGGAGGGCAGATGGGAAGGTGGGCAGGCAGGAGGTGCGGGTACCTCAGGGAGGGCCAGACGGACAGAATGCAATTGCGGGAAAGACAAAGATTAAGAGTGCTTAGTAGTGGCCTGCCAACAATACCTTCGCACCATCCTGTTGCTAGTGCGGGGTTATATAAGGAGTCCCATCTTCCATGGGCGGGACCGGCTGTAGTTGCTGGCGTCAGGAGTGGGCGTGACCAGGTGGGCATGACACAAGGTAACATTCAGTGCTCATAGTTGACGTGTTGAACATAGAAGAAATGGGCAGGGGTAAAGATCTAAGTGACTTTAACAAGGGCCAAATCATTATGGTCAAATGACTGGGTCAGAGGGGGGTTCACAGTCTACTGTGGTGAGTACCTAATGACTGTGGTCTGAGGAGGGAATAACCACAGACTGTTGACAGTGTTGCTTATCACCTGTGTCTTCTGTAGGACCTACTGTGAGACAGACATAGACCCACAACACCGCAAGTACTCCCAGTTACAAGCTGTCATCCGCTACTTGACCGGCAAGGAGCCTGAACTGGAATGTGAGCCCACCAGCTGCACTTCTCGCCCATGACTCTACAGGCCAGCTGCACTGTACATCACAAAATACTGTCAACTGAAGGGTTTAACAGATGTGACTGTATTCCTAGGCGATGAGGAACTGTTACAGGAAGTCCTTTTTGATGCTGTGGTAACCGCACCTTTGGAAGCTTATTGGACAGCACTACTACTCAACGAGTCTGGGTAATTTTGTAACTATTGTGCTTTTGTGTAATGCTTTTGAAAAATGAACTAGATCTGTTTTGTCATGGTCTACTCCTCCTCCCCTAACTTAGAATGGATGAAGGCTTAGAGACAGCATTCCTGGGCACGCGAGCTGGACTCATGCGAGTCACCAGATACATTAGTGCTGAGGACAGAGTTGCAAAGTGAGTAATGTTACATTACACTCGTAATGTAGGTTCACTAATGGGACCTTTGGTTATATATTCAGTTCCTTAAGCTCGCACACTACTGCCCTAAATCTGATTTGTTGATCTGTACCAGGTGGTGTGCAAGATTGGTTCTCAAGTGCCATCAGGCTTTCAAAAACACTTCATCTCCCCCTAATTAATACCAAATACTCACATAAGACCTTACTACACACGTTACTTCATAAAGCAACCACAAGCTGAGCAAAAAAACGTCCAGGCAGCTCTGACTGCTATGGTGTGAGATGTGACCATGTTGGGTTTAAACCCACGTGGTACCAATGATCAAAATTAAACAACATAAACACATCCAGGTCAAAAACGAGGATAATCTAATGTGGCAAAGCAGGATAAATAAAACAACGCAGCATAAAAACAGACAAAATAAGACATAGCCAATGGGAATAATCCTGAGTTTTTACCCTTTTGAAGAACACTCTTTCCAGTTTCCAGTTGACTATTTCTACTTAAAGTTTGCACATTTGTTCTGCGAGCAGTGCAGTAAACTTAGAGTCTCTGCAGCTTACTTACAATCATGCTGCACATTCCCACATCTATCTTCTGTCCCTTTCTTCTCCAAGTGAGTCAGCTTGCCATCCTGTCATTCCTGATTGCCAGCTGAGTGAGTCCCATCTGGGCTGCGTTTGCCTGCTCCCTATAGGGCTACTAATTGCTTTCTCAGAAGTGAACATGTAGTGAAATCTAACCCTATATGGTCAATGGGGTCCTCAGCAGCCCATAAGCCTTAGATCGTAAACCCTAGACGCTGACTCACTGAGCCATACCGGGACTCTAAAGAGTACGGCCTTCAGGCAGATTTGCGGTTAAATCAAAGCCATATCAGGCACTTTGGATAAGTAGCAGATAATTATACTTATATAATAATAATCAGACACTGTCCCAAGGCACTGTGGTCTTAGCTTTGGTTTCCTAACCAATGTTCCAAGCCAACATTCCAGCAATGTATAACTAGTGCATCACATTAAATATGAGTAACTACTTACATTAGTCTTAATAATATCACTCATAATAAGACACTGTGTCATTTATTAATGTGTTGATCAATTCACAGCTAATTAACTTCAGTAAACTGTGTCCTCCTCCACCACAGTTTATGGCCCACACCTCTCTTTGGTTCCCACAATTCCCTCTCTCTGCAGGAAGTTCCTCACCACCTCAGATAAGGAGAGCATATTCACCATGGATCACTTCCCCCTGTGGTACCGGCGAGCCGCAGAGCATCCCCCCGGCAGCTTCCTGTACTACATTCCCAGGGAGGACACTCGAGGTACTGCCTTAGTCGCCATGGCAACAGCCGCAGTCTTCCTGTGATGTGTATCACGGCAGGACAGCAAGCTATATTATGTACTGTTTCAGCCCATAATATTATTTGGTGAACTGCATTGGCTGCTTCGGTAATAACAAAGACAAGCTCAGAGTACAGATGCTGTAATACAAATTGCTTCATTCACCTTAAAGCTGAGGTTTAGAAATGCCACAATTTTCACTGCAAACTGAGCATTCTTGACCATTATGTTAACACATTGGGACCTGCTCTTCTCAGATGTTTTCAGGGACTATGAGTATGACTATAGCACCTCCCCCAAGCTGGAGGACCTTGAGCAGGAGTACCAAGACGGTATTTACAGAGCCTGCATACTGCCTATAGCATGTTTCCATATGGAGCCATGCTCTTTGGGTCATCACTGCATGCTCTCATAATTCTACTGCATGGATCAGCAGCTAAGCACCAAAGCTCCTTACAGAGTAGCTGCTCTTTTGCCTGCTGGTTGGATCCATGTTATGAAGGGAACACACAGCATGCTCAGGTGTGTCTGAAAGAAAGAGTGACCATTGTGGCTGTCATCGTACGTGCCTTTGTTTAAATTCAGTGGGATGTTCCTCTTTGATGACCTGTTGGACACTGTGGCTTTAGTGGGCTGGTCACTTTGGTATGCCCTCAAGCAGTGCAATGTTCCTGAAAAGGTTATTTTAGCAGACAGCCTCCGGGGGAATCTGGGCAGGGCTGCGGGACAGAGACGCCACCTGACAGCACAGTGACTCGATTCCCGCCATTGTATCGATCACGCCGTCTCGCGCTTTACACAGCTCAGCGAAAAGTGATACGTTCAGCACATTTTAGAATCGTTTTCCCAGAGCATGGGAGGCGTGCCTGATTCACACTAGAACTTTCTCGTAATTAGCAGCATCATTTCTGACTCCCAAGGGTTCTGGGAAACAGCAGTCATTACAGTAATCAACAGTGAAAGGACACGTCCCGACTCACGTTATTATATTCCAACAGACTAATTAAAAGGTCACTGAAGTTCTTGACATGAGCTTTAAGTGAGGAATGTGTTAGGCACCTCAGGACTCTTGCAAAACATTTGAGAGGTAACATCTGTTGAGTCATATTGATACTTCTGCTCCTGGATTTGAATGAATTAAGTGCTGAATGAGGATTTCTCAGTGACTAGTGTATGATTCCTAGCTCCGACACAAACCTCAGAAAGTGACATGTGAACTGCATATCGACCAGATGCATGTGAATTATGCCACGAGTCAAGCAGCTGCTGATTTATGTTTTCTTCTGACAGATGAGAACGTGGTTGTCGCCAGCACCGCTGTGACTGTGACCGTCAACAAGAAGATGGCCATTGCTGCAGGTAAGGCAGTGGCACTGGTTCTGTTTGCTGCACTGAGAGAGGTGGGGCCTGAAACTGTTGTTGGCCATCTTGTGAGGCTGCTGATATCATGTTGTTGCTGAGCGGGTCAGATGAGGTGTGTGTGTGGTCACGTGACATGATGTGATGGTCCATGCTGACAGTATCGTTTGAGTCTGCTGATCATCAAAAGTTGGGTGGTGCCTTGTTTCAACTGACCACTGCACTTACGCGAAGCTCAAGGGCAGTCCAGGAAAGCAGCATCTTTAAATGATCTTATTGTTTAAATGTCATTTAAAAGTCCCATCATTTAAATTTGTGGCTCACTGTCAAAATTTAATTGCAACAGTTCTGAGTGAAAAGTACAACAGGACCACATATAGTTAAACATAATTAGAAGTTCGATAATTTAAAGGTTGACCATATGATTTGGTTTTGTGGAAGGTTTATCTGCCTGCTATATGAAACAGAAGCTGGATATGGTCTCCTCAGAGATTTATATACAGATCTTCTTTCTGTGATTTATAAGTAAAAACAGCTTATACCACTGAACAAATCAGTTGCTATACCTTCCCAGGTTATCCACTGATAGACCAGGATTTCAACAGTATACTGTTTCATACTCTATTTCAGTATAAACCCCCACACTGCAGTAACCTTCCACTGAAGGTAAAAACTCGCCAGTCACTGTGTAATGAAAAAACATTTTCAACCAAGCAAATCATTTCAGATGCAGCGCAGACACTGAGATGTGACTCACTTGTCGATTGGCTTGTCATTAGCGCAGAGTCTTCATTTTGAGAGCTCCACGCTGAACTCCAAGAGGAGGTCAACCATGATGGAATTTTAAACGATGTAAGCGTGTGCCCATCTCATCCTGTCATTAGACATGCAGGAAAACTGGCTCTATAATGTTTTAGTTCACACTGTCTGTGACTCCTCTCTGTTAGGCTTCTGAAGCGAAAACTGAATTTAATTATTGGAGACCATGATAAGATTGTGACATGCCCTACATTTGTTTTATATTTAGTTACTCATTTGGCACCCCTATGTTGTAGCCAACATAAAATTATTACCTCTTGATACAGCTGGATGATTTGCTTAAGCAAGGATCCTACAGCCCTTTTGGGACTTAAGATCATGATGATGTTGTTGGTTTATCAACTGTAGCTGTACTTGACAACCATAGAAATGTTTCCACTACAAACAGTGACAATATTTGTATTCAGGTGTAAGGATCATTGTAAAACTAGCCTTTTAGGTGCGGTGTTAAAATACATGCTTATGAACGATATATTACATGCCATTCTGAGTATTGCAGTATTATTCTGCAAGTGACTATAGGGGTATGACATATACTGGGATCTTACTTTCCAAGTACTGTTGACCATAGATAAATGCCATATCTTCTGTCGTCAGCTGAAGAATGTGGTATTTGTAGAACAATATATGTTTGGATGATGGCCAATCTGCAGGATGTTTCTTATTCCACATTGAAAGTGCTCGTTCTCTCTCTGGTAACTCAGCTGTGACAGCTACACGTTTGCTGGGATTTATTAGGCAGGATATTCAACCACAGGCGCATAGAGGCTAATCTGTACAGGTCGTCAAACTGGCTGCATCTACTGCCCAGCATAAAACAGTTGGATTACTATTGAGTCAATGGAGAGCCTAGAAAAACAATGAGGACGTCAAACAAAGGGGGTTTTCTGTAATTAATGCAGCATCAAAATGAAACTGAATACTGGATGAGTTTGCTGTTGACATCATTACATGCTAACACACTATACAGTTGTTTCTAGACACAGGAAATTAAGGAAATACATTCTTTATTAATTTCAACATATCTTGTTCCACAGCCCACAAATAGTATTTCAAACAAGCTGTAATCTTGAGCAAAAAATAAAGAGGCAATTTGTTTCATCCTGTATAACTTCATTATAACATTTTTTAGAAAAAATAACAGTAGATAACCAATAAACCAACAAATAAATAAATACATGATTAAATAATGGTAGTTAAAGGAGATGCACAGAGTAACGTTTCAGGGGGAACGTCTCTTTTGTCTAAAACCTAGAGAGCAGATTAAAAAAAAAGAAGCTATCCATCTCCAACCAACCACCCACAGTAAACCACATTTACTAAGTAATTTGATTTGGACATGTTGTGACACTGAGTTTCCAGTAGGGGTCAACTTTGATAGGTGTGGCAAGGAGACATGAAACCTGTTATCACATTGATAACACTGAGAAACTCATTTAGGTCTGTGCTAGGTGCTCCCATCCTCAAACTTAAGTGTTCTTTGCAGCAATCTATGCAACACTATAATTCTTTGGTCACTGCCAAATTCATTAAAGTCATGGGTATCTCTTGGTTTAAAATATTTTGTCTTACATGACTATTAAGTATTCTAGCATATTTAAAGTGCATCTATTGTCTCAAAAAAAAAAAGAGTTATTCCAAATTCAGGAATCATCCCCCTTCCCTGTACAGTTGTAGAAGTCTGCAAATTCATCCTTGACGTTGTTGCTATGGGGCAGACAGAAGGTTGGGCCAATTCAGCAACAGCTTTTATCTGCATTTTTCTCCTATGATTGTTTATGTCACAAGGCAAACAATACAATAACACTGGGTTTAGCACAGAGTCACTGTCAGGTTTTATGTTATTCCATAAATTTTATACTATGTTTAATAAGATACCATTCAAAGTATTTCTACACGTTCAAGGTTAACTGGTAAATATATCTGTAGGATAAATTATGAAATAACAGCTGACACAAAGACACACTTCACAAAAACATAACACACTTCAGCTGTAGGAAGTTGCACATGATATTCAACTGGCATTTTCTTTGGTTAAAAAAATCCAAATCAAGGTAAATAAATGGTATATCAACAAAGTACTGATGAATTGGTACCACACATTAAGTTCTAATGTATGGAAATCTTAACTCTCTAAATCTGGATATTGTTTTACATCTCATGTATGTATTAGATTAGTCTTTTGTCTCTAATAATATGCTGCATATGCAAACTTTTGTGTTTCCCTGAACACTGTCTGTTGTCTTGTTGTGTCATTCTCATCAGTTTCTGCAGGTGGCGCTGTGGGAACTTAAAGGGAACCTCTTTCCATTTTGAAAACCTAAAGTACGCATATAGGATTTGTATGGTCTCCGATTCCTTTGTTTTCTGAAGGTCAGTCGTTTAATATGACCATACTACAGCACCACTGGGATAGTGAGTTAAAACTACCCCAATTCATAGCTATTTTCTAAACTCAGAGGAAGCAGCTATTAACAGGTTAATTTTTAAGGAATAGTTTCCAGACCTATTGCTTCTATGCCAGTGAAATAAACCTCTTAGCACATCACAGTCTCACTAAGATATGAACCCTAGCACAGTAAGGATTAAGTGTGTTCTTATAAATTCTAATTTTTATAAACCACTGTTTTAATAACATTTTAAGACAACCCAACCTCCAGCGGTCCTGCACCTAGTCTGTCTTCAGGAGGTTCACAGATTTGCATAGCATGCAGGCAATAGACAGAATGTCTTTTCAAAAAACTGTTCCAGAACCTACCACCCAAACAGGGGGAAAAAAACAATTGTACTGGCATGAGTTGAATAATTTACAGCCAAGGCCAGAGAAAATACTGAAATAAATACCTATAGTACCATATCCGTATCATTGCTTCCTTCAGCTGTCAGGTGGCAAGGGAGCCGTGTGTTTGTTGTGTGTGTCGTGTCGACGTGGCGGCTGGACGTGGCTGTTCGGGATTGGGTGGTGCAGTGATGGCGATTGGTAGCTGATGAGTAGACAACCTGTGTTGGGGGGGGGGGGGTAAGGTCCTCCCAGTGTGGATATGGTTTCTCCCAGGCTGAGAGCTTCTGTCATAAGGCCTGCTTTAAATACAGTGTGGAGCGACACAGCAGCGGAAGACTTTCTAATGGGATGGTGTGTTAGGTGTGCCTTTGTAGATCTAGTGCAAACCAAGCTCTCATTCCAGTTCTGCTTGAGTCATTTTGGATGTGCACACATGGGGAGTCTAGGAGAATGTCTAACACAGAATCAGGCAAACTCCTAAGATACGTTTCCCTTATCCAGTTCATCTCAGCAGGGTAACTAATACATATGTACATAAATATTTGTCTGGATTTTGGGTATTGTTATGTCCCATCTATCGGGGCAGTTCCTGTCAACAAGCTGTGCTACCATAAAGTATTCTACTGGAACACTGTTTAGGCTGAAGCGGCTATTATAACTGTCGTTCCAGGCTATCTGTTCCTGTGATAATGCTTCAAGTTATAAAGTGGTTGAACTGCAGGGATGCAGACAAAATGGGAAATGGATAATATCCACTGACAGACACGGATATCATTATGAAAAATACTCTATTAGAAAATCAAAACATGTTCCCTGCAGCTGACAAAACCACTGCTGTCCCGGTACCCAGCGGCTTAAAAACAGGTCTCATAGAAGCGAACGGTGTCAGATCCGGTCACGCCACTCCATTGAACGACACGCGCGAAGAGTCTCCAGCAGCCCGGGCGGATGCTAAGCGCAGTGCACGTTCAGTGCAATGGCAGATGAGGAAACAAAGACAGACAGCCTAACAAAGTCTGTATGCCCATTCAGATTGACCGAATCTGTCTGCACGACGGCTGCAGCAGGAAGGATTAATTTTAAACCACAGCTGTCTCTCCTTCTCTATCTGCCTATCAGGAGCTGTCGCTGATGTCACATGCCAAGCAGGTGGTCGTGTCCCTGCATTACTTCTACGGTGGACGGAAAAAGAACCCAGTGTGTCCGTCCACTGAACTGAGGTCTAGGTTATCACAGCTCTAAAACACACAAGATGAACGAACTGCATCCAGCTACACACTGTTAACATCGTTAACATTAGTCTATATCATTAGTTTTCTCTTGAGGAGATCTAACAGATGCTAAAAACAACTTTTACTGGGATTAATCATTCCTCCTAAACCATATGATTTAGAAATTAATGATGACATGAGACTGCAACACTACAGAAGAAAAACAGGAAGGGAGGTTACATCACATGTTAAAGAGTAATGGTAGCATCCTATACAATACAGATATGGAGGGTAAGGATAGATGATATTGTTTATCATTACGAATGTCACCGCAGAGAGACTCCAGGAGGGGAACGCGGAAATGCAATTGGATACGCAATTGGGGAACACAGGGAGTGCATCAGGGAACTGGTTACCTTCCAGGGTGTGGAAGCTGGTATCAGGTCAGAGCACATGGATATGGGAGTGCCCGGCTGCCTCCATCATGATGCAGACACAGCCGGAAGCAGGGAGCAGTGGAGGAGGCAGGAAGAGACCCTAACATCCTGTATCTGTTAACTTTCCACCCAGAAAATTAGGAAAGCCCAGGAGTTTGAGTGTAAAGAACAGGGTTGAAGCAAGGATGATGCTCTGCTGATTCCCCAAAACAGGGTCCCAAGGAGTCTGTGTCTGGCCCTTGGCTGGTTTCCCTCCAGTATTTTTTTTTTTTTAACCAAGTTGTGATAAAGGTTGGGAAGTCGAGGTGGTCAGCTCTGAGAACCCCCTCCCAAGTACAGAAGAGCAAGGAAAAGGGGGAGAAGCAGAGCTAGCACAGCAAACCTGCCCCAGGGGTGGGGGGGTGGGGGATTAAACGACCAATGGATAGAAATTGTAGAGGCGGTCCTGCTTCTCCAGGCCAGCAGCTCCCAGTGTGGCCTCTCTATGCCACAGAGGAGATCTGCTTCTCCTCGGGGTCGGCGTCGCCCTCCCCGTCGCCCATCAGCGGCTGCCTTTTCTTCAGCTCCCGCTGGTACTTTGCCATGAGTGACGCATAGATGCAGCCGTAGGCAGCCGCCGCCACCATCATGATGCAGACAATGCCGCAGACGACACCGGCGATCACCACTGTGCCGATGGCCCGCCGTACACTTACGGGCCGGTACCGCTGCCGCACGCAGTCTGGAGCTGAGGCGTCCGCTGCCGGTGCGGGGGGTGGGCCTTCCGAAGGCGGGGTGATGGACGGGCTGGCAGCCCTGTTGCAGGGAGGAGTGTTCCCGCCTCGAGAGCTACCGTTCTCGTCTTCTAGTTGAAGGCAGTAGTTGAACATCTCCACCGGCACGCCGCGGATGTCTCGCCCACGCAGGTCCTTGGGGAGGGTGCACTCCACGGCATCCACATGTCCACCTGCAACCGCCCCAGAAAGGGAGGGAGAGAGACGAAGAGAAAGGAAGCTCAGCACATATTAAACCATTTGGTTTTTCTTACCTTAAATTAGGAAACCCTAACCTCCAGTCTGGTTTTTTATAAGTCACCAATAAGGGTTAAAACTTCTTAAGTGTGAATCCAGTGGCATTTTCCTGTAGGTGACGTCAGTGTAAACAGATGTTCAGTGTACTGGTGTAAATGCAGGACTGCTGCGGCTTGTCTGACAGCACAGGGTTGACACTGCTGGCTCATCTGTCAGAGCTGCAAGATCTGTTGAAACTATTAGAAAACAGATGACAGGTGAAGGTCTACACCAAGGCCCTACATGCAACCCCCCCCCCAGAATGTGGAGGGGAAGGGGTTAAAATGATATGAGTGCGGATGCGCTTATACAGACAAGTGAGTCCTTAGAGGTTGGTCGTTAGAGAAGTAGGCAGAGTAACAGTTTTGGGGAAAAACAAAATTCAATGAGGCAGAAATGTGTTGTTTTTCCTTAAATGAGTAAAAATACAAAAAAAGAAGAGATGTGCTGAATGAATAAAGCAACAGATACAGCAGTGAGAACGCACACGCTAAACATGAACTCAGTTAACCCAGTTACAGCTCAAAATGAGACAGTGATGAAAGGAACACCAGAGGCTATGCAGCAGAGCTGAGGGATAAAGGGGAAGCCCAGGGTGGAATATGAGGTCTGGCTAAGGACCTACGGTCAGCACCGTAACTTCAAACAGATACATGGTTTTGCATGACAGGTGGCCCCTTTATCTTTTTGTGTGTTTTTTCAAGAATTAATTCTACATCTGCAGCAGAGCAGGGGAGAGTTTGAACCTCTGACCTACACCAGAGAATGGAAGAAGCAGACAAGCAACCTGCTATAGTAGCTGCAGATGCACAAACTCTACCATTTAAAGCCTAAGGACTTTGCAGACAGGAACGCTAGCTGATGGCTGATATCATTAGCAATCCTAATTCAGCATTTCAGCAACCTCCATCGGCTTAGGCTTAGGGTGCAGTGCTGACCACTGTAACGTGTTTCTCCCTGGGCCCACTATATATTTCCTCTCATTTTCTGCAGTCGTGTCCTGTGCTTTTCTGCTGGATCAGTCTGTGAACCGTAGGAACTCGAGGAATGAGGCTGACCCGCCTTGCGCACGGAAGCAGTCAGCGCTGGGGCCTCACCTCTGTACAGGAGCCACTCTATCCAGTGCTTAAAGTCTCTCAAATTGCAGTCGCATTCCCAAGGGTTTCCGCCTAGCTGTAGGTGCTGTAGGTTGCCCAGTGGCTCGAAGGCGGCTCTCTCCAATGCGTGCAGTCGGTTCCCAGCCAGTGACAGCCAGGTGAGGCTCTGCAGCTCGTCAAGCAGCCCCGGGGACACCGTGGACAGCCCGTTGAGGGAAAGATCGAGCCGCCGGAGTTGGCCCAGGCCCCGCAGCAGCCCGCGGTCCAGCGACGTCAGGCTGTTGTTGCGTAGCACCAGCTCCGTCAGGTTGCCCGGCTCACGGAAAAGAGTGGCGGGTAGCCCATCTAGGTAGTTGTTGGAAAGGTCCAGGTACTCCAGAGCGCTGTGGTTGGCGAAGGTCCCCGATGCCAATGACGACAGGCGGTTGTTGGACAGCACGAGAGTGCGGGTACCTGGCAGCAGGCCAAGAGCCGGCAGGGACACCAGGCCTCGCCCTCCGCAGTCCACCTCAGTGCTGTTGCAGGTACATACAGATGGGCAGCCGCTGACCGCTCCCAGCTGGCCAGCCAGTGCCCCCAGCAGCCAGAGAAGAGCTATGGAGACAGAGGGGAGAGAGAGTGAGTATTGTGACTGGGCTGTTGAAGGTCACATGATTGTCGACAGCTATGCAGAAAATAATAAAGACTGAGCTTTTGCTCTCAGCAACCTTTGCATGGGGACTTTCTATTCTGGACTGATTTTTGAAGGGCGATTCGATTAAGACAAGGGCGGCCAAAAATATAGCCAACGCCACGCTGTCTATTGCCGTATGCAGCCCTGACGACTGCCTTTGTCGCTGCCCAGATGCTGTGGCCCAGGAAACGCTGGCTGAGACCTCGAGAGGTCGGCTGGGGTGGGGGGGGTGGACTGGCTCGCTGGCCCTGAGTCACGCTGCATTGAGGCTGCTTTGCGTTGTTCATGATAAGAATGTACAATGCACACTTGGAGAGCCGCCATGGCCATCGCAGCCCCCGTGCTGGGATCCGCAGTCAGCTTAGGATGGGGCGTTGCGTGCTGTGAGTGTGGGCGTGTGGTGTGCTTGGGGGGGCGGGCTGCTCCATGAGGGCTAAATGGATGTTTCTGAAAGTACTTCACCAAGCCGAGCTTGATTCTACAGCAGAGGGTGTATGTGTGTGTCTCAC
>JABFEA020000067.1:24141472-24154688 GCA_019775915.2 Cyphomyrus plagiostoma
CCCCCCCCCCCCCCCCCCCCCCCCCCCCCCCCCCCCCCCCCCCCCCCCCCCCCCGAGCGGCGAAGAGGTGGGTCGGGATTCGGCAGTAGCCAACATAAGGGGGGGCTTAGATATGCTCTATGTGGCTTCACTGGGACCACAGTTTTCCCTATCAGATGGAAAATCTGCTGTGACTCTCGGCGTGCGTCAACACAAAAGTCGGACTGCAGAAATGGCGATAGAGAGCCCAGTGTCGGACCCGGGTGACACATAGGCACCCCTCGAAAGACAAGATGTGCTGCTTCTCCCCCAAAACTCAAGCGGCGACATTATTGTGGAGATCTTCAATTACCATAACCTGCATTGTCCAGTTTGTAGATTGCAGCCATAACTCATACGGACACTAGTTGCCCCCAGATTCATTCTCCTTTTAATAAAACAGGCTGGCAAAGCTCAGACACAACAGGTCTGAGAGGCGGATTAATAAACCATGAGATGGACTAATTAGCTGCTGGGCAATGTTCCGTGACAAGGATGATGAAACCCAAGTCTGTTTGCACCAATGGGACACAGGTTGCCCCAGACGTTGCCCTGTCAGTGCCCAGTAATTCAACGCGTGGAATCATCCAGTGCTCCAGGGTGTCATTACAGGGGGCATGACTCACTCTCTTTTCCCCCCTGACACTGGGGGCGTCTGAAGGATCAGACCCATAATGCCCTTGGGCAGACGCGGGTGAAGCGAATGGCCAATCTAGGACGGTTATTGCCATTTCCCCCCCATAGGAGGGTGCCACAGAGGGGCTTCTCCAGAGGCCGTGTCAGTGATACAGGCAAACAGCGCAGCACTGCATCAATGGCTTTAGATAGTACTCGCCTGGTTTCGCGAGTGACGTGGCGAACGCGGATTGCCATCCCTGCAGAGGAAAAGGACCTGCTGTGGCCTGATATCCCTGCCGTTCAGGAAGGGGGACTTCCTGTACGGATTTCCAGAGGGACCCTGTCGGCTTTTTAATGACACAGAGGGGACTAGTGCTCCGTGAGTTAGATCTGAGGTGCTTTAGCTGTAAGGGGCTGACAAGAAATTTGCTCGCTCTATTTCGCAGTGTTTATCCCCCCCCACTGCTGCATCTCTATTTAAAGTGCTCCAGTAGAAGAACATCAGGGACTGAGAGGGGGGCAGTGGGCAGGCAGAAGGGAGCGTTGCCGGGGCACCTGAAATGACTTGGATCCGCGGTTGTGGTGTCCTCTTACGTTAGTGGTAAATATGGCCCATTTTGAGCAGCATCACCCACTCAGGGAGGAGCGAGTGTGAGTCATGTAGCTGACGCGGACGACATAACCGCGAGGGCTGGCCCAAAGTGTCCACGCTCGGCTCACCCATTCAAAGGCTGCACCGCCAAACGCCTCCTCAAATCACCCGTTCTTTAATTATCCTCATCCACTGGGCGGTCATCAAAGAGCTTAGAGGTATTAAGGGAGTGAGAGTTTTAGGGAGACTGCTTTTCTATGTATGTGTGGGTCAGATACACATTACCGAATGTCCTCACTATGTCATTAAAAGTTATTTTGATGTTGTGGGGACCATTTTTTGGTCTCCACAAGGGGAAATTCAACTTTATATAAATCTGTGACTACAATCAAATAACTAAAAATGCCAAAATGCTTGTATTTTGTTTGGTTATTTATGGTTAAGGTTAGAGCTGGGTGGGGGTTAAGATAGATAGATAGATAGATAGATAGAACTTTATTAATCCCTCGGGAAGGTTCCTCCGGGAAATTTAGGTTGTCGCTGTTGGGATTACAGCTTTGCACATAGAAATGGATGGACAGTTCCCTCAAAGATATGAATATAGGTCTGTGTGTGTGTGTGTGTGTGTCTGTTGGGCGAAGACAGGAAGACAGAGAGAGAGGGAAACAGCTGGAGTGCATTTATGGCCAGGTATCGTTGAAAACAAATATTAAAATCCCGAAATACTGTGATGTTGGAAAGCAGGAAAACAGATGAATAGTTTTTGTATGGTATATTTAATCTAAAAGCCTTCTGTTTTTAGAAAGCATTGAGAAGAAGGTGTTATTAACATAGCAGCTCTAGTTCGTAAGTTAATTATACCTTTGATAAGGGTGCAGAAATGTGCTACTGAATGTAGTACGGCAAGCTTCCACTGCAGGTCCTTCAAGGGCTCTGGCTGCCACTAGATTCTCAGGCTGTTTAATATTCCGCCTGTCCCTTATTGCTTTAGCATTTAACTATTAATGGGTCTGTTATAGTTCTTCTTTGTTTAATTTCACAATGCTGCCTTCCTCTCGGAGTCCTCAGAAAGGAGCAGGAAGCTTCCAGTGTGTCTCACCATACATGTGCTCTTACCCAAGCTCTGCAATTGATTGCAGAGCTTGGCTCTCTCAGCGCTGAAGGACCCCCGGTGCCCAGGGGGCCGCTTCACATGTGTGTGAGCATGTGCCGGGTGTGGAAGCCGTCTGACAGGCGGGCAGCAAGGCTCATGGGACACGCATGTGTGGTGGGCGGGAAGCACGCCCCATCCAGCACCGAACAGGCCTTTTGCCGCCGTGACGCCATTCGGGTCCCTGTGGTAAACATGCTTGCTATGCTCACACTTTCACAGAGAACAGTGAGCAAGCAGGGTGATGTCTCGACACCATTTTCACATGGCAGGGTGTTAAAAGGCATCTGCAAGCACTCATGTGACAACGGCATGTGCTTTGTGTGTGTGTGTGTGTTTGTGCACACAAATGCACTCCTGTATACTGAAAATACCCATTACATTTATATCTGCCTATTGGGCTTGGGCAATATGAGAATAAAACAGTATTTTGGGTATACTCCTCCCCTCTCCCTGGTGAATTTTATCGTTGGGGGACCCTGCCAAGATTTCACAGTATTGGAATAGCATTGCTTTTGAAAAAATACCGTATACCATGGTATAATGCATTGACAGCATGGTGATGTGAAAAATTAAATACCGCCCAAGTTTACTACCTACTTGGCTTTTCTGCCAAAGGGCTCACAGGTTCATACATTAAGACACTTATGCAGTTTATATGTGCATCCTTTGTGCATGTGTCCATATGTATGGTGCTGCAGCAAAGGACAGCAGAGCTCAGAGCTTTAAAAGGCAGAGAAGGGGGAGGGTGTATGGAGTCAGGTGTGGCTCATCCAAGGACCCATATGTGTGGGGGATCGGGGACTGGGGAGCAAGTACGTAAACATCTCACAGGATCACAAGCAACCACGGCTTTTCCGCATCCGCACTTGATGAGCGGTCATCCGGTCTCTCAGATTTATGCCTTTCCTAGCTTCCCGATTCACACATCAACACTGTGGGTGTGCCACTGTCCTGCCCAAAAGCTGCCCCTGCCAACTCCTGACTCCTGGCATCCCTATGCGCAGGTTCTGTTTGGTAAATGACCTTCAAATAAAAAGTAAAACAGATTCTGTAGTGTTGCAAGTACTGAGGTCTTTACAGAATGCTCATAATTTAACCTTGATGACAGAGCTGTGTAAATAACCATATTGTTTGTTAATCTGAAAAGACAGGGTTAGGCAGGGACATTTTCTGGCTGAGAGACAACTAACTCTCCATACCTCTTTTGGTTTTTTTAAATACATTCTTTATAAGCCTGAAGAAGCATTTAGGAATCGAGAAAATGGTGCCAGGATTGAAATGTTACATATAAATGGTTTGTAGTTCGTAAAAATATGCTCCTGGGGTGAATGGCGGAAACGCACCTAGACATACCGCGGAAACGGCTGACTCGCTGGCGAGGCCTACATGGGCGCTGAAAGAATAATTGTCTCCCGTAACACGAGTGGCTCTTAAAGCTGGACAGGCAGATCAGCACCTGCTTGTAACAAAATCTGGTGTCTCTGGTTAGAGGGCCAATAAGGCCTTCAGAGAGGTAATTCTTGGGTTGACGAGTGGCCTTCGCTTTTCACATGCTCACCCTGATGCCCTGAGTTTATATACCCTGCTGGATAGCAAATCAATGAGAAGCTACAAAATCACAAGCTAGGTTCACGGTACTACAAGAAATCTAACAGCCGCTCTTTATCGGCTGAAATAGAGGTCCAAAGCGTTAAGCCAGGACACTGGAATTTGGAAGGCGAAATCATCTCACTGTCAAGGAGCACTCTCTACCAGGATGGCTCAGCATTTACGCCATTCGCTGTGAATTGCCCCTCTTCTGCACTGCATCACACGGGAGCTTGGTGTTAAATGATTTATATGCTTTAGCTGAAAGAAGATGCATTACCCTGAAGCTTACCGAGTTTACGTAACACTTCATTTATATATTTCTTTATTTAGCGCTCTATGAACATTTAATCTAAAGCCTTTTGGACAAGGACAACTGTCCTGCTGTGAGTTTCGCCTGTCACAAATCCAGCCGTCTGAGCACTGCAGAACACTTACCGGGGCTGCTCTCTGTCGCCCTCCCCTGGCGACTCTGGTAGGGCCGGGTGAAGAGGCGCATTTCAGTCCTTCCTGCTTGGCTCCTTCTCTAATGTAGCTCTGGCATCTGGCTGTCACTGCTCCTTGGCACGCCCGCGTCCTGAGAAGGGGACGGGCCAGTCAGGCAGCAGATCTGGCGTGCCCTGTTCGAAGGATCCAGGACACAATAAGACCATGACACCATCATCATTTATGACGCGATCGTCATTTTCAGGCTGTGTATTCTGGGTTTGGCTTCCTCCTTGTTTGGTGTTCCAGTACAACCGGGCTGAGTCCTGCTGTGAGCTCCCTCATTAGTTGCAGAGGGGGTGATTAAACTGGTACACACCAGTCGGCAGACACCCACAAACACACGTGGACACACACACAGAGGCACACTGGCATATATTATAAGTTTGTCAGAAACAGGAGGAATGGCATTTGAAAAATAGCATGATGAATAACACATCATCGTGTTTCCTGGCAATACATGTACAACGCACTCTTCCAATGTGCACGTGCACACGTATGTGGACTGTCGTGTGCAGTGCCTGTCTATTACCTTATACATCACTTTGAGCTGTGTACAGTGGTGTGGGGGGAGGGGGCACATGGCAAATGACACATTCTCCTCCATGTCACACAAACGCACAGCAGGGTCCAGTGCTGGCAGCTCCTCTCCCATGATCGTAACACGAGTGATCAAAGTACATCGGCCTGTTCACATGCCCTGCATGTTGGCTTAAGATCAGACCTTCGCTGACATAAAGCTGGATGGCTAGTGGCTAGGGGCAGTACAGTTCTGTTTGCTAACGGGCTTGCTGACTTTTGTGTGTATGTGCGTGTGTGTGTGCGTGTGCGTGTGAAAGAGCAAGGGAAAGCCAAGGTTTATTTCAGCGCGGGCTTGCTGCGAGGAGGCACTCCATGCCAGAGACTTCGCTGCCAATTTGAGGGACGAACCAATATGGGCTGCGCAGCCGTATCCCTCACCTTTATCACCACATTAGACAGGCCCAACATGCACTCTTCACCCTGTTCCCTGTGGCTTCTTGCAATCCGTCCATGCCGTGTGTAGACATTCTGGTCACCGGGAGAGGCCATCAGAGTCTGGCCTGCCAGAGGTACCAACTGAGCATTACTGAGGTGGAGGTTTCTTCCCTGTGCTCGTCAAAGCTCAGCCTAACCAAAGAACCAACTGTGGAACTTCTCCTAAAGGTACTGCTGCTAAGAACAAGGAGGGCAGCAGGCCAGGCCCAGATAGCAGCTTGTAACCTGTCAGGCTCAGGCTAACCTGAGAGCCCATCGCAGGGCAGGTTCCCTGTCCCAGAAGCCTGTGTAGGAGGACAATGAAGAGTCAGAAGACTTCCTGTCTTGTGGGTTTTATTTATCAAACCCTGTCCCCTTTCGGAAAAAGAAGTGGCAATGCGGCATTACATGCTGGGAGACGCCAGGTATACGGTGACATCCGCTTTCACACACTAGTCACGGCGTAACAAACGGGAATGGAACCTGGCGCTCACCGTGAGGCACCTGAGAGGGTACGATGCATGCAGCCGCTGGCTATTTCTGCTGAGTGCCATCCTGCTCAGCCTTGCCTCATATGGGCATTTGCAAGGCTCCCTGGTGCACTATCACCATCACCGAGGGAGGACAAGGGAGACGGAAAAGACGCTAAGGCTGCACTAGCGATTTCTGTTAGCGTCACCCTGCAATATCTTGCTTATGTTTATATGGGAGGAGATCTACTGCAACCTGGCACATCCCTGGTTAAGCTTGGGAATAAGAGCGTGCCAGCAGCACCCTCCCTGTAAAAAAATCACCCTTTGATCATCCTGGGCTCAATCCTTTGCTGAGTGGTTGGTCCAGCCTGTTGCCTGTAGCCAGAGTGTTCTCCTCTGGCGGTCTCGCTCCCACCGCCACTGCATTCCCCTTTTGCCAGTGGATTTTGTAGTGATTCATCCCCCTTCATTGTCCTCTTTTTCCCAGAAGCGGGTGAGTGAAATCTGCCGTCACCTCACACACTGCCAGTGCTCGTCCTTTGCTGAGCGGCTCGCTCTCCAACTCTTCACGGCCTTCGCCGGCTTTTGTCGTGCTTTGTTTGGGGCGTGCTGCTGCGGCCGGTTAATTCAATTTCACAGATTAAGTACAGTGAGAGAATGGCTCAACGTTACTGATACCTAGGATTAGTGACCCAGCTTTGTTTTCCCAACAGCAGTGGTATAGAAAAACACCACATTTACCACAGTCCTTCTCTGTATGACTGGCCAAGAACTGACCGGCTTGCACACAGGGAACAATCCCAGAATCCTTTGCCCAGCCCCTAATGTGTCACCCACTCAGAACACTGTTCACCTCCAATGGACACGAATACTCTGGTGTCACATAAATACAGCACTGCCAATGTCATAGGCATGCTAGAGATTGGTGTAGATCCCTCCCCACCACCACTTTGCTGTTTATAATCCCCTCTGAGCGAAATGCTGGTCCACAAATAGAGTGTCCGCATGACACAAGCACACATCTCCACACAATAAGCCCATCCACATCCATAAAGGCATAAACACACACACATACATGCACCACACACTTATGCTCCTGCAACGAACAGCACTCCTCTGCTTCCGCTTCAATGCACAGTCAAGCATACACACCTCAGGTTGTGTCTGCTCTGTGTGTCTGACAAACCCACGCCAATGCGGATGCACGTGGTTTACAGTAGGAAGGGACAGACAGCAAGCAGGCATAATTCCACTTTCCCTGTATAAAAACACAGCAGAAATCAATGCCCTCCAGTGATGCACCTCTTCCACTGCCCCCCAGTTTTGTGTGTGAGTTCTGGGACTCACCCGTTTGAATTCACTTGCTGATTGTATACCTTGCCTGCTGTCTCAATTTTTAGAATATTAGTGACACACACAGGTGAAGAAACAGGCATGAGTACCTTCCAGCTCCAGCGAGGTGGTACTGAGTTAGAAGTAAGAGGAGAACAAAAGCACTAGGCCCTGTAACATCAATAATTGAGAGCATCCTTCTTCACAAAGGGAGGCCAGGGCTAGAACAGAGCAGAGGCATACAACAGTGTGAGTGTGTATGTATTTGTGTGTGTGTGCACGCATGCATGGTGTCAGCCCCAGATAAGATCCAAAAGATGCACTGTAACACCCCCCACCCCAACACAGCAGATACCACGTCCAGCACTGCAGGAAGTAGGATGGTATATTGTACTGTTGTTGTTCTTGCAGTTTTTTTTTTTTTTTTGGAAGAGACATACTGAGATGGGTGTGTGCGCCATTTCTTTCTTAGAGCATAGGGGCAAAATGAGCGAATTATTCGGATTCAGGTCAACGTTTTTGATCTGTCAAGGATCGGTCCTCTGGGTGTTTCAACTGTGAATCACATGCCTCCGCATCGCAGTGCCGAAACACACACATACAGGCAACACGTCTCTTGCTTACTGGCACACATGCATGCACGCACACACACACACACACACACACGCTTAGAAACACATACATATATAAGAATGCAAAATGTCTTTCACGCACAGACGAACACATGAATATAGAATAAAATCCTCTGTATATCTCTTATATAAACACAACCACCTTTTGCTGAGTCTATTTCAGAAACCTTACATGATACTCTCTCCCACTCGTACACATACACACACACAACGGCATCATCCGTTTATAATCACATTTCCCTCCTGCTTATATTACCAATTTGCCTGATAATCACACAATAAAACGTCATAAATCTATTTCATATTATTTCTGCTCGATGTCTGCCAATCTACCGAAGACAAATCAGTCAGTGGCAACAGTCATTAAGATTTATTTGTGCTCGACCATTTATCAGGTGTAACAATGAATTTGACATTCTTGTGGCTCTACACGGCTTTTACTTCTACTTTTTACTTTGGAGGGTCCAGTGAGACCGTCTGCCTTCCAGCCAAATACCTTTACACTTAACTGCACCGAAGAGACGAGGGAGCCGAACGGCCAGGGACTCTAACGCACTCACCGTCGTTCGATATCGCAATCAACGGCCGCTGTATTAGTCCACCAGGACAAAGAAAATGGAAGGGGAAAATGACAAGCAAAACAAAAAAATCAAGTTTAATAATCCTTTCGGTCTAAACGGCAGGAAAGGTTCTTGCTGTCAACCAGAAAAAAACAAGTCGATTTAGAAAGGCAAACTTGACAGTACGGAGTCCGATTTGCGTCCAAGTTAAATCCTCCGAATTACAAATATTTGTTGCCAGGAGCGTCGGCAGAATGATTTTCTCAGTCCTTTCCCAGTGCCTCCCCAGCCCGGTCCCAGTGGCAGTTTCCAATCACCCGCACCGGCGGCTCAAGGCAGTGCTGCGCGCGGTAGCGCCGCGTGATTCGTCTCACGCTGCTCCCTGCCGCTGCGTTTGTGATTCCAGCGCTTCACATGCACGCGGGAGGCTGCGTGCGTGCGCCAGTGAGTGCGTTCGTCTGTGTCTCTGTATTAATGTATGTGTGTTTTCCTCAGGCTATCTGTGACGGCGAGCCTGCGCCGTGTGTGCTGGGGTTGTCATCCGTTTGCATGTGCATTCAAGCATGTTGCATATGCACGTCGGTGTGTGTGTGAGTGTGCGCGTGTGTCTGAGTGTGAGGCTTCACTCGTCAGAGATAGTAATGTTGGAGGAAGCTGCTGTCTGAACCCATAAACTGAAAGGGAGATAGAGAGAATGGGAGGGGGAGATCAGCTGATACGGCTCAGGACCTCACAGGGGATGAGATGCTCCCATGGAATAGGTTGCCCAGCAGAGTCTTTCCCCCTGTCTTTCGTTCTCTCTCACTCATCCATTCAAACAGACTGACAAAAGAGGGCCGCTTTTGCCGTTGTGTGTTTTTTTCTCTGTTCCTACCTCAGCAGGATAGCTTTGCTTTGGGAGGGGTGAGAAGGTTGACTGTTCATGTTGAAGTGAGAGAGAGTGTGTCATTGACAAGAAGTGGGATGTGCTTTAACCATCGGCTCACAGTATCCCTGCTCTCCAGGGTAGGAGGAAGCGACAGACAGAGAGCAGAGACAAGGAATGGAGTAATCTTCATTCTAGAAACAATAGCACGCGGAGTGTTGCATTAGGGAACAAAAGAAAACTGAGCGGGGGCACAATGTTTAGAAATGAGAGCTATTAATTTGTGTGCCACTGATACCAGGCTACATACAACAGGACACTGTGCTTGGGTCTGGTGCCGGAAAGCTAAAGTCTGGTGGAGCCCTAGAGACAAGCCATTGTTGTACCTTAGTCTTTTAATTGCTTTTGCTGTTGTCACCGTTCAGTAGCTCGATGAATTTTTATTAAAAAAAACTATGCAGTGTTCAGTTCCACATTTTCATAACCTGCTGGAATTTTTTTTACTGATGCTGCCCAAGTATGTTGAAAGGTATTAACACAACCACATACCTGAGAACTTAGCTAGCAGCATGCCAGTCATAAGCATGTTTTCTTAACTATTTTTATTTTTTATCAATAGCCAATTATTTACATTTTTCATGCAATATTTTGCCAGCGAAATTTCTATGTTCTTCACCACAGTAGTGTACGAATTTTTATACTAACAGTATCCTATTTCTGATTCTACCTCTCAAAGCATTCTCTGCCTTGTTATTTCACTCTCATTTTATTGGCACAAGGCGTACACGTTTTGTCACAAGGATGAATGCATAGGCTTTGCACCGGAATGTACAGTGAACGTGCAAAGGGTTAACAGTCAAGGAGGAGTCTGCTTCAGCCATACAGCTCTCACCAAGCATCCTGTATGCAATCAGGATGCAAATGGCCTCGTTGCAGGACACAACGAGGATCCACAACTAAAATGTTAATCTGAGCCAGTTTTGCCAGCTTGGCTGAGACATGCTCCGGCAATTTTCATTAGTATTACCCTCAAATTATAGGCTCAGGTGGAGTGTAGTGTTGCTTACTGGGGGCGGCTGTTTTCTACCATGCTGGGTTTCAGTATGACAGGGATTTTCACCATTGAGTTATGCATCTGCTGCTACCTGCAAGTTTATCTTAAAAAAGACTCTCAAAGTGAAATTGTTCCTACTTTAACTGTAATTACTTTCATATTGAGCTTCAAGAAGCTCTCAGTCAGTTTCCAACTAGTGCAAGATCAGCTCTGTTCCAATTAATGGGTAGGTGCTGTTGGTTTGCATGACTGCATTCCAAACACCATCCAGTCTCTTAAGAGAGGTGAAGGCATAATAATTTGCCCTTTCCCCTGGAAAATAACCACTCAAAAAAAGCCTCTTGTGCTTCATGTTTGAATATACAAAAGACTTTGAATCTATGAGATTTTATTGAAATTGTGTTGTAGTTATGCGAAAAGGTAATGATTCACTATCTTCAGTTACATCTCGTCCAGGTTTACTTTGTAGTACAGATGACAAACAGGTTTTGAATTGCTGCTTAGAAAGACAATGAAGTGAATGAAAAGAATTTTCTCAGGTTTCGAAATGGATTTTCATGTCACCCTGGCTGGTTTGACTAGTTTTCTGAGTCTTGCATGTGGCAATATTGCTCTTCATACAGTTTGTCATGTAGCAGGGAAGCCTGCTTAGTTTGACTGTTTCAGACCTGGTTTGGGCTGGCTTACTAGTCAGAGCAATTGACTGGGAAGCTCCACCCCCTGCATCCCCAGGCAGACGACACTGTGGATGAATCACGTACCGTCTATGTTTGTACACACCATATAATCAGTTTACTGCCAACCCAACATCCGCTCATTGACACAAGCAGCAGTGGATCCTTAATGACTGCCTCAACAGCCTGTTAGGCTACATTGTCTGAGCCTGGCAAATAGATTACAGTCATCGCCTAATAAGCACTACATTTTCATGTTAATAGTCAATGATATCCTTTACTTCTCCATCTTTCATTTCTATCCAAATATCCCAGTGATCCATAAGCAGTTTAAATTATATTTACCGGAACTATAACTGAGGACAATGCACGAATTACCATAGGTGCTAGTTTAGTGCCTTGAGGAACACCGCCCACTATTCCACTTGTACTGTGTTAATCCTATTTTTCTTTGTTTTTCTGCTAATTTGTCTTATTTTCCATCCTACTTTTATTTTAACATCAAATATTTATTTTTTTCTGACTAAGTCTGCCTGTCTTCCATGTGTCAGTTTTTGCATCCTGTCATCGTCCCTTGCAGTGGAAAGCAATTTGGATTCCTTCGTTTTGCCATAAATATTAGTGCTCTAATGAGACTGCAGTGTGAGAAGCTCCAGCAGCACGTGGGTCTCCTGACAGGTTTTTTTTTAGTTGCCGCAGTTTCACTGCTCATCATATGACAAGGGTTTGCTCTCCTTATAAAATCCTGTTTATCATCAGGTTATGCAAATTACTGCTTTTTAAATAAAAATGGTCAATTTGCAAGCACAGCCCCAAGTTATACGGCCAAACTCTGTCCACGAAGAGAACTAGATATTTTTTTTTTGTGTGTGTGCTTTCTTAAGGTACAGTAATTACTATGATGAACTACCTCTTCCTTTGGTTTAAATGTCAGTACACAGAAAGCATACAATTTAAGAGGATTTGGTAAAAAAAGATGTGGAAGACATTGCTCATTTATCTTTCTCCAGAAGAGAAAGCAATCCTGACACAGCAGTGTGAGAAAATCATTATATATTTGGCTGACTGATGGTCGAGAAAAACAGATTAAAGTTTAACGTGCCACATAATGCCCATGGTTTTAGCCTTGTGTTCTGGTCAATTAACCATGATGGACTGCAGTACGCCAGCCATAAAGCTGGACTTTATGCAGGGAATGTGGGCAAAAGGATTTCTAATAATATATATCTTAAATAAGACACAGTGATTTATATAAGTATGTATACAAAGCCAGCTTGTGAGCAATGCCTCAGTATTCCATTAAAGAACAAACGGAATTGCGTCACGCAGCCACGGCTAAGCTAGCAATGCAGCCTTGCCGTTGATGCTGATGCACAGCATGAGACCACGTTTTTATGTCACCTGAGGCATTTTAAGATTTCCTAAAATCCCACCTCCAGGAACCCTGTTCGGCTTGCCATTTTACCATAACGGAGTTGTGTGCCAGGCAGCTGGCTGTGTGAGTCTGCGCCACATCTGTGCGGAATTTTAATTCGCAGAGCAGGGCCCTCCATGTACCCAACCCGCTCTGTGCGCAGGGAACACGACATTCCTTGCCCAGTAAACATGGCTCCCTGTGCCTGAGGTGAACATGGCTTCCTTGGTGTGGCAACCAGGGAAACCTAATGTTATTGGGTCAGGATTAAATTGTGTCTATATGCTGTCTGTGTGCTGCGTGTCTCAGTCTGTATGCATTTGTGTGTGAGGGCAACCGTAAGAGAGCAACTGCATATGTTTGAGTGTGTCTGTGTGGCTAGCTTATTAGGTACACCTGCTTGCTTAACCAAACAGCCTGCTCCTCCAGACAGCCAATCATGTGGCTAAACACACACAGCAGAGGTCCACTTCCTGTTTGGATAATCATTAGAATGCAAAGATGCGTGATCTAAGAGATCTTGAATGTGGTTGCCAGACATGGTTCAGGGCATCTCAGAAATAGCCTCTCTTCTGAGATTTTAACACATTACAGTGTCTCAAATTCACAAAGGATGATTTGGTGATGGGGCGGCATGGTGGTGCAGTGGTTAGCACTGTTGCCTCACACCTTCTGGTCTCCGCCTGGTTTCATGTGTGTGGAGTTTGCATGTTCTCCCCGTGCCGTCGTGGGGTTTCCTCTGGGTACTCCGGTTTCCCCCCA
>JABFEA020000067.1:24155904-24183955 GCA_019775915.2 Cyphomyrus plagiostoma
CCCCCCCCCCCACCCCCCCCACCCCCCCCCCCCCCACCCCCCCCCCCCCCCACACACACCCACCCCCCCCCCCCCCCCCCCCGGGGGGCCCCCGCCCCCCAAGACAGGTTGGCATTATCTCTCTTTCAACTGCTTATCCTGTTCAGGGTTATGAAGGGGCTGGGAACCACTCCAAAGGAACACAGGGCACAAGGTGTGGAAACACCCTGGTGTTGATGTCAGTACATGCAGTAACGTATATGCTATTCTTAACATCACCCAAGGAACTTACACAGGGGTCTCTCTGACACGCGCAAAACACAGTAATGACAGGGAATGAGTGCTTGACTGTGCACAAAGCCAGTGTGTTCCCTGGAGTCCGCTCGCACACGTGCGGTGCCAAAAGCGTGCTAGAGGCTGCCATGGCAACACACAACACCGTCCATTAGAATGCCTGCATTCCCGGGTGTCTCCCAGAACGCAGGTGGTGACGTGGTCACCAGTGGGGTTAGCGTCTGCACAAGAGTGTCTGCTGTCTGCTGCTCTAGAGGTGATGTCAGACGAGGTACTGATATTTGCCTTTGTTTCCAGAGCAACAGGAAGAAAGAGGAAAAGAAATAGCAGGGCTGTATCACTGTGGACATGTAGACCTTCCTGATTCCTGGTACTGGTGGTACCAGGTGGTTCCAAACCCATCCACTAAGTGTGGTAGAACATGAGCGGTGAGCATGACTCCATGGTGGTCATTGTCACTCCGTAGTTTCAAATCACAAATTATACTGTCATACTGTGGAACAGGTAAATCTGTCTGTTCTGTCACAAAAGACAGAAATGTGTTGCTTGTAAAAACGAGAGGAACGACCAAGGTTAATTTGGACAGACCCCGCAAGGTGAAAGAGAGACACCACAAGGCTGCACAGACTGCCCATACGAGCAGGATGGACTTATGAGCGCACAGCCTTTAAAAGTCACTTATTGTTATGGGAGGCTGGGGAAGCAGCAGGCTTTGTGTAACACAGACAACGCGAGGTGGGACATCACCGCGAAAGGCACAAGTCGCAGTTTCCCAGCTGGAGCGCTGTGCATGCGAGAAAAAGCGTGCATGTGTGTGTGTGCGCGTGTGTGTGTGTGAAGGTGATTGAGAAAGAGTCATAAATACACAAAGGAAGACTATGGAGCCATTGTTCAATGAGTCACAGCTATACCACTAGCATAGATGGATGCACCCAGCCAGTCCATGTCCAGGTACATCCCTTGCCTCGGGTGCGAACAGGGATGTCATGTATTGCACATACCGATTTAGGGGAAAGAACAAGCATCTCCATTTCAGAACCGCATTCAGGTTGACGGGCTGCCGGTTCATGACGAGAAGGTGTCACTAATTAAAGTTCCAGTGTAGAGTGCCATGTGCACTCCAGCTAGTGGCATGGTAACCACGATCTGGAAAGCCCTCAGCTGCTAGGCCACCGCGCCCCAGGAAAAGCGAGGCACCCCGTTTCCGTTTTCTTCCAGTGCTCTCCTTGTGCACCCAATTACAGCCTGAACTTTGGAGGAGGTGCACCAGCCTGGTCTGAGGGACCGCTCAAAGTGTGACAGAGCGCTGGAAGAGGGAGAGCCGGCTGTGCCGTGCGGCAGACAGGTCTCTCCGGGGGAATCTTCCACTGAGAAAACCCCCCCGCCTCCTGGCGAGCACCACTAATGACTCCAGTAACTGAATGTTATACACATGGGTGTTTTACATTGCTAATCAAGATACCATGACCTGTCACCTGGATTTTAAATACACCTGAAAGCCAAAAAGGTAATGACGTTAGTTTGTATGTTGTTGGATGTCTCCAGGTCAAACATGATTGCACAGGCACGACTGGTGCTTTTAAAAGCTTTTTTGTTCCTGGGGACACATTTGCCAAGAGTCACTATTCTTAATTTTGGTTCCCTACCAATGAATACACGAGTCACTAAACGGTAGGGCAACGTGACATCTTACATTATTAACTGCTAGCAGATCAAAGGCAGCAGCTGCATCTGGAGACCAGAAACAAATAATCTGATAGGTGATACATTTGCAGCATGTACTACCGCCGAGCGAGTGAATTAAGCCAGGCACAAAAATAGACAGTGGCTCCGAGAAGGCAGGCCCACGGTGCGAAATCAACCCCCTATTTAGGACGCGAGGCGTGAATACCGGCGACTAGCTCAGGGTCGCTGGCAGCAATGGGGGGGGGAGGTGCTGGTAGCCGTATGGGTTTGGGATGATAATCCTTTTCTCACGGCCGGAGATTAAAACCAGTGTGAAGAAAGTCCTGCTGTTCTAGGCTGCTGTTGGCTGTGATGTTTTCCTGGGGAGGGGGAGGGTTGTTCTGTGTACACATGTATATTTCAGCAGGCCTGTTTAAGGCACGCTATCAACAGCCTCTCCTTTCCCTCCACTCCACCCCCTAAACCTTCCCCCCCCACGCCAAACGGAGAACAACCTGATATATGGCGCCTTTAAATGTTTGCTGAAGCCGTATGCACATCCTTATAAAATATATAAGTGGAAAGTGGGAGAATTAGTTACCTGCCGCAGGTACGCGCCGGGGGGGAACTCAATCCCCCAGGTATAGAAATAATCCATCGCACCTGTGACCAGGCAGGTATCAGGTTGCATGCGAGGACCCTCCGACCCAACAAGCCACACGGGTTTGGCCTTTTCCATCCGGGCCATTGCGCCTCAAAGAGGGGTGAGGTGGCTCATTATAGAAATAATTAAAGCAGGTTACTGGCTGAAGCTGAGAGGAATCCCTTGCACCCCGGCACCCTGGCTTAGGTGCACCGCTCCCTGGCACAGTGATACAGCGGGGTCTATTCCTCAGCCCTTAGGAGAGGCACTAATGAATCCACCGCACTCCTACTGTGTTGCCCTTTTTAACATTTTTCACCTGTATTTCTGCATTTTATGCAGCTAGTTTCAAAGGTATTTTGAGACCTTCCAAATTCTGCAGAATACATGTGGGGCTCTTATTTTTCAAGCAGCAGAGGTCTAATAGATCACACATTTCCCTGTGCTTTAAAACAATAAATGATTCATGGCCATGAAAAATCAATCAGAATTTCAAGCTTGCTCTTTATTAATGGAATGGTTTTTACTTTACATATAAAATTACTTCTGGCTCAGTTATATTAATTGATGAGATACTTTAAATATATTTGCCAGCGGCCCCTTTAGTCCTCTCCAAAGACAGGGTAGCCCCTCTGCATCATCTCTAGATTATGGCACATTAGTGGTTAATAACTTCTCTTGTGTTTCTAAAACTGGGTTCTGATGCACAGACATTGTCCGTTAAATTTTTAAATACATTTACTTTAATACCAGAGTTTATCACTAGTAAATCCAAGAGCAGCAGGGAGCCTTATCCATTACAAAAAGCATGTCACATTTGTGGTAATTTAATCAACTGTTTTGTCCTTTTGTCATTCTTCAGGAGGCTTCTGGGTCTCAGATCCTTTCTGTTCTGTTCTGCTGAACAACCTCTATCTTCAGAGAGCACTTTGTGCAGAAAGGTTGTGAAATATTTCAGCTGTCTTTCTCACCCATCTCCCGCAGCTCCAAACAAGACTCGAAATGAAATGCAGGGAGCCACACAAAATGTAGATTATCATTCATCTGACGTCCACAGAGGACTCCCACAAGAAGGGGCCCTAATGGATCTCCAGGGATAACGGCAGTCGTTTTTAACCGCGCTGCTGCAGTGCCAGCCTTTTGAAACATGCAGTCAGGTTGCCCCTCTGAATGCCCCCTGACTGCTGGGGCAACACAAATCATACAGAAGCAATTTCTGAGAAGTCACCAGGGATTCCATCTCTCTTGGTTTCCTGCCTGTTTTGTCACCAGACATTTTGTCACAAGCCTTGAGACAAAAATCCAAAGTGTTACAGAGCAGACGGTGTTTTTGTCTTTTATATGTAAGGTCAGATTATCTATCATGGCTTTTGTTGACTTGAAAGTCCTGCCATTCATGGTCTGTTGTATCGCAACAGATGTACAAACACCAGAATACATCTTAAAAAAAGGAATTTGGTTCTTCACACAGGTAAATGAACGAGCAATGCCTATGAATAAATATGACCTGTTCCTACCGAAAAACTAGAGCCTTCAGTAGAACAAAAACATTTCTGAGAAAATCGTCTTTGACATATCGTCGCCGTGCCAAGTCGTTTTCTCAGCATGCTCACTGAGGAGGCTGCCTTCCCAGGGATCATGTCTGGTGTGCATTATGTGATAACAAGGGTGGACAACTTCTCAGACTTTTACATAGGTGGTGAGTAGGCTGAGCAAAAGCGCCTTACCTATGAGGCAGAAAGATTCAGTCCCAGTGATTTCTTCATCCACCATCCCAACCCCCACCCAAAAAAAAAATAATCATGAATTCATTTTAATTTTACCCCTGGAGCGAAACCATAGAAGAGATAGACCTCCATATTCAAACGATCTAATTTGCATCCCTGTACTGCACCATCACGTCATGTAATATGCAAACTCTGACATCAAGAAGTACAAAGCTAGTGCATGTTTAACCAATTCTGTAGCCACTGTGCAGCACAAATGGTGGGTTCCAGTGCTGGGTGCCCCGAATATTGCTGGTGGTGATCCAGCACTAACACAATTGCCCATACATCAAAGGCCACCACCATCAGAATCACTTTGCTAACAGGTGCTGTCTTATAGTTTTCTAGTCAGTGTTTGGCTAAAATGTGCAGAGAATGTATGTTTACATGTGACATAATGGCAAGACTGATCAGGATAATCTAATTTGCGATGTAAATGGAAACAGTGGCTTGTAATTATCCCACCACGCTGATCCAGGTGAATGTTCATCACCAACAAAGAATGTGTTGTTTGTTTCATTTGCCTTGAATCTGTCAGTGTTTTAGTTTGTTCTTTGTTCTTTTTAATTTGTTTTGTTTGGAAACCCATTTCTAAGTCATCGCTGCTGTCAAATTAACAATACGAGAAATGAATGAAAGGAAGCAGAAGGAAGCAGCAGCTATATATCGAAGGCCCTCTCCGCAATAACAAATTTCATCACAATCCACATTCTGTGCCTCGTGATGTATATTTAAACATCACCTTGAGACATTAGCATAGCAGATGTATGGACGTCCTTTCAGCATGGACATGCTGCTCCTGCTGTCCTCTAACTTACTGGAAAAGAACCCAACTGCTGAAATGACACGCAATAAATAGTGGAAACGTTTTATTCGTGTGGACAGGGAGGGTCCATTTGACAGTAGCCACTTGCTTGCAGTAGAGAAATTCAGTGTCACGTAATTTTGTGATACAATTAAGTGGCATGGACACCCATTTTTAAAGCACTGTATAAAAGCTAGACAGAGTCCCCTACCGCACCACTACAGAATACATACATCAGAACATAACAGTTATGCGGTCGCCATCATTAATAATTTTTTGGGAAACTGTAGTAATACACTATGTCTGTCAATACCATAAAAGATGACTGAAAGACTGGGGCAGGGAAAAGTCAGTTGACAGTCCCATTCATTCTCTTGTGTCTGAACACCAGCTATATCAAATGGACTTTCTGTCTCTTGGTTCCAGATCACATGGTCTACCCAGTTTCAGCCCTTCTCAAGCCTGTTGTCTCTTCCTTCAGTATGCCTTTTCTGGAAGCCAGGATGGCTTTCTCTCTCTCCAATCCTCTCCTCCCCTTTTTATTTAACTCATACCCTAATAAAGTCCCCATTCCCTCTTCCAGTTCCCTTCTCTCCGTTCACTGTCTCTCAGTGCCGTTTTAGTTGCCACCTTATCTGCTACCTCCGCTAAACATTCCCTGCTGCCTGTGCTCAGGTTCCCGAAAAAGCAGGTGGGATCATTTTTACCCCGGGCCCACGTTACGTAAGGGGCCTGTTAAATATTTCACACAGAGCATGCGCAGAGGCTGCGTGGCTGCACAGCCCCACAGTAATGCATGTTTGGATAATGCCCCTGACGCAAAGCCTTTTCTCTTTTTTTGCGCACATGCCACCCGCAGCCAAGTTCAACAACAGATGGCAGTATGCATCAGTGAGGCTGGCTGCTCTTTCATCGACAACTGGATCTAGTCATTGCCTTCCACATCTCCAGAGTACCAACCCTCTGACCTACAGCCCTGGTGACAAGGGTCCACATTAGCTGAGGCTCTTCCAGGCAACTGCCAAGATTATAGGTTGAGTGACTAAACTACTGCTCCAGCCAGTGAGTCCTTTTGTCCTGACAGTTAATGCCAAAGAGCGTTTTTTAATTATTCCTAGATAATCAGTGTAAATCAGCTTTTTCCTCCATATTTTTATTATTATTAGGTGGCTTTGAGTCCGTATCGACTCCTGGCACCTATTCAGATGGAATTTCTCCAGAATGTTCTCAGGCTTCCCAATGGAATACCTGCTTCAAAACAAATGGACAGGCTGGACTGTCCAGCCAAATTTCATTATTCCATAATTAGACATTCTTGCAATTCCATCTGGCACCAGGTAGTGCTGTACCAAAGGCCATAAAAGGGACAGATGCAGGGTGGACACGACGTGCATCCTCATGCTAAAGTTTAGTGCAAATCTTAATAGTGCTTAGGCTCTACAATTTGTCATATGACAAATTATTCTGACCCACGATCTTATATCCTCATCCCTAGCAAACGGATATTAAGAGCAGAGACAGCCAAGGCATTAGCTGGAAATGGCAAAAGAGGTCTGTTGCCTCCGCTAATAATTCCTCAGCTAAAAAATTTTTTTCTTGTTAGGTGGCTAAAGCAAAGAACCGAGGCAGAGGGCCACATACTTCCTGTTCTGGACTATACTTTTGTTGCAAGCAGTACTAACATTCCAGGTACTTGAAGACTCCAGGCAAGCTCTCAGGTGTTTCATCGTGGTTGGTTTTTGCACATTTTCTCAGAGCATTGCTGACGATCCCTCTCACCGGGAACGCCTTTCAAAGCTCACACGCCCAAAGTGTTTATCTTTCAAGTCACATAATATGGATGATGCCTGTTGTTGTTTAAGGCAAATGGGTGGACCCTAGTTGTGTTTTAGAGCAAAAGGATAATCCTCATATCTGTGAGAATTTCTGTGAGCATATCCAGCACAGTATTAAGCAAATGAAGATTGCCAATGGGGTGGACAAAGAAGAACGGAATGATTTAGGGATGCAATTAAACTTGCCGAGCAAATATAAGTCTTTCTCTGTCATAATCGTTTTAATCTGAAATTCAAATACTGGGGGTGATTAAGCCCTGGGAATATAAATTGTCAGCAGTGAGCTTAATGAACTAATATCCATCTGGCTAACTGTCTCCAAGATACCAATCAGACGAATGGAGTGTCCACCTATTGTCATCACAGAACACCGTTGTCATCACAGAACACTGTTGTTACCACAGAACACTTGAAGTCGGATTGGCTGGTATAGGGGAAGCTAATAAATCAGCATTAACAAGTCTTAAACCATTAAAGTGTTGACAGGGGGTGGTGGACAGGCATAAATATAGGGAAAAGGCTATTTTGGTATGTTTGAGCTAAGAGGAAATGAAATAGAAACCAATGGAAGACAGTCTGACTGCCTACACACAGGTTGAATTGGAGAGTGCTCTCTCTTTACAGTAAGTCTGTTCAGGTTACTTTTCCAGGAATGCCTTCGTTGATGTCTAGGGATCCATAACTGCAGTGGCCGTTGTGAAACCCTGCCCCAATCAGTTGGATCAGTTTAATTAGCTTCTTCTCCATCAACGGCCTTGACAAACTTGACAATCACATCTCCTGCAGTCATGATAACGATAGAGACGTGAATGAACGCATTACCTCTTAAGGTATTTATAAGGAAAAACATATCAAGAACAAGGTTGCTTCTTCTGGTTATTACCTAACAAAAGTTAGAATTTAGCTAAGCTACATACCTGTAGGATGGCAAACAATGTGAGCAGGGTGAAAGATGGAACAGGATGAAAAATTTCAGTGGGATTCCAGGAGGCTGGGAGGAGGGCTCTTATGATGCTGGGGAAGATGCGGAATCTGTACCCTGGGCTGGGGCATCCAGATTCCTGACATGCCCAGACGGTACCATCCTGTGCACTGTTTATCTTTTCAGCCACTTAATCTGGTCCTCAAAATCCATCTCCCGCCCCCACCCAGGGAAAAAAACAACAACATGAGGCCATGGACGCTTTGGTTTTATGTTGAGCTCCTACCCCCCTAGGGTTCCATTAGTCTTGTGACCTTCAAGGCTATGTGTAGGGGGGGGGGGGTGGTGGAGGGGTTACTGTCCTAACCTGATGGCCAGTGACTCATGTTTGCACATTAGAATCAAGGCCTCGTGCTCAAGGTCGCCTCGCCAGGGACTCTCGCAGAAACGCTTTGTAATGCTGAGGTCCTTTGGTAACACGCCCAGGCTGCTTTGTTAAGTTCCTTAACAGAGCAGCAGAAAATCATTAAAATTGCAACACTGAGCTTTCATTTTCCACTTTACCTGCCTCTTTTCTTGCCAAAAAAAGGAATATGATACTTGTTTGCTGGCCATGCACTTATCAACCGAGGCCCAATCGTTTGCCATCTGTCTCCACAGCAATCGGGGTGCAGGTGACGCTGGACATGTTGGAGAAGAAGTTCTGGGCGACAACCAGACAGGTACACCGGGATTGAAAAGCAGGAGAAATTACATCTCTGACATTCACACTTTTTGATCTCCTAATGAGCATAGAAGATGTAAATGAAACAAAGCATGTCATTCACATTGTCCAGTTGGACACACAATTCACTTTTCGTCCCTAGCCAACCTGTGCACAGAGAACAGCTTCATCCTCTGTGGCATCATGACATTGATGGCTGTCACTAAAGATAAAATCTTTTAAACTGAATTCTTATCAGCACTCTGCTCTTAAGGTCAAAGTAGCACAGAAATATTTAGTCAATATATTAATTAAAACTGATGTATTCCTTGACCAGCAGCAAATCAAAGGAGTCATAACTGTATAACAGTAGAAAGAAACTGGACTGTCCAAGTAAAATAAGTGTTGGTCTTATGAGGCTTCCTACGTGAAAAATGTTTGATAGGCTTCAATGTGATGGCCTCTTGCATGAACCCTGGCACTGATTTAAAACTACATTTTTCCATTCCATTTTGGCATCATTATGACCTGCCGTGATATGTAGTGTCTGCTTAGAGTTGAAACTGAAAAGTGATCACTTTTCGAAAAGGGAAAAAAAATCAATAGAATAATTCCATCCTTTAAGACACATCACCGCAAATTAGAAAAAAGTGTGAAGTGTAAAGATGAGGAATGAGTCAAGCAAGCCTTCCGTCTGCATTACCTTAATGTGATGTGTGTGAGCCAAAGCAGGCTCAGATAATGCGGATATTTCTGGAGTATCCTGTAGGAACATTAGTTGTACAGTATGACTAATGTTTCCACTGCTTATTTTACCCCTGTGTACACAAGAAACGTGTCCAAGGTCACACGATATTTTGTTTAACATGTATTCAGTGGCAGTGTCAGCGACCCGTGAAGATCCACATCACGCTCAGCGTCGATCTTGGATGCCGATTACGTTCTCAGTGAGATGAGCGTCTGTGGGTGAAACGATGTCTAGTCTGTTGGCTGCCCGTCTTGCACAGTAGGCTTGAAATGGACGTCCAAAGACAGTCCCAGAGTGTGTTGCAGGAATTGAGCTGTTTGCATTTCCTAGCATAGTGAGAATTCCTTTCGAAGGAATGTCGAATTCCGAGGCCATAAAGAGCTCGTCTGACCCCCATTCAGATGTTGCTCCACTTCTGAGTGTGTATGAATGTTCAGCACATTTTGAGAGCCTTAATGGAAAATCAGCGTATAAAGATTTTATTAAATTAATTTATATTCCACATGTGTAATTATTATTAAATATTCATCGTTAAAATATTCAAGCTTCCAACAATTTGAGAATATGCTAGTGTATTAAGCAAATTCCACATAGTGTAAGGGATAAGCTGACATGGTGTACATTTTATGTAATCATCTTACTACTTTGAAATCTGCCGTCTTTTATGATTTTCGTTACTATAACTACAGGGAGTATAATTCCTTCCCATTTTTAGCTCAAATTTTGCAATAGAAGCACATTTCATGAAGGACATTTTTTCTTCTTGCACAAACAGTTTTTGGTTTGTTTAAAAAAGTAAGACTAACAGGAAATCAGGCAAAGCCCGGCAACTTCTGAATCGCAGACACACCCTTACCCTGTCTTTTAATGACTAAGGGAGATTTAAGGCACGTCACTGAACTTGGACCTTTAAGGCCTTTAGTTTGTTCCGTGCCAAACTCTATCAATAAATTTTCCCAATATTCAGACCCTGCTTACAGACTGCAATCCGGATTTTCTTGGATCACACGTTGTTTTAGATCTTGGTTAATTAAACTGCAATTCTGCAGTTCTATCTCTGATCAATGTTATAACAAAACTGGGATGGGAAAATTACAGCAAATACAGTATACATATTTTGAAAGAATATTAAAAAGTAACAGCTAAATTGTCATTCAGTTATAGTTCTTATACCTGGTGTAAGGATGCCTCTAGTACTATAATATAATAGTGATATAATATAGAAGTTTAATATAGCAGTGTTAATGTTAATGTCATTGCCTGGGCATTCCTAGAGTAATCACAGTTTACTCCTCCATGGTGAAAAGATCTGTTTATCTAGACACACACAAATGGCCTAATTAGGGTGAAAGGATTGTTATTGGAATTTGTTTGCTGGTTTGTTTGTCTCTCCTATGCCAATCCATGCTGTGACAAAATGTCCCATCTCATTGGACCTGGTAGATTGGAATTAATGTTTAATTTTAACAGGTCTTTCTCTGTGTTTTTCCTCAATCTCCCTGTCTCTCCCTCTCACTGTCCGTCTGTCCACCTCTCTGCCACCATGTGCTCCACCTGATGCCGAACTTCAGTCCAACGAAACAGATGTAAGTCAACACTGTTTGTTGCTTTTGTCAAATTAGAGCCATGGAGTAAGTGTCTTGCTGCCCGATTCTTCCATCACAGCCCCTTCACCTTGCCTGAGTCTATCAGAAAGCCGCACCCAGGTCTACATGCTAAGCCTGGGCTCTTTTGCCATTGCACGGCCCAACATAGTCTCACCACCATTTCAGAGTTTCCGATTGGCCGCAGGAAGCCTCTTGTTAGGAGGTCACTCAGTCGGGCTTCAGACTGGAGTGCGGGAATGTAATTAATTGCGGCACAGCGCCACCTGTCATGCCAGAACAGAAACACCAGTATGTTCTGCAAAACAATGGGGCACAGCCGGCCTCGTGAAACTGACATCAATGTGGCTGCCTGCCCACTGGGTGGGGTCGCCATTTATGGGCATGGCTCAACTGCGAGGCTCCGCCTCAACCCAGGGTCTTCCGTCATCTGCATGGCACCACTGCCACAGGGCACTGTGTGTCATGCAGTCCGACAGCTGAGCCGGGTTCCACGAAAGTTTTACAGGGTTCTGAACATATGGGCGGCCACGGGCACCTCCTGTGCCAGCTAAAAATGGACCAGCCGGCGTAATGCACATGGCGCACATTGCATTCTCCTCTCTAAGGCACAGATATGTGTGCCCATCAGGCCTCTGAATCCTGTGCCACACAAGTTAAAAAAGGGCGGGACTGTCCAGTTAGATTGTCGGCATGTTCAAATTCAAATTCACATTTTACTCGTCACATGCAAGTCTTAGGGAAAACATTTGAACTGGTATTTGACTGACACATGAGATAGCAGTTCAAGTGGCTTACTATGCAAATATTTCAATTGATTAAAGCAATTAAGGCGCACCCTGCAGAGCCATAAAGCCAGCTGTAGCCCCTCTGCTCCCCCACGATGAAGAACTTGATGCCAAACATGGCATGTCGAAACTAGGAGGTACTACAGCATCAGCGAGTCTCGTAACTCTGAAGGGTGGAAATCCCTGTGTTTGAAATACCAGAGCCCGTCTGGTATTTAATATGCAAATATTCAGGAAAAACAGGTGTCAGGCGTAGCAGTGGCACAATGCGCTTATCGGAGTACCATAGCCCATCGTCATCATTTCAAAGGGCCAGGCTCGGGGGGGGTCTTGTGCCGAGGCAAACCCCCCCGCCCCCCCCGTTGGCCTCCCGGCTGGCAGCAGAGTGGGCGTCTGTCAGCTGAGCCTCAGTGTGAGCCATCTTATGAGGAGAGAGATTTGGTGCTGGTGTGATTAACAAATGAGGGAGCACTCCGGCGTTCCACAAGCAGTCACACAGGCAAATGGCTGTCCGGCAGGATGTCGGGCAACCCGTCAGACCAATGGAGCTGCCGGTATTTTTTTTCCCCTCCAAAACACAGACCAGCACCGCACACCATGTATGTCAGCTCTGGTGTACTGTTGCCATGGTATTTTCTTAAAGCCAGTTGCCAAGTATCTTGTCCATTAGGAAAGAAATGATTTCTCCTCTCTCCATCCCTCTATCTTCCTCCCAGTGCAGCACGGTGGAGGGCTTGTGCCCAATCAGCTGTGACAGTCCTGTGAGTTCCTCTCCTATTGCTATAATTTATTATCTCTTAACCACTTATTCTGGCCCATGTCTGTATGGTTATTTAACCGTGGGGCTCTCGGTATCATTATTCAGTTAACAGAGCTGTTATGCAATCGGGTTGGGCTAAATATCTGTGACTACTACAAGCCTAAGCACACTGAAAATGGCCGACATTGCACTGACAAACTTATTGGTTCCAAACACAAAAGTGATCCGTTAGTTAAAAGCCACTGTCATTTAATTACGAGCTCTAGGTCTTAAATGGTACGAGCTGTAGTTAATATCGTAGAGGGGTGTGCAACAAAGCACTCACTGCTTAGTGAATTTAATTGGGGAGGAAGTGAAAATGTTGGCACAATTTAGGCGCCAATTTCCATGTTTATAATGAGAGTTGTGTCTGGTGCTGCCCCGGCAAGTTCCGGCTTGCAGCAAGAGATTGTTGTCCAGGTGCCCATCAGTCACTTAGCTGCCATCCTGATTCACAGGAGCTGAGCTGCTACCTCCTGGACAGCAATGGTTTCATCTTGATCTCCAAGGAGAAGAAAGAGGTAAATCTCCAGCCGGGGCTCTGGAATTCTTTGGGATGTAGCCCAGCATCCAATCATGAATGGCTGTCATCCTGTCATTTTCTCAATGAGCCTGCTTGTACTTCCTAACCTATCCACAAAGGGTTAGTAGCAGATGAATGAAAATGGGGAATCTCACTGATCCCAAGAAGGGGGACAGGGGTGACACAGCATAGAGGAAGCACGTGGGAAATGGCACCCTGGACTATTTGCTTGTGGGTTTTAAGAAACTTATAATAATACTTAATCCCCCTGCTCAAATTCTTAACTTTGGTTTGAGCATTTATGAGGTCTTTACCCATTTAAGAGGATTCAGGTGGTTGAACTGACTGGTTTTAATTATTGGGTGGGTTACAGACCCCCCATAATTTACCCCCATGCCCTTGCCCTCCACCCATTTGGGGGACGTTAGGAGCATCTAGAAAGTGTGTTAAATGTGACAAGCAGTGCTTTGGATGCAACACCAACTGGCATCTAGGTGTTTGGTGTTCCGTCTGTAATGGTAAGCTGATAGCTTGGCACTCCATTATCCTCATGACCCAGCTGAAAAACGTGGGGCCGTGAGATTCGGACTCAAGAGGAGGAAGACAGGACAAAGCTAGGAGAGTAGACCTGAGCAATGACATGTAAACAAGAAGGAAAGTGCTTTACAGTGAGGCAGGTACTAACACTGGAATATACACACTGCAGTTAAACACTGCTGGCTTGGAGCTGTGAAATAGTACTGTGCACAAATTTGGAGTCTATTTCCCAGGCCGCCCAAATCGGTTCCTCCCATGTTCCCTAGCACTTTCATACAGTGAAAGATATTTAAAGCCCACTGCCTGTGCTAAGGGGACCACAGTTGTTGCTTATTGAGCAACTAAACAGTTAAAGTCTGAACAGGTCTGTGGTATCGTCTACCACATGGTATATTTGGACAGATATTGGGGACAGAGTTACTAGCATTATCATTGGTGGATGTCAATCATGTGTGTTAAAAAAAAACTCCATGAGTCTACAGTAATCTCTGCTGCAACCAGTTCAGGCATCATTAAACACATAGAGGATTGTGGGATTGCGCGCCCTGGGATTCTGAGATAACTGTCACTTATGTGTGGGATTGTGGGTCCTGAATGGCGCTATCTGAGCTATCAGCTTGGAGAGCCCACGTTGGGTTTCAGGGGATTTGAGAAACTTGTGGTAATACTGTTCCCCGGGGCGTCAGCTAAGCCGAAGGGGAGGACGCTAAACTTAAACGGCATGCGTTTGGCCACTGTGTGCATTGTGCGAGATTACACCACATTGTGGGGCTCTGCTGTCACAAGAGAATGACAGCAACTCTCATCACTGAAATTCCATCCCCAGAGCCATGATGGATCACCCCCCTCCCCAAACTGGTCTGAAACTACAGGGATACAATTTTGCTCAAATTAAATGATTAGGGACATACAATATTCGGCAAAGTCTTAGGCAGTGAATTTTCGGTGTAGTAAGTGTATGTTTGCTCAAAAAAAACAGTTTAACATTAGAACTAATTAAATAACAGTAACAAAAAATGAACTGGGTGTTCTTCAAAAAGTTACTGATATCCTATTGGATAGCTAAATGAACATCAGATAGGTTCTCAACTGTCTCCTCTGGGACACCTTAGCCATCTATTTATTAAATTTCACAACTAGCTCAATTCATTAATTTACTTAAGTAGTTAAATAACTCAATGAATAACTGATTAATCACACAAGGTGTGCTAGTGGTCAAGTCAAAAAATGTATGTGTGTATTGGACGGTTGCTGCAAATACTGGGGTGACTAGCAGAGGTTTTGAAATTGCTAAGCTGACACACTTTGACAGACATGATGACATAGATTTATACCAACATGAAGATAACAAATATTTTCTTTGACTGCCAAAGACTTTTGCACAGTACTGTATACCGCAGGTGGATCTGCCAGCCTAAGTCCCCCACTTGTCAATACAGGAATACAAAAGTTTGTGTGTAAACACCAGCTGTGTGCCTCACTTGATTGAGAAATGAGGCCTTAATTCCAAACTTTTTGAGTAGAAATCACACACAGGTATGTCTCACTGTGCTGTAAGTGCTACTTATTCAGAGCTTTTAGAACACTTATCATAATATAAGAGAACATACACTCGAAGAAGTGTAGTTGTTTTCCAATTACATAATAGAAATGTGTTTAAGTATAACCAGAATGTTATCCTGCTGCACAGTTGGTCTACTTTGACAGATTGAGAGTTTTAGAGGTCAGTATGATTAAATGAGTAAAGTAGCAGTAGGACAAGGCACAGAAAGAGACATAAGAGGCAACATCAAGATGACAGCATGACCCGTTAATCACCAATCTCACAGGGCTTACAGGAGAAAATGCCAAGAAAATGAGTTTGCAAGAAATAGTTCTCTAGTGTTCTAATGGATAAAAAAAACTGGGTTACTAGCATGAACATAAGTCATGGGGGATGGGAACGGGATTGTATCCCCCCTAATAATCAAAACCAGCTAATACAACCCCTAGGACCCCCTTTAATGGGTGGAGATCTCAACCCCCCCGTGCTCAACCCAAAGTTATGCCCTTGGTTAGCAATATCTTTTACGGTTGGTGTGCATGTTCCATGAGAATTCAAAGGTAACCTTTTTAAATTGCCCAGATAAAACATTTTTGTATGAAGAGTACAGGTGAGTCTGAAGGATGGGAGAGGAGATAAAGCTAAAGAAATAAAGTTGTAAATCAAATCCAGGTTTAAAGAGATGATGTATTTTTTATGTTCAAACATTTCAGTGTACTTGCATCACTATTCTCCTGAGTCAGAAGTAATGATGGCAGTCTCTAGGGTTGTATTGTAATGGGATATATTTGAAAGGCCGGTTCTTAGTGCCAACACAGAAGGCCAACCCAAGCCAATCTCGACAATAGACGCCTTATTGTTAGTCACAATCAATAACAGCAGGTACTTGTAGATGCGTGTGATGAATCAGCCAGCTGCAGAACAGGTTGCTAGGCAACTCCAAAAACACGACTCATTGACAAATACTATTAAAGGTGACCTAATCAGCTTCATCAAAAATTATTTCATTTTGCAGCTGAAAATAAAAATGCGGCACACTCCTTTGGATCAATTAGTTCATTATTTCACAACATTGTGTTGTGTAGTGCTCAAAAATGAAGCTTTATAGCATCTGTGGTGGAAAAGTGATTTAGTAAAAACAGAACTCTTACAAGTAATGGAGCAGACTCTTAAGAGAAAAAAGATCTTCAGTTGTCTTATAGAGTTGCTGAAATTCTTCGAGCGTAAAATAGTACTGGACAGAAACAATGGCTGATTAGAGTGGTGTATCCATGTGTTGTCTGTTGTTATTCTGGATATTTTAAACATTTTCACACACATTTCGGTTTGTCTGTTCGCCAGTATACACCCATGCACCTGCATACGTTTGTTATGTTCGTGTGTGTGTGCGTGTGTAAGTACGTTCTGCAGGTGTGCCCGGTTGAGCATGTGGACTGTAATGATGACTCATTCAAGGCTGGGAATACAGCCCTCAGAAGTAGAATCTAGCTTAACATGTGACACTATTGCAGACACAGGATTGGCCAAGGCCTTAGCTCTAGGTCGTCACCTGACCCTCTCCCTCGGAGAATGAGTCACTGAAGAGGAAAAATGCTCTCTGTCATGTGGAGCAGGTTTCGCTGCAGGGAGGGGGTTTTACCACAACAGGAAAAAAGTGAAATATCTTAATTGGACAAGATAATTACAAGATGCATTACAAAAGGATTGAAAATAATGAGAGGTAAAAATAGAGGCTGTTTGTTCTTTCAAGTCAAGGATGGATGGAAATCAGAAGAGAAGTTGTAGTACAAATCATACAAAGATACTGATATCATTTAATGTTTACAAAGTGCAGCTTCTGACACAGACATGAGTGCAGTGAGAGGAAACTGAGAAAACGCAGGATTTTGCACTGCAAGTCCAAACTGTGAAGTGATGATGATGACATTGACAATGACGACAATGATGATGATAGTCCTCTTAAATCCGTTGCTACAGGGGTTACGAAATATTTTCTGTTGTGATTCCCATCCCTGTCTTGGCAACACCTGCCTATTTTGGGGAAACCTTATATAAATGCATCACCCCTATGAGTGACTTATAATCACATTAAAGTAGATTGGTGTACAGCACTGTGGACCAGAAGCTGGAGTTACAGAGCGGACACTTCTCATCCGACAGCCTACTGCACAAATGGGTGAAATTACTTGCGTCAAAGAAAATCACCTGCCCTTCAAATTAATGATGATACCAGTGGGATTACGCCCATTTAATTAGAGTTTAGGAGCATTACAATATTTTCAAATGTGCCAGGAGTATTTTTATGTCATCCCAATATCACCCAGTATGTGTCTATGTGAATGTTATTTTTCTGTTTCTTTATTTGGAACATTTCACTTGCTTTGCTTAGTATATTTAAGACATGACAAATTAAACAGCCAAAAACAGATTTGAACAATCTGTTCGAAAAATCATGAAGTTTTCATGTGTTGATAGCTATTTTTTGTGAAGATTATGACCATGTAAGTTATGTTAGTTTAGATCCAGTTTTTCTGGTAAACTATGTTGATAAGAAACTGAACAAGATTGAATTGTTCAAGTATTTCTGAATCTGAGGTTAAGATTTAGTAGTTCACTTGTTATAAGGGTATGATGTTTCCAAACTAAATATGAAGGGGGCCATCTCTGACGACGAGGTGTGGGCTGAACATTTGTCAATTCGGTAGAATATGACAAATTCAATCTTGATCTGAAATAGAATCAGTCATTTGAGGAGAATTCTTGTATGAAAGCTAACACGGCTAGGGCCAGGGGTGAGTCTGCGATTTGATCTTCAGTGGGTTTGCCACTTTCAATCTGTAGAAATATGGGACACAACCCATGGGGATAAAATTTGCCGAGTTGGAGAGGGGGAAGCGTATAAAATGAGTCAAGTGGGGGGTTGGGATCCTGCACAGAAAATTATAAAATCATGCGCGCATATTTTTTATATTATATGAACATACAAAAGAAATCACTAAATGGATTTTGAAAAATCATTTTTCTGCAGGGCAAAAAAATATGTTCGCCTATGGTTAGGCCATCTTTATTTTGGAAGAAGAAAAAATGGAAAAAGAGAAAACAGACATTGGCTCCCTGTTGCATAGTGTGTGTTGAATGTGTCCCATGAGACAACGCAAGCTGGATTACACGACCAGGCTTCCCTCCCTCTCACTACTCCACAGCAACACCTACTGTTCGCTGGGCGCATGTGCCGCTGTACATGCAATCATGTTATGTCACTGGAGAATGCCCGTGGTGCATACAGGGAGCAGAGGCGGGGGTCTGACCCGCCCTTGCCGGAGGAGGCGCGTTCTAGTCCCTGCTGCTGGCACGAGTGCATGTTCCAGACGGACAATTTCATAAGAGGAAGGAGCAACGAAATACAGTGGTACCTCGGTTCTCGAACTCACTATAACTCGAATTTCTTGAAAGTCGAACAAACCAGTTTGACCTAGTACTCGATCTGAATATCATGAATCGAACTGTGAACACTGACCTAATATAAATTGTACGCGCCAGGAAATGAGTCGTACTACAATGCAATTCTTATTTGAATGCCTTTTTCACAGGCTGGACGATTAACCAAATAAAGCAGCGCAACATTACAGTAACTAATATTAAATAAACAACTAACTTACGTGTACTATTAGAGAATTTATGTCATTTATTTAAACTTTATTTTACCAGGTAAATTAACTGAAAACCAGTTAACACTGCTTTACGTGATATTCGGGAGCTGCCTGGGATACCAACGTCATTCGTCTAACTAAACTCTTCAGCCAATAAGGGCAAAGGTGTGTCGTCACGAAGGCGGTTCCAGTTTGTGCAGCCGGGTGAGGGGTCACAATGCATTGAACCGTAATGAACTGCGTCAGGATCAGAATGCATTGCTTTAAGCCAGCGCTGTAAACAAGACAAATGCACCCAATGACCGGACTGGAAAAACAAGCTGAAACGCAGACTTAATACAGAGGACCAATGACAACAACCAGAAACAGCTGATCACATGGGGATAACACACGAGGTTAACGAGGGGGCATGGCACACAGAAGGAGCGGACGATTGGGGCAGGACACGGGTAATGTTGGGGTAAGATCTTTATTGTTTTGGAAGCCATTAAGAAAAATGCTCTTCTTGTTTTATCCTGTTCATGTTGTGTTTAAATGCTAAAAAAAAAACATATTTAGGTATAATTTTGGGGGGCCAGGAACCAATTAATTGGTTTTCCATTATTTCTTATGGGAAACATTCAATCAGAACTCTAACTTTTTAAGATTCGACCAGAGTCCGGAACGGATTAAGTTCCACTGTACACTACTCAAAAAAATTAAAGGAACACTTTTTAATCAGAGTATAGCATCAAATCAGTTAAATTTCTGGGATACTGATCTGGTCAGTTAAGTAGCAGAGGGGGTTGTTAATCAGATTCAGCTGCTTTGGTGTTAATGAAATTAACAACAGGTGCACTAGAGGGGCAACAATGAGATGACCCTCAAAACAGGAATGTTTTAACAGGTGGAGGCCACTGACATCTTTCTCTCCTCATGTTTTCTGACAATTTTTCCACTAGTTTTGCATTTGGCTACGGTCAGTGTCACTACTGGTAGCATGAGGCGATACCTGGACCCTACAGAGGTTGCACAGGTAGTCCAATTCCTCCAGGACGGGACATCAATATGTGCCATTGCCAGAAGGTTTACTGTGTCTTCCAGCCCAATCTCAAGGCCATGGAGGACATTCCAGGAGATAGGCAGTTACTCTAGGAGAGATGGACAGGGCCATAGAAGGTCCCATAAGTAGGACCAGTATCTGCTTTTTTGTGCAAGAAAGAACAGGAAGAGCATTGCCAGAGCCCTACAGAATGATGTCCAGCAGGCCACTGCTGTGAATGTCTCTCAGGAAACAATCAGAAACAGACTTCATGAGGGTGGCCCGAGGGCCCGACATCCTCTAGTGGGCGCTGTGCTCACTGCCCAGAATCATGGAGCTCGATGGGTATTTGCCGTAGAATCCCAGAATTGGCAGGTCCGCCACTGACGCCCTTGGGCTTTTCACAGATGAGAGTAGGTTCACACTGAGAACATGTGACAGATGTGAAAGGGTCTGAAGAAGCCGCAGAGAACATTATGCTGCCTGTGATATTGTTCAGCAAGACTGGTTTGGTGGTGGGTCAGTGATGGTCAGGGGAGGCATATCCATGGAGGGACACACAGACCTCTACAGGCTAGACAACGACACCTTGACTGCCATCAGGTATAAGGACCCATTGCCAGACCCTACGCTGGTGCAGTGGGTCCTGGGTTCCTCCTGGTGCACGACAATCTGCGGCCTCATGTGGCGAGAGTATGCAGGCAGTTCCTGGAGGTTGAAGGAAAGGATACCGTTGACTGGCCCCCACACTTGCCTGACCTCTGGGACATTATGTTTCATTCTATCCGACAGCGCCTGGTTTCACCTTAGACCGTCCAGGAGCTCAGTGATGCCCTGGTCCAAAACTGGGAGGGGATTGCCCAGGACACCATCCGTCGTCTCATTAGGAGTATGCCCTGACATTATCAGGCATGCATACAAGCACGTGGGTGCCATACAAACTACTGAGTACAATTTTGAGTTGCTGCAATGAAATTTTGGCAAAATGGACCAGCCTACTGCATAATTTTTTCACTTTGATTTTCGGGGTGTCTTTGAATTCAGCCCTTTGTAGGTTGATCATTTTCATTTCCATCAAACAATGTGGTATCCTTTCGTTCCTAACACATTACCCAGTCCATATCAGTATAGATTTCCAGCATGATTTTTTTCCCCATTGAGATCTGATGTGTTTTCAAAGTGTTCCTTTAATTTTTTTGAGCAGTGTATAATCACATTAAAGTATGAAGGCTACAGTGCTCAGCACTGTTACCTCACACCTCTGGGACCAGGTTCAAGTCTCTGGCCTGGCACTACTTGTGAAGTCTAGATATTCTCCCCGTGTCGTCAAGGGGTTTCCTCCAGGTACACTGCTTTCCTCTCATATTCCAAAATCATGCTAAGCTGAACTGGAGTTACTGAATTCTGCTTAGGTGTGTGTGTGTGTCCCGTGATGGGTTGCATCCACGCTCACAATAAGCACATGTACATCCACAAAATGCAATAGGCAGAAAAGTCACAAGACACAAAATGCAGCACAGACAAATCAGCCACCTCTGCTGAGCTATGGACACGACAAACAACTTTCTAAATGCATACGTAACCACAAACATCATCTCTTTGTCCTCCCTAGTCCGGAAAGTTCTTCGGGGAGGTGGACGGAGCGGTGATGTCTCAGCTGCTCCGAATGGGCATGTTCAAGAGGTAAAAACCCACGGTCCACGTGACACACGGAGCAGCCCGTCCGCACCTTCTAAGGTCAGAGAGATCCTTTCACACATAAGTTTCGCTCTAATTCACTTTCATGAAAAATGAATGCCGTCCAGTGGCATGGGCAGTTTGTCTGGGACTCCCTCGAGCTGACAGGTGCTGTAACCAGGAGTTGTTGGTGCTGTGTCTGTGAAATGTTTATCCCGAGTGTTTACCTAGCCCATCTTAATATTACATGCCTGAGAGGACTTTGCGAAAAAGGTCACTCATCGCTTTTTTTTTTTTTTTGTGGTACTCGTGCATGGACACGTGTGCCTGTGGACCCCCAGGATTTCTCTGTACGACTACCAGGCCATGTGCAAGACCAGCCATCATCACACCAGCGGCACCCGCCCTCTTCTCAGTGTACGTGTGCCTTCCCTGAGCCCCTGCCTTTGAAATCACTGCGCACACACCCACTCAATGTGTCCCAGCTCGGGTACTGCTGCCCTATATCTAGCTTGGTGGGTATGAAAAATCCTCTGCCCTGCAAATTAAGTACTGTGGTGACATCACTGGATCTGTGCCAGTACAATTACAGCTGAGGAGGGTCTCGCTTGGCAATATGCTGATCTGATAAGGTATAAGTTCTGTAATATGATGCATTTTCACACAAGTGGACAGACGGATGGACACACACACACACACACACACACACACACACACACACATACATACATACAGTCAGGTTTAAAAGTATTCCTGAAAGAATGGGTTGTTCTGAAGAGCTCAGTAAATTCACGCGTTACACTGTCACGGGACGCCATCTTTACCTCCCCAGAAGAGTGGCATATGTAGCTGCAAAGGGGGACCAACTCCAATTGACACCCGTGGATTTAGAATGATACGTCATAAAAGTTCCTGTAAGTGTAATGGCAAGGTGTCTCAATACTTTTGTCCATATAGTGTATATGTAAATAGAATACATACAGTATATAGAAGACTAAACTACTTAAATACTAAGCCTGCCTGTATTCTCTGTTGTCCATTATTTGACCCCAGGGTAGGTGTGAGCATTGACTGAGTTTGTACCAGTCTGCCACCCAAACTGTTCATTCTTTAGCATCACTAGAAAAATGATCTGTACGTTCCAAGGACAACGTCGTCCTTTTCGCATTTGTGTACATCAGCAGCCTCTCACGTCCACACCGATGTGGACACCAGACTCAGCGGCGTGATTTTACCCTTCAGAGATATAAATATCGGCGGCCGCTAAGACCCCGTTTCCAGCACTTGCATCTGAATAACAGCTGAAAGCAGTCAAACCAAGTCTGACTCCTGATGGCTTTTCCCTGCCTTCTCCCTGTCGCCCACAGCCCTTCTACAGCTTGCTCTCGGCTCTGAAATGGTTCCTCACTAACTTTGCGTTGTAAGTATGCCGCTTGGAAGGATCTCCCTGAAAAACATCAAAGCTTCCCATCACATGCATTTTTGGCCTGATTGTAATGACCCCTTTCTGGTTCTAATCACCCTGGTTCCCCATAAAGACAGTACTATGCATTGACCCCAACTTCTGAATCTGCTATCAGACCCAGTGGCTAGGAGTCCATTCCCCCTCTGGAGACTGGACTCGTTGTTTGCCAGATACACGCCATGTTCACTTCATTCTTATTGGACTTCCACAGGTTTTTGCTGGAGTTCAATATTTGCGGTCTGTGGCACTCTGATCACCTTGCAGAAGGTAAGTCATGCTGTAGTTTTGTAATGATGCACTAGACCTTCAAGGAACTGCTGTGTCTGGAGAATTGGCATGACAAGAGCTGGATATTAAAAGTTGGATTTTCTGGTTCCCAACCTCATACATTTTCCAAGCATTTCTGAAATCATGTGACTCTTCTGTATGACACCCTTCTTTCACAAACTATTGTCTCATCTCTGATCCCTCCATATCTGTCTGTAATGACTGTCCTCACTGCTGTACGCCTGCTTCTGTCCACCTTCCTTGTGGCCTATCGACAAATCACTATCTCCATCTGCCTCATTCACCGTGACTCATCCCACTCAGCCAAGGCTGTCTTCCATACATGTAAGTTACACCATAGTGACACGACCCCATGCTGTCCATCTTCGAAGTTTCTGTTTAATGCTAAGAAGAAACACCAGATATGTTCATATGGGAGGGGTGTACTGTATGCGCTTCTGAACATTACCTGATTAATGTGTTTATAGTTTTAATTATTTAGGACAAATATATATATATGTATATAGCATATACATTCTGTGTTCCACCAATCCAGTGCAGCTGTCTCAGATGTGCATCTTGCCCCATCAACTGCTTTGTCCCCACACACACATACACAGCTACAGTCACAGCTACAAACACACCAGTGCGCGCGCACACACACATACACACACACACACAGAGCTAGTCACAGCTACAAACACACCAGTGCACGCACACACACACACAGAGCTACAGTCACAGCTACAAACACACCAGTGCACGCACACACACACACACACACACACACAGAGCTACAGTCACAGCTAAACACACCAGTGCACACACACACACACACACACACACAGAGCTACAGTCACAGCTACAAACACACCAGTGCATGCACACACACACAGAGCTACAGTCACAGCTAAACACACCAGTGCCCACACACACACACACACACAGAGCTACAGTCACAGCTACAAACACACCAGTGCACACACACACAAACACACACACACACACACAGCTACAGACATACCTGCACAAAAGCCGCCCCCCACATATACAGAGACACACTCAAACACAGAGCATCAGGTCAGCCTGCATGTGGGCACTGGGCCACAGTGGCCACCTTACATAAGGCAGGGAGCCGAGTCCACACAGAGCAGCATAGTCAGAGTAGAGCGGCTTCCCGGCTCCTCTCTGCTGCCGTACGCTGTGCCTTGGCCCCCTGCTCCTCTCTGCCACTCTGGCTATGAGCTGCTACTCACAGCAGCTGCGGGAAGCAGAGGGAACGCCCCGGTAAAGCCTGTGAGATACAGAGGCACGGACACCACACTCATTAGCAGAGTTGTGTGTGTGTGCACATGGGCCTTAATGAACAGATGCCCAAGACAGATTCCTCTCTCTCCGTCCCCCACAGCCCACAAGCACAAGAAGGTGGAGGTGATGCAGCCATGCGACACGGAGTACCCCAGCTTCATGTACACACCGTCTGTCAAAGAGACCAACAGCTTCGTCCAGTGTGGCCGGTGTCACAAGTAAGGGGCCAGGCCACACCTCCCAGTGGCCCTCCAACCCTGTCCTCCACTGCCACCCCTTTCCATCACACATTCCCTGCATTGTTAGCCCCCTCCCCCACTTCAAACCCTCCACAGCTTAATTTCGGCCAGTTGCTGGGTAAAATGAATGTGGAGACCATCTAGGTACTTAAGGCACTCCGTTGTTCGGAGGGACCTGGGAAATCCAGGTGAGATGGCGAGGGTGGCGGTGTGCAGCCCCGCCATTACCTGACACATTCTGCTTTGTCTTCTCTGGCCAGAAAAATCCCACACAGTTTACAGGGATGCACAGAAGCCTTAGGAAAGTGCAGATGGAATTACCTTAAACTGACCAGCCAGTCGTCATTTATACACCATTACCCTCATACACACCCCTAACCCCGATGAGTCTTAATAATGGAAACCTGAAAAGATGATCAGCATCCACTACTCTTAACAGTATGAATGACAAATGAATTTCTCGTAAATGAATTGCGCAACATTAGCACCACCTGGTGGAGGAATTTACACCTTACAGGAAGGCAAACTCCCATCCACCAGTCCATATATCCATCTTCCAACCATTTATCCTGCACGGGGTCATGGAGAGTTTGGAGCCCAACCCTAGTACTGTACAAGCCAGGGGAACAAACGCACACTCACATACTATAGACAGTTTATGGACACATATTCACCTAACTGCATATTGATGGGCCCTGAATTTCTGAGAACTAGAAATTCTGCTAGCTGCTAGTACTCCAAGAATAGAGTCTCCTGTAGATGTGGAGCACAAATTATTGTTGAATCTTTGGATACCAGCCGTGTAGTGGCATGCCATATCCTGACACCTGACAGGTTCTTCTAGAAATTTACCAGACCTATTTCAGGTTCTACAAAGATAAAACAGAAAAAAAAAATCATCCAATAATATGCCAAGATTCTGGCCTGCAGATCTGAAAGAAAAAAAAATGTTTTTACACAGGCAAACCAGACATCAATTTAGCAAGATTTGTGCCTATTTATATAGACAAGAAGGTGACTTTTTAATATGCTAAAAACTTCCCAGTGAAATAAATATTTAAAAACGAGGGAAAGCCAGCAGCTGTTAATCTTACAAGTTGTAGTACATTTCCAAATATTATGATGAAAGATGAAGCGATCTGTAGGAGATTGGTGATCACGCACTTGTACCGCCACTAGGGGTCAATATTTCACAAGATTTAGAGCATCTGTGTAGGCCGCCTAAATACAGAAGTCTTATTCACACTAATCAAGTATTGTCAACACCCAGTGGCAGGGAGAAGTAATCTGTTTTTGAGGGTGTGGGTGAGACAGAGAGGAGGTACGCTCTGCCCTTCATGTTACACAATGCAGTTCTATTGTAGTCATAACTTTTCTACCAGATCAGTGTAATACATGCATCCACTGGGGTAGAAGCACAATTATTTATGATCAATTTAAAACTCCCATAAGCTGCTGAATCATAAAGCTTATTGAGGCTTCTGGTTCTGGTACCAGCTCTGGGAGTGCTTCATGAACATCTGTGTTTGGAAGAGACCCGTCTCACTGAATTTGGCACGCCTGGCATCGATCGCCTTGATCGCCCTCCACCATTTTCCACCCTTCGCCTCAACCCCCCCTTGGGTAGACCTAACGGAGCGAGCAATGCTAACAAAGTCTGGCGGAAGCGTTGTTCAGGATGCCCATGGCGGCCAGCGGGCCCCCATCCATTATGTGGGCAGGAGGCGGAAGCCGGCTGACTGCCCCAGTCCCTAGCACACACACAGGCCCCTTGGCGGCTGGCAGCGCTTTTATAATACCTGTTGTCTTATGCTCTATGGTCGGCTGACCTGGAGGAAGTGACATAGACACCCATTCCTCAGGAGATCCTGGCACCTCACCCAGTACCCTTAGTTACAGCCCAGAGCTGGCCGAGTTTGCTTTGTGGCCGTCGTCTTTTGCCAGCATTCCTGCAGCAGGAAAATACATAACCAGGGTACCAGACCCCAGAGGCTCCTTAGCTAGTGCCAGCTGGTGGGCGATTGGCACGGGCCCTTTCCCCGCCCTGGGGCCACGGATGTACTGCAGGTTGTGGCGGATTGGCGTGCTGTCCTGGCTTGCCCTGAGAGAGCCGGTTTTGTTCTGGCTTTAGTTTGCATTGGCACAGGACCGCAGGCCCGCGGTGGTTCTGGGAAAGAAAAGCAGTCTCTGGAAATGTCCCTGTAAGCTGCCCATTCGACGGGACACTAGCAGACACAGGCTGACCGCTGGAATCCAGACGAAACACAACTCGCCTTTCAAATTCGGCACTGAACGTCATTCCGGCCTGAAATGTGCCATGCTGGTCACTGGATGTGCTGCAGAGAGTCCAGTTATTCACCTTCTTTGTTGTTGGTTGGGACAGTGCTAGACAAGACCATCTGCCGTTCTAAAATATTAAAAATTGCATAATATTACACGGATGTCATCCGTGATGACGGGAATAACGGAGGCAGTGCTTCAACATCATTATTTGCATCCTGAGTGTGAAATGGCAGGAGGGGCTGTGAGAAACGATGCTGGGGACCAGTGGTCTGACCAGCACTGGTGCTGCTGCTTTCCAGGATGTTTGTGATGCAGCAGATTGCCAACAGCAACCTGCTCATGCTGGTCATCCAGGGGGAGTGTGACTGTGCCCGCAGGTTCCCACCCATCACCTTGGAGCCCAAAGAGGTCAAATATATCCTTCTCATTCTGGGAGCTGCTCCTTTTCAGGAATGGGCACTTAGCTGGCCAAAGTATGAATCCACACTATCCTACCACAAGTGTGGAGACATAACCTACATCAGAACCAGTAGGATTATTTGGGCAAGTATGTTCGCACATACAGGGAATCTGTCTCCAGTTGTCAGTGGCTCTCATGTAGGGATGCACCGATTCCACTTTTTCTGTCCCGATACCAATACCAGGGCTTTGGGTATCAGCTGATATCAAGTACCGATCCGATATCAGTGTTTAATTAATAAGCTATAGGCTTTTTCCTCACTGTGTGGAAGAGACTGTGATCATTCTTTTATGTGTACAGTGGTACCTCGGTTCTCGAACTCACTAGAACTCTATTTCTTGAAAGTCGAACAAACCAGTTTTACCTAGAACTCGATCTGAATATCAGAAGTCAAACCCTGAATGCTGACGTAATATAAATTGTACGTGCCAGGAAATGAGTCATACTACCATGCAATTCTTACTTGAATGCCTTCTTCACAGGCTGGACGATTAACCAAATAAAGCAGCGCAACATTACAGTAACTA
>JABFEA020000067.1:24184055-24204980 GCA_019775915.2 Cyphomyrus plagiostoma
TGAGCTATTAGTTAAGTTCTCCCCAAGCGAGCTTGATGGGCCGAATGGCCTCCTCTCATTTGTAAATTTCTTATGTTATAGATGCCAAAATCTGATTGGACAGCAATAAAAAAATTAGTATTAATGTGATGTTGCAATTAAGGGGGTTTGGTTCTTGGTATCGGACAATTTTTACGAGTATGAGCATATGAGTGCAGTATCAGCCCGATACCTGATGCCGGTATCGGTGCACCCCTACTCATACATACAGCAGATACATGCACAGTTAAGAGGAGACAAGACAATGGTGAAATACAGCCCTCACCTCAACCCAAGTGCACATCTTTCAAGGCTAAGATGGTCATTTTCAGTAGCAGATCATTCACATTGTTCAAGAGTGAAATAATATAATAAAAATAATTTTTAAAATAAAATTATAAAATAATAAAAATAAAATAAAAATAAAATAATAGATGTCAAACAATGTTTTTATGATTGAGCACGGTAATCCAATTTGAATGTCGATTCATTTAGATATCTTAACTACACCACTGAAGTTCCAAATGACCACGGAATTCCGCGCGCATATATATACACCCCAAAGCAGATTAGATCAACTATCTGCTAAAGACTTGGCCAGTATTACAGTAATGTGGTGTACTGTGATAATGCTAGGCCCGATCATTGCTTGGGGAAATTTATAGTGGGGGACCCCTACTCAACAAATTATATCATCAAGACTACAAAAGACCAGAATGGCGACACTTTTGAAAATACTGTCAAAATACCTTATACTGCGGTATAATGTCTGGATGGCATAGAAAATTTGATACTGCCCAAGTTTACCATGAGCACTACACAACCTACAGCTGTTTGCATGAGCTGCCCCTCCCACATTCCCACGCACAGAAAACAGCAATAATGTCTACTGTCTGCTGCTGACAGTCATGTTTGTTGACGAGTCCTTAACCACTCTGCACATAACACCTCGGTCAAGTGCGACAGGATGAGGTCACAGAAGCTCCGCAGAAGGCCAGACTCCTGCCACGCCTTCCACCCTGAGGTCAGGTTCCTCTCTTAGTTCTGAAACATTGGATTTCTTTCTCTAAGTACTACAGTACTAATAAGACAATAAAAAATTGACACAACTAGTTTAACTGCAATCTAGACTATATCTATTTTTCTCTGTCACTTTACATGGTCAGTTATATTTGGAAAACGTTATGTGTTGTCCTCAATCAGACATAAATGTTACAATTATGTTGCAGGAGAACGCTGAAGACTGTGGCGGGGCCAGTGAGATATCCCTGTCTGTGGCCCTCTTCATGACTACACTCATTGCCTCGCTTGTCCTGCGGTGATGGAGGGCCAAATTCAAGGGCCCCCAGGCTTGCGTCACACCTCCCCATTTGTTTTTACTTATCGAGTTTATTTTAGTTCTTTTTTGAAATGAATAGGATGTTAGCGACACCACAGCACAGAATACGTATGTATACTGCAAGCAAGTGACAAAGGGCTTGTTTTCTAATCTTACGTGAGGCTTTTTTACCACGATGGTGAGAACGACATGCCTGGACCATGGACAAAAACATTGTTCGCTTGTAGAGGCGCCATGTTGGACGGCAAAACGCGCAGTGAAAAAATGCATTCCACCAGTGCGTCTGTCTGCCACGGCACTGTGAAGAGACAGTGATGCAGTCACACCTGTCCCCCACTCATGAGATCCTGCTCTCTGCTGAGCACCGTCAAACTGTGCCATCTAGGGGCCATGCAGAGGAAGACAAGCAACCACAGAAGAGGGTTTTAAAAATATAATAAAACTTTACTCTTTTTCATGGACCATAAGGGAAACAAAACTGAAAATTTGCCAGTATATTTAGCACATGCTTCATGGGTTTGCTACACACTTCATTTTGCTTGCAATTTGTTCACACTGCCATTTTTACACATGTATTACAACTGCACACGATTGTTAACTGATAATACCAGTTATAGAGTGAAGAACGTATGCAGCATGGTTCCCCAAGAGGTGGCCCAGGAGAAGAAAATGTGTGGTCCCCTCGCCTGGCAAATTTCATCCTCAGTTTTCCAGTAGCCCTTGGCTTAATGTTGTTGATGGAATTTGGCCTTTGAGGGAACACTGATACAGAGCCTGAACTTCATGTAAAATTATACGTCAACTTGGAGGGAAGCCTGGTGAAATGTCAGATACGGTGATTTGCCTGGACGCTCACAGTAGCTTCTGGGTGACTCCTGAGCACCATACTGACCTCATGAGTTTCTAACATATACCTGAGTTTGTTCAGTCATAGAATGGTTTAAGATTGTTTATATCAGAGTAACTACAACTCTCTCACAGCGTCTGAAGTACGTGTTACATTATCAAGGAATGTATCCAAAAAAACAGTGTAACTTTCCCTTAAAAAAGTAAAAGTTGCATTAATCTGTATAATTGGATGTTGTAAACAAACTCCTTCACTATTACAGAAACAAAAATAAAATAGGAACATAAAAGGCACTTGGGACACTTCTGGGAAATACAAGCACCAAATTCATCCCATTTTCTCACAATGGGCACAATCCTCATCATGAACCCAACATCATATATCTAGGGTTGCAATTGTATGAGATTATCAAGGTATTTTATTGCCTCAGGAAATATCATGGTTTCACAATATTTCACAATTATTATCAGTGACAATGACCTTAAAGTAATGAAAGCAGGAGGATTTTTTGGCTGGATAAACACTTTATCATACCTGAAACCTGAAACAATTTTTTGGAAATATGCACGTTAGTGTCCCTTTTGAAAATAAATTAAGAAAGCTGTAAATCTCCCATTGGGACAAAAGACATTAGGATAAAAAAAAAGGAGCAGGATCTTAAAGAAAATAATAATTTCTTTAGATAATCATAATAAAAATGTCACTATTGAGCTAAACATACATAATCTTAAAAATCAACAACTTAACAATATACAGTCAACAACTTAAATATACAGTTATAATTCATAATATGCATCGCTGTCAAGCTAAATATATATATAAATAATCTAATTAAACATGTCAGTTATAGTATTAAGCTATATGCTTTTTTATAATAATTAATGAAAACACACATTTTTAAAAACATTTGTAAATGTATTTTATTGATGCAAGACGCCTGCTGAAAACATCCTGATTCCAGTGATTTGGAGAGATATGGCTGCAACAAACGTAAAATATGTCAAACTTCATATTTCACTACGACAGGAGTGAATTCTTAAGTCAAATGAAGTGAACACTTAAAATGACAAGAAAAGAAAACTGTTTTTTTTCAGTCAGTAGAGTTCTCACTAGACAATAAAGTGCCCACTGTAGTTTGCTTTTATCCATCCATTCATTCATTTTCCAACCCGCTTATCTTACTGGGTTGCGGGGGGTCCGGAGCCTATCCCGGAAGCAACGGGCACAAGGCATGGAACAACGCTGGATGGGGGGCCAGCGGATCGCAGGGCACATTCACACACCAACCACTCACACACCTATGGGCAATTTAGAAACTCCAATCGGCCTCAGCATGTTTTTGGACTGTGGGGGGAAACTAGAGTGCCCGGAGTAAACCCCACGACGACAACAGACAAACTCCACACACATGTAACCCAGGTAGAGACTTGAACCCAGGTCCCAGAGGTGTGAGGCAACAGTGCTAACCACTGCACCACCATGCCACCCCCTAGTTTGCTGTTACTGTAGACAATATGGTTTTACATAAAATGGTAGGCTGAACGGATCAGACAGCACCAGAAAATTTAATGGGGTGCATACATGCTTGAAAATGCATGTGCGGGCATAGCAGGTGGTATGATTCAGGTTGTGGAACGGCAGAAGTGTTTTAGGATGACAGCACCATTTGCAGAGTCAGCCAATTAGGAAAGGAGAAGCGCATACAAGGTGAGATTCTCCCAGTAATAAACAAATGTGCACGGTTTATGGTATGATAACCATCAATTTTCATACCGTAATATCACGAAACGGGTACACTGGTGCAACACTATTCCTACAGGAAATGTACGGGAAGATGTTTTAAATAAATATAAATCATGATAAAAAGGAGTAACCTACTTTGGCATGCTTTGTAACAGCACTGCAGTCTGTAAAAACATGTCAAATACAAAAATCTATCCCCTATGATCTGACTTAATTGTATTTAGAAAGTGAAAGTCAGTGCAGTGAATGGTGGGTATAGTTAGATCTAAATCCTATGATTTCATGGGAGCAGCTAGAAGTGATGCAGGGTGGATACGTCACAAACAACACTGATTAAATATCCAAAACAGTGTTATTCATTCATATAAATATATAAGTAAATATACATCAAGTCAAAATGTTATATTTTTCATTTCATTTATTAGTCAGCAGTATCCTTAATCCTATTTTCTGTAGATATAGCATAACCAGTACAGTCACATTCTTCCTATTGACTGAATTCCCTTAGTTATCAAATTAAAAGGACCCACCGGTATGTATACGCACCAATAATTGCAGCAAGAATTGATGTTATTTACCATCCTATGAGAGATTTTTTTTTGGTTGTCACGCTGCTGTTAGATTCAGTACTGTTGCCAGATCCTGGAGTTTCCTAAAAACATTCTGTTTTCTCACACATTCATGGACTGACTGACAGTGCTGGATGTCACCCAGATTCTACAACATCACAAAGAGGAGTGAGGCCACATCCCAGAGACACATAACACCTGGTTACCAAAAGCCCAGCGCTGGATAAACCTTTGTCCTTTTCAAAGTTGCCCAGGAAGACATGTGAGCTCCACAAAGGGGACGGAGTACCTGTGCAAGTGAACAGAACGCGGGGAACCTGGAACGTGGACGGAACAGACAGACTGGCGAGATGTCCTTCGACCGGCCATGCTGCCTTTTCACAGAGGAACTAGTACAGCCCCGTTAGCCTGCTTCACGGAAGGCCGCAGATACAAAATGCCTCTGTAGGGTGGGGTGTGTGCAGGCAGCCAGTTTGTCCATTCAGCCAAGCCCCCCAAGGGCAATCGCAGCCCCAGGCCAAAAAGGCCCGAGGCTGGGATGCGGAGATGGGGCCCCCCCATTCAGAGAAAATAAGCTGTGGAAGATGTGGAAAGGCAGGAGGAGAGGGTCATGTTCCCAACAGCGAGGAGATAAAAGCACACTAAGGTACCCTAAGAAGGCCATCATCTGTTTGGAATACTCACTTGGGTTTGCTTTCTTTAGTTGAAGCATAAAGAAGCCGATGTCCCCACATGTACACCTGTGAGGGTGTCCTCAACCTGGCCCCCCCATACCCAGACCCCATGGCCCCTTTGATAAATATTACTTTTAAAAACAAGATAATTGTCTGTCATGTTGCCAATGAATTACACAAGGCAGCAGGGTATTGTTTTGTTGTTCATCTCTATTTTCTTATGTAAACATATTGTAGAGCAGTGCATTTAATTACAAGCTGCCTTGTACAAATATAAATATATTTAAATGATCGAAAAAGTCTTCCTACAACATCTTGTCAAACTACGTTAGCTGATTGTGGGAGGATTTTTATTTTTGAGATTTGTATCCATGAGATGGGCACAATGCCCTCTACAGTGTGAAATGAGCATTGCTGCACCAGGTATCGTACATTCAGACATTTTGGCTAGCTCTACGGTAACAGAATTACAATCGCAGGAAAATATAGTTATGATTTGAAAAGAACTGACTCGATTTGCTTGCAATACCATCAGTTCCCTGCGGTTGTATGCCAGCCATCAAATTATACCGCATAATAGGTTGCACCATTCACCCAATTTATGACAGTTTGGAAATGGAATTAGCTCTGCGGTAGAATAGCTCTTTTCCATTAATAACAATCTCATAGAGCAGTGGGCAATCGGTGGACTCCTGCCCGCATCCCCCCTGTCAGCACTTTTTTTCAGACACAGTGGACCTCAATTTGTGTGCTCAATTTGACCCTTAAGGAAACAGTACGGGACCCTGCCATAGACGGTCAGCGTGAGCTTGGAGACACTGGAGGTTCGAGACCATTTCAACCGGGGAGGGAGCAGACTGGGGCCAGTTGTTCCGTTAGGGAATCCAGGTGCATTTGACCTTAATATGCTCGAAGTATTATTTACACTATTAAGAAGCAAAATACAATTTTTGAAGGGTGATAAGTTATTTCTGCAATGCTTTGCTGTTACATTTTACAGCTTTTACAATTTTGTGACTCACTCTCGTTTACTGTTTGGACTGTTTTGCTTCCACGAGCTTAGTTATTTTTTTCTGTCATCAACTTTCCTCCAACTGAAGCGACTCAACAACCTGACACACCCGCGTTAAGCGTCCGTCACGACATTGTGCTTACGGTTTTGTTTCACCTGTTCCATGAACATAAATAAAATAATAAAATAATAATAACTGTTTCAGACCGAAGTAAAATACGTATTTGGGGAGGGGGGCATGCATGTTGTCAGCCCCCCGAAACGCACGTGCCCTTGAGACTCTGCCAGTAATCACATAACGCAAGGCACCTGTCTTTTTTAAGGAATAAAGATGCATTAATAGTGGCAGTAGGGGGTTTAATCGAGTTTTAGTATAAGTTATTTATATGTGTCATGTGTCTTAAGGTGTTTCCGTATAAAGAAGCAGTGAAGCAAACAATCATCTCTACGGCGTGTGAATGCGTGGCTACACACGCGCGCGCCTTATAGTGGACTGACATTCTATACCCAAAGAAACCTTTCCCAGTGGGGTAAGATTAGCAACCCAGAAATTAAAAGAAACCAGAGCTAGGAATCCCCTAATACTAATGCCTGATCCCATAACTATAAGACCTGAGGACCGATTGGCGGCTTTAATTTATTATTACTCTCTCGGGAGGGTCTCTCCAAGTAGGAAACGCCTGCACGTCATCTACGGTTTGTCAACTGAAGAAAATCTTTCAGAAATTGTATGACTATATGAATGCGGAGCGCAGTTTCAGTGCACAGAAATATTCATAAAGAAACGAGCGTCCTTTAAAATATAGCCAAACAAATTCATTAATCCATCATTACAGACGTGAAAATGCTTTTCCTTTATTCTTTTAGACAAGCATACAAATAAATACATTTCCCGCTGTGTTTAATTTGTTCTTCTCAAACTGGTGTTATGACTGTAACAGCGACTAACTGTAGGCATTAAGCCGATCGCCAGAGTGGGCTGTGATAACAATGCTCCCAGATTCTGCTGGTAATAAACTCATCAAAAAGCAATTAGCAAACTAACCCCAAACGCCCAAATATGTAGTATGTGCTGTTCTGTGTACTTATTTAGCACGGTGTAATATTGCCTTTTAATCGATTAAGAGAATATGGGCCTACCTTAGAAAAAACTGCGTCTCTCGACATCAGTTCATCCTCAACAATGGAGTTTCTTTCTGATAAACGTTTGTTGAAACGGAATAAAAATCCCCGGAAAATTCAAGGAAATACCCGGATGCCGCCAGGGCCTCTGGATTTTATGTACGTATCTCACATTGCTGGTATTTTCAGTATGTGATTAAGGGCAGGGCCCGTAATAAACAGCCTTTCCCTGTACTTCAGTGTTTTGAACCCAGTGTTAGGCTCAGTTAAAAAAAAAAATTAGTTCATCATTAGTTCATTAGATCATCCCCGCCCGCGTGGCGAATTTAGCCCGCATCGATTTTTTTAAAAGTGTATTTTACTGTGTAAATTCCACTGCCGGCGTTCACAAATTTTGAATAAAACATTTTTTTAAAGTATTTTCTTTTCATATTAATTTTGCAGTTCAGTCCATATGTCATACATCTGTTGCTGTTCCTTTTGTTTACTGTTGATGTTGAAAACTTCTTAGGTTATCTTTTTTCTAAGAAATAAAAATAAAAAATATAAAAAAAAATCGCCCTCCCTCATCACTTGTTTCTGATTGAAAGGATGATAAACTAATAATTATTTTTATTGGGCCTTATTGCGCCCCATTTTCCGCACCCCGGCTGGCCCAGGGCATGAAGGCGCATCCCCAAGCGCCGCAGACAGCAAGCAAGCCTAGAATTTAAGCTGCACCACTCACTTGAGGCCTGTTATTTAGACTAAAACGCTTCTTTTTATTAATTATTTTTTAATGAATAAAAAAGCCATGACGGACTACCTCTTTTAAGTTCCACCCCTGGATATAACTGACAAATGCACAGAACAATTCATTAGACCATGTTCAGTACCATTTTTCACCACACGGTGGCAGCAAAGAATTTTTGGTTTTGGGGTTTCCCCCCCCCCCCCCCATCTGCTTTTGGTTCATTGGTAAGAAAGTCTAATTCTTTATTACAAAATAAATTATAAATAAAACAAATTGCCTCTTTACAGATTCAAAAACTTTTATTAGAACGGTACAGCAGATAAAAAGTTCATATTGCAATCACACACTTAAGAACCATGTGTGCTTAAACAACAAACAATATGCACTTCCAAACAGAAAAAAGAAATTAAATAAATTAATAAGACAGCGGCCGATTCTGATGCATTTGCCGACTCAAAATTCCACATCGGAGGGGAAAAAGGCCTCAACTCTGGAAGATTAAAAAGTAGAAAACCCCAAACCCCAACACAAAACGATAAAACAAAAACGGAAACAGAGAACCCTGTGTCCAGCTAAAGTCAAATGCATGGTGACGCGCTCTGATGGCAGCCTTCTGTCCCATAGACAGCGACCACAGGTTCTCATGCGCAAAACTCTTGGTGCTAAAACAGACCAAAAAGAGAATTCTTGTCTGGGGGGAAGGGAGGAGCCCAAAGTTCTGGTTTCAGCACAGAACAGGCCTTCCTCTAGGGTTTCAATGGTGAGGGGTGGGCTGGTCCCACCGGCTCCTCAGGGTGCACCACTCAGGGTGCACCACTCAGGGTGCACCACTCAGGGTGCACCACTCAGGGTGCACCACTCAGGGTGCACCACTAGGGGGATTCTGCACTGCTGCTACCGCTCCCATTTCTTTAATGAAGGGAAAAATGTTCGAGGATGACAGCTCGCATCAATGAATTAAGATCACTGCTGCCTGCACTTTCCTAAACGTGCGACAGGACAGGGCCACCTCTGTGTTGGCCTTTGTGTTGCTGAATATAGAGAGACCAAGTCAGCCTGCCACATATGGATGCTACACCCAAGTCCTACAGGGAGACATGCCTGCAGTTCTCAGCCCACTACATCTCCCATAAGCACTAGCTCAGCTAGGATGAACTAAAACACCCCACCAATACAAGTGTCTCTGCAGGATTAATTATAAACCCCTTAATCTGAGCCACTCTTTGTATAGACTAACATATGGGAACACGAAGAGGGGAGGAAAAAAAAAGAGGAAATAAAAAAAATAATAATAAAGGAACACACATACGCGACAACCACCCCACATACTGTTCTGGTCCAAGTTAGACACAGAACCTCCTCAGAGAACCACTTTTCTCAAATGTTTGCTCAGACTAGGTTTACACATTTATACCTTCAGCACCAGACGCTTTGGGTATAGGACGCCCACTGGGGGAGACGGACGGGCACAGGGCAGCTACGGCCTCTACAGTCAGAATATCCCAGGTTACACTGCAGCAGCTGCCTTCCAAAGCAGCAGTTTCAGAGGGACACCCTCCTTGGCCTCACAGGCGCAGCCCAGGACGAGCCACAAGGGGGCGCTCAACCTCTTCACGTCTGGACGAATTCAGCCATCACGCATTTCTTCCAGGATGGAGGGAAGCAGGAAGCCCAGCAAATGCGACAAGGTTGTTATGATCACAGGAGATCGAGTGTCCCAAGTGGAAAAGGCCCCTTCCTTTATTATGGCATCTTGTGGTCTTGCAAGTATAAGCTGCTTATGTCATGGCGAGCAGCATCTCCCCCTTCAGGGGAGATACTGCGAATACAGGACATTCCACAGGCGTCGCTCGCATACCCCCCCAAGGATCTGACACCTGCAACACTGCTCAAACTGGCTCATTTCTGCCCACCCCCAAACCCTCATCCACCACCCTGGAAATCTCACCTTGTTACACAAAGCCTAACCCAACACCGTGTGTGGCATTTCAACACAACTCAATTGCCAAAAAAAAAAAAAACTTTATGCATATGTTTGTTGGTTTTGTTTTACCTTCATTTTAAATCTGACATTTCAAATCCCATTTTCATAGATTATTTTTTTTTTGTCTTTAAATATATAATACAAATCTATATAACCCAAAAGTTAGAAATCTTATTTACAAAAACTATTTAAAAGCAGCTACCCTCCTCCAATGCAGAAGAGAGGAAAAGAAGAAAAATCTTCACACATAAGTCAAGAATTTCTTTTTTTTTTTTGCTTTGTAAATGCTCTTTAGTTTCTTCCCATATGTTAATATGGCAATTGGTAAAATAGTCTTGCTTTCAGAATATTGATAAGGATTCAGCAACTATTTCAATTAGCTATACATACAATTCTTTAACGTTTCTGGTTGGTGCAGTTTATTTACTTAGAAAAAGAAAAACAAGACTTAGGTAGTTATCCCAAAGAGAAGAAACCTTGTCTTCAAAAAGTCTTCTTTTCATCCTCAGTGGATGAAGACACGGTGTCTGGCTGCTTAGCCGTCTCCCCCTGGTGGTGAACGTCACTGCCACAAGCAGCAGCCTCTCATAGAGCTCCCTCCTCGGTGCAGCCAGCGCCAGCTGTATAACGGAACTCCTGCAGGTTGGACACGCCATGAAAGTGGACGAAGGCCCCCGCCACCACCAGGATGTGGAATAACTGGTGGGAGTGAAACTGTGGGAAGAGACAGAACAATTAGGATTGGAGGGGGGCGGGGCCACAGGCTATTATCTTCTCAGTTTCAGATGAGGCACATTTCAGGTTAGGTGATGAAAGGTCTCCATTGCCTCAGAAATACTGTCTGTGCCCTGTAAGATGGTGACAATGCGTGTGATGTGAATGTCTCCACAGAGAAATTCCAGAGAGACATGGAAACTCCCCTAAAGGGCAGATGATCAATAAAGAAAACGAAGAGGCCATTCGTAATCTGGTTTTATTAGACTGAGGACAGCGATCGTTCATTCAGCAGATGTGGGTGTCGGACGTAACATCACTAAACGTCCCAGTGTGACTGAACGCAGGTTAGGAGCAGAGAGAGTTACGATGCTGTGTACATGCATCACGTGTGTCGACTCACCCAGATGTCACATTTGCCAGGGAAGAACCTCTCTGGGATACGGGCAGCATACAGGCAGGCGCCGGTGATGTAGAGTGTGGCCATGAGGAACAGCCAGCCCATCTGACCCATGGTGGTGGCTCGCAGGAAGCCCTCAGTGATGACGAAGTGCAGTGTTGGGACAACTCCACTCAAGCCCAGGCCCACAAACACCCCTGACGGAGGAAGATGGGTCACAACACTACTGAAACAAGCACACGGCCAATTAAAAAGATGACACGTGTCAAAGTCTGGTACCAAGGCAGGGCCTGTCTTGAACTGCAGAATACTTTAGGTCCAAAGAGATTACAAAGGGATCAGCTGCTGAAGCTTTTCCTTGTGTATGAAGTGGCTGCCCTCCTCTGGTTTACATCTAGGCTATTTTAACATCACAATCTTTAAGAGGACGTTTAGAGAGCATTTCCTCTGACCTGCCAGTGAATTCCCCATCCATAAGGGCTCATAAATGTCAGCGGGGCCAGAAGAAGGTTAGGCAAATAGCCTCAGTAAAGAGGGCCATGAATCGAAAGCCTCAGATCGCCTGTCTCAGGGAAATGAATTCCTCCGAGATGGGAGGGAGGAGGGTGTTGTAGTACATCCCTGAATGTCACCCCTGGCTGAATTCGTCCAGCATGAAAAGGCCCCATCTGAATGTTCCATCATTCCTCCCCATTAAGAGCTCTGGTCTCTGGCTTTTCCAACAAGCTAGTACCTAACAAAGAGGGTCCATCCAGAACATCACGGCTGAACAAGCACTCCCAGAAGTAGTATTAGTCCCAGCCCCCCCTAGTGATTTCAACACACAAGGTAAATTGGAAACAAGCTTTTTCATTCTGGGAAACAAATCAGCAGACTTTGTATCGTGCCAGATAACACGGGTTACAGTAAAGGAGGTAGACGCCCCGCGGCAAGACCACATCCGTGACGCCAAACGCCACTCTGGGAGGAGACTCACCCGCACGGACACCGCGGTACTGCGGCGTGGCAAAGAAATCGCACTGCGACACAGTGATGGCGGCCAGGCCCAGAACGCAGACCACGATCAGGTAGATGAAGCAGGGCTGCGGGGAGCAGTAGAAGGAGTAGTACAGCCAGGGCACGAAGGAGCCCATGATGAGGAAGGCAATGCCTGAGTAGTCCAGCCTGCAGAAGGACATGAGGGGGGGGGCCTTCAGACGGGAGGCGCATGGCGTCATTCATCTACAGCATGCTATAAAACGTCTGGGAAATGCGCCTCTCAGCTCTTTCTTCATTCCCCTCCATCGACAGAGACGTCACAACCATGAAGTGGCCCCCCGACTCCATTATGGAGAGATGGACCTAAGGCATTTGCGCCAATCAATACTCTTGTGTGTGAAATGGCAAAAAAGCTTCAAGAGTAATCCTGGATGTGGGCTGCCAGCCACATCCCCGGAGCAGAAAGCTGGATGTGGGCGGCTCAGCACACCTGGACTACAGAGTGACTTTGCTAGGATTCTCGCAGAAATGTGAAGCAGCTGCTGACGGGGCCTCGACCACCACATTACTGGCTCTCGACAGTGACGTGATGCGGCAGGTTGCGGGCGGTACTCACTTTGAGAATACGCGGGACACCCCCTCCGAGTGGCAGTAAACTGTGTGGAAGAGCCATGAGAAAGACAGGCAGAGGATGGCCCCCAGGAAGAAAGCACCGATGACAATCTTCTCTTGGAAGGGTGCCACAAAGGACATGTTGGGCCGGAACATGTAGAAGATGCCCAGGCAGAGGAAAAACAGGCAGCCTGGGGGGGGGAAGAGAGGAAGGGAGGGGGTGCAGGTTAGCGTGAACAGCCTGAGCTAGCCGTCTCTAGGTGTCAGCCCCCCCCCCACCTGGTGCAACAGTCCAGTGATTTTATGAATATCAAAGAGGGGAGTCAGTCACGCTGAACCTGAGAGTTTGCCGGGGGAGCAGGGGGGGGCACCTATGGCCACAGACCCTCCCACCAGGCACTCTGGTCACGCTCCAGCTTATAGCGGGGTGGGGGAGACAGTCTTACTGGGGGAAGCGTGCTGTGCCTTACAAAGGCTCTGGGGTTTGTGACTGATCAGCACTCAGATGAAGAAGAGCCACTGTTTAAGTCTTAACAAAACACAACATGAACTGGCTTTCAGAATGAATAATTCAGATTTCAAATCAGCAAAGTCAAGCCATCGGCAGAGGCACTGGAGGCCAGGCTCTGAACTTTAACTGAAGTGCGTTGATGTAGGAACTAAGGTATAGATTCAGGGTATGGGGGGACACTGCTGTCACAGTCACTGATCCAATGATATGTTAAAATATGGTTTCAATACAGTGCCAAAAAAGACTGTGGGGACTAGTGGGTCTGGTCCCTTTTGCACATCAGCTTCAGTACTGAGAAGCATAATCCAACTGACTCAATGAGGTAAATAATATGCCCAGTTGTTAAAATTAAGGATGCATGACACCAGCAGACACCTGCATAGATCTGCATCATTTCTGTGGCATCTCTGCTTTATCATGACTGCCCACAGAAAAACAGCCACTGCTGACTGCAGGCTGACAAGCAACTGAGCATGTTTATGACCTTCTAACTACGTTTGAGAGCGCTGGGATAAATTACACAAAAGGCAGCATAGTTATAGGGGCCAGACTCAAACTGAAGATCTGTGACGGAAAATGTCCAGGGGAAAAATGAAAACTGCTTTGGATAAAAGGTGGCAGCTGAGTAACCAAACAGGCATCTTAAAGTCACACAGGGTACAGGGACATCAGATGCGTAATTCGTTTCAAAGCAAAGTAACCCTGAAAACAAAAACTCACATTTGCATGGGATATACATACATAAGAGGTCCTGTTTGCGTATCAGATAAATGTTCACAACAACCGAAACCGTGTTCACTACAAAGCCCAGGACAAATGTCTGAGATTAGCGCCACATTCTCAGAGCACACTATGGATTTCTCTGGTCAATGCCTAAAAAGCTTTAGACTAAACATGGGCAGCTTTGTTTAAAAAGAAGGGCACAATTCTCTCACTTGGGGGGGGAAGAGAAAATTCACTCTCCTCAGCAGACAGTCACAAACTCAACACTAGGCGGCAGTATTCAGCCATTCACAAGAATGCGAAGTTCGTGCAGTTAGGGAGGAGACCACCACCCACCCAGGCTTCCTGTTAAACAGCTAGCCTACACTGAGTTGAAGAAGCTATATAAAACGTGGGATCCATGAGCGGCCAGGTTCAGTCACCCCTTGTGCAGTGCACCAGCTGGGCAGCCCACTCCTGACTCTGCACTACGGCAGGGCTCCTCGCTTGACCCAGACATTACATACGGTCCAGAAGCAGCAGGACGCACATGTACGTTAACGGCCGAAGAGCGCGCATCCTTCTTACCCAGAAGGTGAGTCCAGATGTTGCCCGTCTCCGTGTGGATCCTGAATATGCTCTTGAAACAGGCCCTGAAGGAGGGCATTGGAGGCCGGTGGCCATGCAGCAGAAAGTCGTTGTCCTTCAGCCAGTCGGGAAGGACATCGTGGGGGATTACGCGCCACCGGCCCTCCCATACCTGGGGTAGGAAGAACACAAACGGCGCTCAGAGCCCTGAGTGGCCAGGCTCACTGCTTTCTTTCAGCTGTGCTGGGACTTAGTGACTCAATTAAATCTTTACCTAAACCAATTCAAACCACTTAGCTGCAGAAGGTAATTAAGAAGCTCAATTAAACAGTCAGCAATTACATCACTTGGTTCTCAGTGGGAATGGGAACTGGCACAGCTCGGGCAAGAGCCTGTCAGGACCAGTTAGAGAAAATGAAAACAAACAGGGATCACTGGAGACGACCCCCCAGGAGCCTAAAAGGCCTACAAATGAGCTGTCTTAACTCGATGCTAAATGCCGATCATGTCCTGTGGCCCCGACCACATTCTAAACCTCGCCTGCCACCCTGGGCATTACTTTACTTCTGTCCTGGCACCCTCATATCTGCCATGCAGTTATTCATGTTTCACGGGTGCAGCCTAGGAGCGAACAGGGGACGCTAAGCAGAGGAAGAACCGGTTCTGTTTATTTTGCAAGACTTCAAAGAGCTTAGACTTTTACTGCCGTACAGTCTTGTATAGAATTACATCACCAGGTACGAGGATTTCACAAGGTGGGTGATATTACCGGCCCGTCCAGTTTGGCCCTGCTCATTGGTTGCATTAACCTCTTAACCACGACATTACAATATGTTCTGAATGCTGTACAAAGAATTCCATGTCAGCTGGGCCACACAACCATGAGCCAACACTGTTTAAACACCTACTGTACAGTGGATCTGTCTAGCAAGGGCAGCTAACCTTGTGCACAAACTCCTCCATCTTCTCCATAGCATGGTGGGCCTGTAGCAGCGGCGTCATGCCCATGAAACCTTCATCAGAGCTTTTCTGCTCCTCTTCCTCCTCCTCCTCGTCTTCCTCCATGTCTCTCTGTTGCTCAGGCTCTGTCACCATGTCCTGCAGGGATAAAGACTGTTAAAGGGTGTTCAAGGGTATGTAGAGGAAAATTTAATTCCCAGACATAGGGAGAGAAAGGCAAGTATATAGAGCAGGGGTCACCAACATGGCCCCCAAGAACCACGAATCACCCGTGGATCTGTTCTAAAAATAGTACAACTCACCAGTGAGCAGCGTCTAAAATAGTCATTGTTGATAAAATCATAAACATGATCAGTGTCATGATGAGTATCATTAAGCATTATTATTATTATTATTATTATTATTATTATTAATAAAAATAAAAAATAACTAAAGGTAAACTGAGCAGATTTGTTACTTAAGTAGAGTGTATAAAACTGGTAGCCCTTCGTATGGCTCAGTACCCGTGAAGTAGCTCTGAGTTTCAAAATGGTTGGCGACTCCTGGTACAGACAGTCTTGCATTTTACACTGATCTTACGCACTGAAATGAGCATTGTCTGTGAAGAGGCTAATTAATATCACACTGATTCTCGCAACAGAGCCTGAGGTGTGATGTCGTTGTTTCTAGTAGGCCAGATGTCCCCCCCCCCCCCACTAAGGTCACAAACGCAAGCACCAGAGAACGGGACGAAGGATCGCCGTCTTGCAAGATCCCATTTGAAAAACATAGGTAATTATTAACCCTGAGGCAGCAAGAACACACTGTAGTTTAAGAAAGATAAAAATAGCAAGTAGATTGAAAGCACCACAACAACAAGAGCTTTTAAAATGGAGCTGATCCAATGAATAAAGGAGTACAATTCCAGTTTTTAAAGTGTCATACAAAAGACAGATTTGGTGCACTCTATTACTGTCCCTGTGGATTTTCTATGCCCACAAGTGCAAATAAAAAAGGTTGTGTGCTGCCATTAACATACAAAAACATCTTTGGATTAAGTATTAACAGTAACTAGAGCAGTCCACGATAACGATCTTTCGCAGAAACTGGTTCTGTGACTGCCCAAGTGCCTATAGCATCTGGCATGCTAAAATGTGTTTTAGAGTGAGCGCTTGCAAGTGTGTGAGGAAGACTGCAAAAGAGCAGCACAGGAGCATTAACTGGTATTAAGTCAGGGGAATCCAGGGGTACTGGCAGTAACTGGCACCAACAGCATGTCAGTAGGCCAGTCGTCTGAAACAGCACTGCTTCCTCACCACACTGGCCACACGCACGAAGCCAGGGCAGTCTCATGCAGACCCACTATTTCCTCACTGCGCTGGCCACACGCACGGAGCCAGGGCAGCCTCACGTAGACTCACTGCTGACGCGTCAGTCTCCGACGGCCTGCTTGTTAAAGGGAATGGCAGAAGGTGCAGCGATTTGGCCAAAGAGTTCCAGGTGCATTCAGAAGGCCCAACGGGACACCAAGAGGAGAAGAGGGGGAGAAGGAGAACCACAGGCTCAGGACGTAAACTAATGACACGGGGCTCAAATGCTATTGTAGAAAAGTGGAACAAATACTTTGAGTCAGAGAGGACGTTATGAGTCTTGCACCACAAATCATGCCTCAATTTAACAGTTGTCTTTATGCAACACAGCACAGTTAGACTTGTAATAAACAAAAGACCAATTTCCCCAGAAATTCTGAACTTCACTGTCTGCTTAGGTGCTTACACACATGACTATTCCCATCGAAGGAAGGAACAAAGGGAGATCATAGTGCAACCTGCTTAGGGCCATGAAAAGTCAAATGACCAGACAATAAAAGGTAATTTGTTATAAAAACAAGAACGTTTAAACAATAGGTGGAAAAAAGGACAAGCAGGTTTTCAATGCAAGAACCCCTGGGGCAGCCAGAGCCCCCTACGTCCCTGAAGCTTAAAAAAAGGGGGGAATCTCACACTGATTATTCATTCCAGGGCAGCTCTACACTGCAGACAGCAAAGAGGAAATGGGAGGAACAGTGGCACAGGACATCAGGAAAAGGTCACGCACGGTTGAGCTTAATCTGCACAAAGTGATGAGGATCACACACACACTCACCCTATACTCACATATTTCACATGAATTATGCATATCCGGCAGCGACTACCATTAGTAAGCAAAAACGTCACCTGGAACCATGTATCTTCCAAATGGAACAAAATGGGAAGAACTTACATTACCTACATTGAACAGCATATCAATTACCAAGCCCCGATATTAGAAGTAGTTGAAGCTCAATGACACATTCATCTGGTACCAGGAAAAAAAAATAAAATAAAATAATAAAGTAGTGTTTCTACACCATAATAGCAGTTGGATAAATTTTATAGTGACCCCTCACTGCCACCCCCAGCACAGGTCAGACAGAGATGCATGATAATTAAGGGGTCAGAGGTACACAGTTGGACTTACAATCACCCTTATGGTTGGACTTAGAGTTTCTTAAATCCCTTCAGCCACCTGCTGCAGACAAAGCCTTCATATGCATGAAAATAGCAGTGATATACCCAATGCTGCACTGACAAAATCTGATTTAAATAAGAAAAAAAAACCACCAATGTTTCCCACAGGATTAAAACAGAGAATATGTGGTCATACTGGAAGGTTTTCACCAGAGTGCAGCAGGATTCTTTAATACTGAAACCAGGAACTGATGACACCAGATGACGCCCATGAAGATTCATGTTGACATTATTTCACTCATTTAATTTTTTATTGCCACTACCATGGAAGCATATACATCTTTATTCAGACCCAACAACCCATGTTACCATGCACAGCAAGTGTTGGACAAGCTAAACAAGACACCAACGAAAAGTCAAAAAACGCAGAAATGCAGAGAACTAATCAAACCTCTTTTGGCTCTTTCTAGCTTGCTAAAGCTATAAAGCCTAGCTGCAGTACTACTTGGTCTAAGCTGCAGGACTATGGGGTCTGTCTAGTTTTACTGTAATCCAGCCCTTGTCAAAGGCTGTGGTTAGCCTCCAATTGATTAATAGCCATCCACATGACATAAGCTACTTTAGTAGAGGAGTCGTGAAGCCAGGACACTGTCAATTCGAAAAGGACAAACTGCTAAAGGTTCACCAGCACAGGATGGCATATGGAGTTCTGGAAAACAACCACACGCCACATTTACACGTCACATGGACACATCTTCCCATGCAGTGTAATCCATATCTGACAGCTGGTTGGCCAGGCAAGAAGAGTCAATAGGATCAAGTGTGTTTATTTCAAAAGGACATGCACATTTGGACCCTTTCTGTTGACTGGCCAACACAAAAGGTCATGCACACTGCTCTGAGCCCAGCATAATTCTCTACTGGAATGGATGGCAATGCATTCGGAAAGAATGAGGTAAGAGGTTCTGAACAGGCACATGTGTACCTACTCTACTCAGGAAAGAGCTAAGCCATGTTTGCAGTAAAGACATCTGTAGCGGCTTCACCTCTAGTTATACAAGTCTTCCATGTCACATGGTTCAATACATGGTCACAAATAATTCTACCTACAAATAAAATTGAAATTTGCCATCTTAACATTAAACTCAGGAAAGTTTGTGCCACACATGCACAGCTCAACAAACTAATAAAATTATAATAAAATTCCGCTTCTTTTGCAGTCATAATATTGCCAAAAATGTGTAAATTAAAAAAAAGGAAGACACTGCTTAAGCAATACACAGAGAATTATCATTTAAGCAACTCAAGTCACCCAGTCCACAGCACCATTCCATTTCCTAGTAAAAATATCACTTCATAGATCAGAGTCAGGAAAACTTGACCTTTGCACAGAGTAAACCATACACAGGCAGTCATGTGACAAGCACAGCCACTCAGAGCACACTTCCATTGTACCATGTTTCCTTCAAATACAATTACACATGGCAGTGGCTTTTTCCTCCGCTACACTTTCACCCAAACAACCAGGTTTACTTATCACACCATCTTCATGAGTTTCATTTCAGGCTAATAACCATGACACAATTCAAAAGCAACACTGAAATCAGCAGTACCATTTCTACAAATTAGCGACCAAAGGAAAAAAAAAATGACTAATATGAAGACGAGTATAACAAAGAGAAACAAAGAAATAAAAGCAACTACAGGACATGGGCAGGCTACTTGTGAAAAGGCCCTCAAGAATCTGCATGTATCCCAACGCGCCAATATTCACACAATTCATTCACGCAATCCACCTACATGCATGTGCTAAATCACAGAAGCCACTATTTTATAAGCTTTATATTCCTTAAAGGTTCCATAAAACTGACACAAATTGGTGCTTTGTTCATTTCGCAAGATTATTCTGGTTGCGAAAACTGGCGCCAACGAAAATGAGCTACGGCACAGATGTGCGGAAGAGAAACCTAGAATATCTGTGCCCAGTGGTACAAATAAATCACACAGACTTCCTCTGGGATTCCCCACCTGAGGGATCACAATCATTTAAAGGCCAAGAAGGAGTCCCCACACGATGCAGGGGGGCCGAGCAGTGTGCAACCATGGACCCCTGAAATGCAGGGAGTTTGCACTAATAACTGTGCATTCCAGAATTATACCCTCCGGGTTTCCACTGCTGATGGACTGAACTGAGTGAAGGCAAAACGCAGTGACGGGTCCCAGAAAGGAGAGGGTATGCTTATGCATTAAGTATTTCCTGCTTTTTCCACTGAATCATCATTAAAAGATAATAATCATTAAAATCCTGCCCCCTCCAACTCAGTATAGCACAGAATTGCTCTACTGTGGATGGCAGTTTTACCCTTCAGGCAAGCGAGCAGAGGTTCCACAGACAGGTGCTAGTAATTCCACCAGGCTGCAAAATACTAGGGGTTTGGGGGAGGGATTGGTTTATTTCCAAAAATAAACCAGTTATTTTCAAGCCACGCCATTTTAATAATGACCCACAGCATTTGCGCGTTCTGATTGAAAAATAAAAAACTGCAAAAACCCAAAATGCACCCCCAACACCCAACAATCAGCCGGTTTATAGGGAAATTTCTGCACAGCGTATGCTGGCCTACAGCCACCAAAAACTTGGGAACCCCTGTTTTACAGGACTTGAACTGCAGTCAATACTAGATTACTGGCTAGGTAATTAGCCTGAACCGCAAGCTGAAATGCAACTTGATAACGGAAACACTGTGGCGCCCTTGTTGGCAGATACATTTGAGGGCACACACCTGGTAGAAAAAGGAAGAAAAGGAGTGATGCCCAATTACAAAAAAAAAAAAAAAAAAAAAAAAAAAAAAAACAAATTGAGGGTGCCCACCCAAAAGAAGAAAAACCAAAAGCCAAAACTTCCTGGAAAGAGCCGTGAAAAAATTACCAACCCGAAAATTCTTTGCATT
>JABFEA020000067.1:24204990-24216036 GCA_019775915.2 Cyphomyrus plagiostoma
GCCCTTTTTGGCATATAAATTTGTGGGCAAACACCTGTTATAAAAATTAAGAAACGGAGTGATCCCCAATTAAAAAAAAAAAAAAAAAAAAAAAAAAAAAAAACATATTGAGGGTGCCAACCAATAAGAAGAAAAACCAAAAGCCATCACTTCCTGTCAAGAGCAGTGAGAAAATTACCATCACGAACATTCTGTGCATTTCAGATAAAAACCCAAAGGCCTAACTGATCACACATATAGCAGGCCTTGTGACAGAGCAGCAGGCACGTGATGTTTTTACTTTCCACCCCCACTGAGAAATCTCATTGGTCCATCGACACAACCCTTTTAGGTTTCACAAAACAGTAGTGTCAATTCTGAAAATGTGGAACCATTTGTCAACGACAATTTGCAGGCACTGTTAAAAAAGGAATTTATAATTATACTGACTATGTATATGATAAACTGAGCAAATGTACTTCAAAACACAAAGTGGTTTATGCAATCATTAAGTGTGTGTAACAGGAAACGCCCTCAATCTTAGGATATGGCTGACACAGCATGGTAAGAATTGTAGAGATAATGCTGAAGTTACCCATAACCCAGAGTGTTTCCCTAGGCAGTGAAACCCCAACATAAATGCGGCAGACTGCACCTGTCACCAAGCCCAGGCCTGTTTAAAAATTAACCAGAAAACCAAATTGTTGCTGATATATCCGAGTAGATGGCTTCACTCGTTGTTGCCAGCCTGCTTCAGGTTACCGGCCCCAACAGGGCTAGTTTACCATCACATTACTCTCCCAAGTGTACCATATCACAGTGCCAGGCTCCAAAGAGAGTGTAGATACGGACCATCTTTCAAAAAAAAAAAAAAAAATACACACACACACAACGTATCCTTGAGAGTGGGTAACTTTCCAAGACTAACACTACAAATAATATCTTCAGAAAAACAGGCCAATCAACTTATAGGGCAGACAAGCAGGCAACCAACAGCTGCTGGAGTCAGGCGAACTCCCACCAGACCAGCAACAGGAGCATGACCTTCAGATGGGATTGTGCAAGCAGTGGTCCGCTAACAACAGCCATTACCAGCACCAAGGCCATTCTGACCAACTCAGGACAGGCACAACTGCAGCCTGTGACTCAGGGTTCTGCCCGTTCTCAACCCTGTGTTAGTAATGTTCACAAGTTTATAGCATAAAAATACACAAAACCCAGATTGCAGGTCAATAACCAGCAACTAAACGCCACGTTTAGGAGTAGGTTGTCAAAGTCACATCGTACTCATTCCAAAGAGGCCCAAGTTTCCCAAAACCCATGATCGCCCAGAGCACACTTACCCCATTTTGCGTGCAGTCAGGGCAGTGGTCACTGCTGCCCGCACACGCTGTGGAATCAGCCCCCGTGGGCTTCCGAGGGCTCATGCCAGCCGTGCAGCCCCTGTGCCTCAGAAGGAAGGCTGCAGGCCGGCTGTCCTCCAGATCCCCGACTTCCAGCTTGCCTTATGGAAGGCCTGCCACTAACACTGCTCAAAACAGACAGTGGATTCCTGGAGAGAAGGGTCAGATATAGGAGGCCTGAACCGGCGGTGCTGGTCTGCAGGGCCCTGCTATGGGAGCAGGGGTCCGAAAAGCCTTATTCTGCTCTGCCTGAAGACCAGAAAGTCCTGGATACAGAGACAAAAGGGGAGTTGGGTCATTAGTCATCTCCCAAAACACACCTGACAAAACAGAAATTAAAAGCTAGGAAATATTATTATAATACAGGAACTTTCTAAATGACACAAATGTCCATACCATATGCATGCAAATAAAGTGCAGGAGGTATAAAGCAGAAATAGTTTCTTGAAACAGCACAGAATACTGGGAAGCCGGATTAAGTAATAGGGTAAAAACCTTACATGAACACACTTACAACAGACTATTAGTATGTACCAGGCAGCAAGAACTCATTCCAAAAGCCCTGGGGAGGCACTGTGCTGGAGGAGCAGGGGGCCCAGTTTCTACAGCTACCACGTGGCAACCTGGACTGGGCTGTTGCCAGCCCCCCCAACTAAATTTAACCATCTGAGTGTCACACTACAAACCATGGCAGCTGGGGCCAACACCACCTTGTGTAACCTAAGTTGTTGGAAAGGAAAAGAGCACCTCAGTTATGGCAGTGGTCTGGGCTACTCGCAAAGTGACTTTGCAGGAGCACTGAGTTTTGAATAAGGCAGCAATTTTGATTCAAAACAGAAATATTAAGTTATACAGAGGAGAACCCTAACACCCTCAAAGAAAAAGCTTTTGTACTCTGCCACCTCTCACTAAATCTTGCCAAGAAAGAAGCATAAACTTAGACGAGGTTGTCACAGTGGTTGTTCTGCTTGGGCAAAAAAAAAAAAAGTAATTTCTGACTAGCGATTCTCGACCTTTTGCAAAATGACTTTCACTCGATATTAACTGTTAAAGCCATATTTCAAAAACAGAAATTCCATAAATAGTATTTCCGAGACACACAAGGTCCAATAATTGGTTCCACTGTGGTTTGTGAGGCAAAATCCCACTAACATGTTCAACCATCCAGACATGAAAGTTAACACAAAAAGCCACAAAAAATGACCATCACCTTTAGCAACGAGAATTAAGAAAAGAACAAAAGAAAAACCCCAAATTTCAGACTAGCCAGATGGTAATAGTCACATAATTGTTCAGAACCTTGAATACACAACAGAGTAATACAGGTGTGCCTTCACTGACAATACCCAAGTCAGAGGCTGGCAAGGTGAGGCTCACAAAGGGCCATCAAACAGGACTCAAAACTTCCCCAGTTTCACCACACCTAAAAAGCTTCAGTCAGCACAAAACACTTCATTTCCCAGAAGGACTTTGACATACCAAGTACCACTGCTTGGGGGGGGGGGGGGTGCTATTGCGGAGTCTTACAAGACTTACAAGACTCCATTTCTGGACAGACTTGTGTTAAAAAATGAAATCCTGCCACTTCGTTCGTCATTTAAGAACCAGAATCCAACAATATAAAAAAGATTTCTACAGAATGGAATACTACAGAGATGCCGAACACATCCTTTGACAACTAGGAAACAGAACAAAGCCAGATTCAACATTTTAAGCAGTTTTTTAATGCAAGCCATATCACTGATAGCATCTAATAACGATTCCGCTGACAGTACAAGTCTTAACTGAGGAATCTTTTTTGAGCTGTTTTAGTCTTCCCAGAAAGTAAGATGTGTGGTAATTTCAGCAGATCAGATACCAGTTACACTGAAACCTACTTTCTCACATCTGGTATTCAGACAAACCATCTTTCAGTTCACACATTTTCAGTTTTTTTTTTCCAGTTGGTACTTAAGATTAAATGTTTATCATCACCTAGTCCTGCATTTTCAGATCTTGCCTACTGCTGCTCACACTGGAGACATACTCTGCTAGGGATAATCCTAGGACTGCGCAGCAAAAAACAAAAAAAAATAAAAAAATCCACCACAGAAATGTGTTCAGGCCAGGAACCACCAAAGAGGAGCCTAATATCCTAAGAGGCAAACATTTTACCGAACTGGAAAAAACCATGAAAACAGACCCCCCGCATCCAATACCAGGATCACATCTCTTTCATCAAGCTTAATCAATAATAATTTTTCAGAACAATCAATGCAAATAAAGAAAAATAATTTGTTGACTATTTATAGAAGATAACTAGCTATTGAGAAACTTTATTACATACATCATCCCCACATACCTTGCATTAACATACCTATTCCCTTCATCATACTACATGCTTTCCATAAATTAAAATGACTTTGTCAGTTTCCAATGACGTATTAAGAATAATTCATAACTTCCTAGATCATTCTAGCAATGCACACTCAATGGTGGTGAGGTACCAGAAAGGCAACAAAAATACCAGATACAAACAAACAATCATGAGTTGTTACTATGGTCCATTTCGATCTCAGTTCTGAGCCTCATTCAGAAGAACTACATTTAAAAAGTAGATAAAGTAATGAGGTTTTAAAATTAAAACTACACTGTCAAATAAGATTACAATCACACAAACCATCGTGAGATGAACCACCTTACACTAGCAAAGGCATTTTAGAATAACACGGTTTGAGAACTACAGGTCAGGGAGAACAAAATCGAGAACCGTCATTCATCCAGTGGCAGTTCCAGTGGGAATATGTTCAGCAGAGATTAAAAACTCCAAAGAAAGAGAGAACCTCTGATGAAAGTAAAGTAACCCCCAGCTTTACTTGCTTATCTCCCCCCCAAAGGCAATAAAAGTCTCATAGTTGTAAAAGATAAGGTCAGAAATGAGGACAGTAAAAAAAATAAAACAGGATTAAGACATGAGGCTCATCAGTGAGAAATTTGGCGCAATTTACTCAGTGAAGTTTCCTTGCACAACAGGAGGCAGAGCAGTATAAATGACCATTAAATGCTCCGGTTTAGATCATGATGGGAGTTCAGTGATTAGGCCGACTCAATTGCAAATCTCTTGGGTATTCATTACGTAAAAAAACAAAGAAATGAGTGGAAGGAAATGACTCATACTAACACAGCTTTAAAATTGCCTAGATAAACCAAGTCCACAAGTTCAGCACCACCGTGGCTGCACGTCTGAGGGAAACCCTGGAATCAGCAGGTAAATCTTGTATAAAAAGTAGGTCGACTACTATAGGGCTTACAGTAATCGTTTTCAGTCTATGTGAGCAAGAGGGATCAAGTTGACCATTTTCCACCAGAACGGCGTGAGTGATACTGACATCACACACTTGCAGTGCAGAAGTAATACAAGATGCACTTGATTCTGCCCCGTAAAACTATCAGTGACAGCTGTTATACATGAACATTTTGTAGCAACATTTCAGGCAAATAAATCTAACATTGTGAAACATCATCTGAAGTGCGAGCAGCTTTGATGTAGAGAAAAGACGAAAGCTTTTACTGGAACAATTTCAGGGCACATCAGCCATGTGACTGGTTCAGAAGTCAGAGTGACTGAACACAATGCTACCCCTTAAACACTAGGCTTTTTGTCCCATAATCATATGACATGACAGATAGAGTCATTTGCGCTGGTTTAGACAAGCAACAATCAAGGGACAGAAGGGCTGTGGGGGAACAAATAGCCTTCATTCAGGGCTACACACAGATAGGGGTGTGGTGAAGGTGACCTTCACTCCACCAAAACAATAACAGAACCGTTAATGTAACTGTCTACTGAACAAAAGCATTTTTTGCTGATTAAGTGTGAATTTGAGGAGCAAAGAGAAAAACATAAGACCACTAACATGAACAATGAAGAAACACTAAATGCTACAGACTATACTGCAATACCTTAATTTTCTGTCCTACCTTGGGCTTAGTCTGGAATTACAAAATGCCTAAAGATGGGACAAAGAACAGCAAGTTTCCAACTACAGTAACACAACAAAGGAGAAAGTACCGCAACCTACTTGCTCCCTCCCTCCTAGTAGAAGCCTCGTCAGACACCCATACAAAAGGGTGTTTTTATATTCCACCTGCCCCAGCTGTCTCCATTCCAACCAGCAAGTGAGTGCAGTGTCTGTCCCACTTAAACATTTTGCCCAGACGCTCTAGCTATTCAAAAATCCGCTGGTTATATCACAGTTTGAAAGACCCTGTTAGACTCCAATTATTATGTTCTATATCTCAAGGGCGACAAATAACATAGTGGCATAGCACTGATTGATTTATTCATATGCCCTCAGAGGAAAACAAAGATGAAATAAAAGTTCAACTGTGCCAATTAAGAATTCATGCTTGTTTGCAAAAATGGTTTGTAGTAAACAGAAACAAAACAGGGCAAGTGCACATAGAAGGGAATATTTAAATCCCCTTTAAACACTTATACAAGAGCTGTTTTCAGTTTTTAGAACCTCTTGATTAAGTCACTGTTAAACAAACTTCCCCATTGGGCATACTTTTTTTTGAACTAACAAACATAAGGTTAGAACAGCACGTCATTTAATAGAATGCAACTGAGCAAGTTCGTTCAAACATTGGCCAGGAGTACGTCATTAATATGCAGATTACACCCTCAAAGGCTTGAAGAGAACTTTTTTTGGCAAAGGCTTACCTGTAGGTTAAGTCACCTGAGAGGTATCAGACCTACTTTAGAGAGCAGAAGGATCTGTAGCAGACACTGTGGGTTAAGAGGCAAACAAAATCATGCATTAAACAGCTGGGAGACACAAAAAAAAAACCCACTGATCTCTGAATGAAGCGGAGAACAGAACATTTCACTTCTGCGACAAAAAAAACACAAGACAATGCAAAAATACAGTTTTCTACACTCTCACAGTATGTGTGTTTCAGCTCCTATTAACAGTGATTTTTCACAATGACAGCATCCAGCACCGGCTACAGATTTGCATGGACGAGGATATTATGCAAAGCTTAAACACCTTTTTGAAATTTACTTCAAAGTACTGAAGAGTCTGTCAGGAACATTAATCATACACTTTGACACATTACAACTATAACAAGTTTATAAAAGTCCTACAACAAGGAATAAAAAGCAGGAGGATCATTAGTCCACTGATAATCTAACTAGATAATTATTCTACTAAATGTAATAAAAGGCTCAAAAACTAATTGTCATAATTCAGTAATCCGTGACCTTAGGACCTACTACTACTAGTCCAGACACATACACTGGATTTATTTGAAAGATTTAAATTGGCCCCCCAGATCACAACAATGCAATGATCGCTGACATGAAACCCAACCCAGCATTCCAGTAACCCGTTTAAGTTTCTTTAGCGTCTCTCTCTTTTTTACATATAAATGCCTCAGATTTCTATTGTTATCGATTCAATCTAATCTAATTCTTAGATCACATATTTTTCCAAGCAGTGTTTCGGGGTACTAACTGCAGCCTGCCCTTAAAATAAAACTTGGATTCTTTGTGTCTAGTGAGCTAAATAGGCTGAGAACGGTCTACTGTAAAGAGCACTGTCCGCAGCGGAGGACATGCATAGTTACTGCTTGAGGGGAAATCGTAGTGGAAGGTTTTAAGCGGGGAATAAAGAGAATCTAAAACAGGCTTCGACCACTAAACGAATTAATATTGTGTAAAATTTTATAGGTTATAATCCCCGGTCACGCAAGTAAATAACGGAGTTACAATGTAGCGCCAATGAGCTAAGAATAGCCATCAGGTTAAACTTTCACCTGATTATTATTTTTGAGAGATCAGTCTGGCCAGCGTACTTGTCATACATCACTGAGTCGCATCTGGTCTGGAAAGTCCAAATATGAACGTATACATGAAACCACCATAAGCCCTTGTCGATAAGGTGTTTATAACATACACCATTTACACTGGAACAAAGAAATTAACACGCTGGGGTTTTCGAGGAAGCCGGACAGCTATAATAATGCCAGAGTAATTTCAAAACGGAGATTTCCTGGAAGAGATAGAAAAATGTAAATTCTTACTATTGACGTTACCTAAAAAACAGAATTATTTACCAGACAGTCACTTAAATGCTGTCGATCAGAGCAGCGCCTCACCAGGTACTTTGTTTAGCTCGAATTGTGTGTTAATATCAAGCTTTCGGTTAACATCTAAACACACAGCTGCTCGTGTATTAATGAACACCGGCAGGGCTGTCCGGTTCTTCTCAGCCTCAGCTAATGCCAGGGCTCGTAACGCTGGGCGAGGACACCCACCAGGAGCGTTGTTATTGTAGCCCGCTAGCTGCGAACGACGCCTGCCTCAGTACCAATTAGCTTAGCTTAGCTACCTAGCTAGCTAGCTAGCTAGTTGGACTCTGCCTGCTCGCGTGCCCCACGAAACAAGACAGGCACATACAAGACACACTCACACAAGGACATTATAAGTTAAATTACCTTAAAGTGAGACCGAAGCGCGCTGTCCTCTGTACATAACAGAACAGAAGCAGAACCGTAACAAAGAAGCACCCTTGGCTCTCCGTACACTATCGCTTTCCTTCAAACTGACTTGACTTAACTTGACTCACTGACGCCGTAGCTCCGCGTGTGACGCCCCTCGCGTGAGAGCGGACAGCCAATCAGTGCCTCGCATGCCTGACAGGTGGTTAGTGGTTCAGGAAGAGCATCGCTGCACAGTAACCAAGAATGGTTTACGGTATTTGAAGTTTTTTGAGTGTTATTGTTCGGCGTGGTTTACGTAGCAATTTTACTCCTGGTTTTACATGTGCGTTCCAATTATGCGACTAATATCAATTAAATTTCAGTTTTTATTATAAGTTTTATGACTGGGAAAGCGAATCTATCACACGGTTATGGAATCGATTTCCTCTTTAGAGTTGTCAGTTAGTGCCCTTTGACGGACAGGTATCCCAGTCCTGGTGTCTACGCTACCTAACCCGCCATGTATAACATTATAAATAAAGTTATGGAAAACTCATGGATGTTTTTAAGTAAACATGTCATTATTTTAAAATCAAGTGCTTTTTAATTTATATTTTTAATCATATAGTCATCAGCACATTTTCTAACATTGATATATTTTAATGTTTTAGCAAGTAAACATAATATGAATTCATATAAGACCTTGTTTAAAACAGGAAGAGCTTGTTTACAAGAAGTCATGCTGATTTTTTTGAACAGATCACTTTTGCTGCCCAACAAGTTTAACATCCATCAACTGTAATGTAAATGCTATTCATGACTAAATGTCAGAAACAGAATTTGAATAGAAGACTATTTCCTCTACAATTTGAAATGTAAAAATGCTAAGCTGGTAGATGTTGCGCAAGAAGTAGGTGAACTAGTCGTGAATGAGTGCAAACCCTCCGATTAGTTGTATCAATGTCACAAGTATATGCACCATTCTGTACAGACAACCCTCTTCTAGTGTGTGATTTTTGGAGGAAAGGGTGATTGATCAAAGGTCTGCCACTGAATCAAGTCTAGGAATAAAATCAGATGATAGCAAGATCTTTCGCAACACCACCAGTCATAGTTTGGAGTCCCACCAAATGTGTTGTTGGAGTGCTGAGACAATCAAAAAAATCTGTCTGTGCAATTTACGAAGAATCAGTGCACATGTGTTTCTGTTTTAATCTCGTTTTACAAGAAAACAATATGAACATTTAAGTTGCATGTAACAGTAGTGATATTCCCATGTGTAAGTATGTGTGTGTGTGTGTGTGTGTGTGTGTGTGTGGGTCAGATGAAGTGGCATGACTTTACCCTTGGTGCTTCCAGCTTGTATCACATGAGCAAAGTCCTTGGTAATTGTCAATTTTTCCGGGAAAACCAAAGCAAGTGCAAGTGACAGGAATACCTGGGATACATCTACAGTATAGTACAAAACACAAGACACATGTGGAGCTACATGGAAAATGCTGACATCTTGAAGGGCCTAAGGGCAAGAAAGTTTGAGCAGAGGTGGAGACAGGAATGGAGATACTGGGGATCCATTACTTGCAGAGTCCCCACAAAAGCCAAGATGTCACACCCAAATCACAGACATTCCAGTGAGCACTTAGAACCAACCCCCCTTCCACAACACAAACTTCACAAAACCAAACCATCTTTAATGTTCTAGAACATGTGCCATCTTCCTTTCATGGTCAGTCTGTTTTTTTCCCCTTGACTACTGAGAAACTGTAATCCAGTAAATTACAGTTTTATGGTTTTACTGCAGGGGTTGTACTGTTTTTCAGCACTCGCATTTTTGTAACTCGGCACCACCTAAATCTGTGTTATTACAGTCTTTTGATAATCTCAGTAAAATGTGTGCCTGCGAGGATTTTGGTAGGCACTTATAAGAGGTATCAGCGAGGCTGGACCTGGATGTGATTCTGAAAAGCTGCCTTTATACATGTAATGATAGGCGAAAGCAAATACATCCCGACATCCGCCCAGCAAGAACAAAAACAAAGCCAGCCAAATAAAGAACTGATACAGTTCAAAATAAAAACAAGATATGGTGGACTGATAGTCAGCTTACAGCATGTGGGACTGAAGGAGGTGGAGGGTTTGTTAGGAGGAGAGATGGCTGTGAATCCATGGGCTGTGATGTCCGCTGAAAGACACATGTATGGTTGGACTGGCAAGTGAATCCCATCAGTTGGCGGAAACTAGATAAATACTGTTAAGGTCTTCATATTGCCATTTAGGTATGTTGATAGTCCCAGTGCAGGGGCCATTATGACCAGAGCTGTAAAGTTCAGGTTCAGAAAATAGGAATCCAGACCAAGATTTCATTTCAACCAGGTATGTTTAAAGAGTCACAGCCTCAGAGTACTCCATTGGTTGGTTGAAACACAATTTTCGTTCAGATTGGAACTTTCTGGACCGGACATTTCCACCACTGATTACAACTGTATTACCAGCATAATGCCTGACCATCAGGGTGTCTATTTCCTCTGACATTCACAGCTAACTAGTGACAGGGGAATTTAAGTTTCAAAATAACTTTACAGTTATACAGATCACAGTATGGAAAACTGAATATCGCACAGCAAGCCCACTCACCTGCTTCGCTTTTTCCGTTATGGGACAGTTGCTGCTGTGGGGAACATTACAGCATCAAATAGAAACAACATGACACAGTCAACAGATGACTAAGACATAGACTGAGCTTGCAGCCCTGCCATACAGGGACTCAGTAGTGGAGGAGGTGGGGGGCTGAGTAACATGGAACTTAATTGGGTTGGTATGCTTTCATGGGGTCCAAAATCTCGGGCAGCACCCCTGCTGAAATGTGGGAGTCGATGGCTACCTGGAAGCAAGTAATTAAGGTTGCTTCATTGGTTGCAGTGCTGCAGTGTTGGCGGGCCCTCTGCCCCCAAACCCACCCTGTTTAAGGAGAATGTTCACAGCATGGGACCAGACACACAAACATTTTATGGCCTCAGACCTTCCATTTTCCTCTCTAGTAGAGCTTGTAATTCACATGGTCACTGGGAGCAGATTGTGTTAACATGGCACAAGGCAGTAGGTGCAGAACAACAGTGGGATAGAGTGGGGGGGGGGGGGGGGGGGGGGGGGGGGGGGGGGGGGGGGGGGGGGGGGGGGGGGGGGGGGGGGGGGGGGG
>JABFEA020000067.1:24246955-24265372 GCA_019775915.2 Cyphomyrus plagiostoma
CCCCCCCCCCCCCCCCCCCCCCCCCCCCCCCCCCCCCCCCCCCCCCCCCCCCCCCCCCCCCCCCCCCCCCCACTACTTGCGTGTGCTGGGAGGTGTCCCACACAAAGGTGGGATTGTGTCCGGCCCCAGTCGGTGTGCCAGTTAAGGAACTGAGGAACTGTGACCAAAATCTTTGCTGGTTCAAGTCTCAGGCAATAAACTGCAATTGTACCCCAGACGTAGCTTAAAAAAAACAATATTTGGCTGTATAAACAGGTAAACAAACTGTACAGATAACCTCTTTGGACTAAAGTCTGATAAGCAATTAATAATTAACAGTTTGTGTGTGTGAGTTGAGAGAATATAGTCATAGAGATCCTGGGTGTGTGTGTGTCTTATTAGTCTGTGTGTGGCAAGGGACTCTGGGACTTTGACAAACTGGTAAGAGGAGGAGCAGAGAGGAGGAGAGAGAGAGAGGGGCAGAGTGATGGATGACAGCCAGAGGAGGGAGGCACTCCGCTACACGTGTGTCTAATCTCCATAACGACACGTTTCCCCTTTCAGCAGCAGCCTCCGCCACCGCTGCCTCAGCCTTTCACAGCTTGCAGAAAGTGAGGACCATGTCTGTGTCTGGATTAAGTGGAATCAACCCTGAGCCGCAAGACGTATGTCATATACACTTTTATATATGAACTTGCTGGGAATTTTCACTGTTTATCGCAACTCGAGCTAAAATTTAGCATGGAGGCATTTAGAGAGGGAGAGCAAGGCTGCTGCCTTAATTATTAAAATACCTTGTTTATTTCCAAGGTGTGTATTTAGGACATAGAGTATAAAGGCTGCAGACAGGAAATGAAATGGCAGGCCCAGGAGATAAGGATTCTGTTGCATAACCATGACCATTTTAGATGAAGTCTACAGGAAAAAAAATAAACATCCTAGTTTTACGCAAAACTTCCCTATGAAACACAAGTGAATACTAGACAGAAACACTTTAAAGCAAAAATCATTTCAGTGGATGTACAGGGAGTCAGCAAAATGCTTTTCTCTCTATTTTTTACTGACCCGACGGCGTCCACATTGGAGCTGAAATGTGGATGAAGCAACGTTTCACAACAGGAAGTGAGCGACTCTCTGGAGCATAAAGACAAATAGACCAGTTGGATCAGGTTTAGTGTCTTCACCCCTTCAGTAAATCTCTCAATACAGATGGGGGGGGTGTGTGTACCGCTCATAGCTACATTCAGTGAGTTTGAGTTGTCTGTCTTGCTGAAGGACAAATCAGCCTGTGCGGTTTCAGCTTTTCTACTTCTGGGGAGAGAATCTCTCTTCTTGCCATTTAGCTTGCGACTTTGGTGAAACTCTGCATAGCTGTGCTGCTTTCGTGGGGTAAAGCCCTGAAATACCACACATGCCAAGGTTTATGCATGTATACGTGTACGCACAAAGTCAACGGTACATCAAGAGAAATCCAGAGCATTTCATCAATGTAACGTGACATTTTTATAAATTTCTTTGTCCAACCCTTCAATTAATTACCGACTTGTGTGTAAGTGGTGTATCAGCCATAAATGAGACACTTGAGCCTGAGCTGTGACTCCAGCCCAGTCTACACCACGCTCTACCTTGACCTTGACGTCAGCCAGCTCTTATAACTTGATTCAACCCCACCTTCAAACAGCTAATTTACCCCACACCCAGAAATCTAGACAAAATCAAACATATACTTTATTCAGGGGCATGGTGATGTTCACCCAACACGCACAGCAAGGCTACGTTCTCCAAGATAAACAGGCGATGCAGAGTGCAACACAATTAGGATCCGCCTGTTACACTCCAGTGCCCAGTGACAGTGACCTATTAAGCTTATTTTGGGATGCGGTGTACAGTAAGTAACACTAATTAGCTACAATGGCAGTGATGTTGTGGACAATGGTGATGCAGAGCTGCATGAAGGTCTTACGCCAGGCGCCGTGGGTCGTGCTCGTCTCCGCAGATGCGGCGAGTGGCAGCCTGGAGGCATGTTAGGCCACCCTAGGCTATCCCGTTTACGGGCACGCGGGGGCGCCCCTCTGGGCTGCTCCGGTTGGGAGGGGCGGGGGGCGTGTGGGCTGCTGGCAGAGCTGGTCCAGATCTCGTAAAAGGTGCTTTCTTGGGCCCGGATAAAGGGCTCTAATGGCTGCCTTTAGAGAAATGTGCTTCTTACGATTAACTACAGCAGTGACAAGTGGAGGCAGTTCACACTGCCCCACTGGACCATCACCTCACGCACACACACACACAACAATCAGACCGATTGCACTAACCAGCACTTCCCACAGGCATCACATGTCACCCTTCATCCAATTATAATGCAACCTTTAATCTAGCTATTTCAGTTTTATTGCAGGTGTGTTGTTTGTTTACGAGTCCCAAGTTCATTCCAGGGGGAGATTTAACGCGGCATGTTTTAAAGCTATTCCTCTGAGACGAGCGGCAATGCTTCAGAGACTTAGAGAGAGGCGTGGGGGTTGTGGGAGGGTAGAATTTTTAATACGTGGAAATTTTCAGTACTGGGGGAGAAGGGAAAAAAAAAAATCAGACAGAAAGACATGGTGGAAAAAAAAATAATACAGAGCAGAGCCCAATCTGTCTGGCTTTAATTCAAAGCACACAGTCTGTAGTCAACCGGTGTGGTTTTGTCCGACCATCTTGCTCATGTTTGAAGGATCAGACCTCAGTGACATAAGCAAAAGCAGCTCTGCATGTGAGATCACAGCCAATTAAATTTACAGCTTCTCATTCAGCAGGAGCCAGGGCAAGATCTTGTGGAAAAGTTGGGTCTCACAAAAGGGGTGGGGGGGGATGGACTCCTCACAGCCACACGCGACACGTCCGCAGACGGCCGGCCTGCGAGTTAAACGGGGGCCTGAAAAGCAACATCTAAATATGCTTCTAATAGCGATGACGCAAATGCTGCCCTAGTTTGAAGCCACTGCGCTGGCCGCCGCTCCGAGAGCACTCTCTTCTGCCACTGATTCACGGGAAGCGCTGGAAAGTCAAAGTGGAAAGACAACACCCACCGCAATTAATGCATGCAAAGAATTTAAATGTCCAATGATGTCTATTCACTTGGTGGACACTTTAAATACAATGCAGTACACTTGTGTATCATAATTTCATGCTAATAGACCAATTTAGATTATGAACAGTCATAAATTCAATAGCCGTTCAGCCACTGGTGTTGAAAATGGTAACATGAAAGTTAAACCAAATTTTTTGACCAGTAGACCCAACAAAGGAGAGTCACTATGACCTCCCCTACAATCGCCAATCGGCTCACAATGCCTCTGGCTTGTTGAGCGGACAGACAGCAGGCTCCAGGACGTGGGACGTGCTAGCTCAGCGTGGCGGTCACGGTAACGAGGACACGTCGCTCGGAGACAATGGGCAGGGACTGACAAAATGATGAGGGGAGGGGGACACCAAACTAGGATCAACTCCAACAGCAGTGGCAGGGACAGCGGGGGGTGGGGCTACTGCTGGCAGCGGTCAGCTCTGATGGATGTGAGGCAAGGCTCACGTTGCCCCCCCTGGACTGACCAGCATACTACACTGCGAGCCCCAAGGCTCCCAGCGGGAAAAATTCCCTCATTCCCTGCATTCCGCACACATTCCACTTCTGGTTTCACCCCACAGCCCCCACCCCTCAGCACTCCACAGGAGGGGAAGGGGGCTCGCCCCCCCCCAAAACAGAAGGCTCTCTTGCATTGTATTGTTTTTAACAATCTACAACTGATTTTTATTTTCCAGCACAGTTTTTGTAATAAAGAAATAATGCTTTTAACGAGATGCTTTTTTTTTTTTTGTTCCGGCACACAGCCACAGCCCAGCACGTTACGGACGATTCGCTCGACGTTGACGGAGGAACACGACAGTATTATTAATCTCACATCCCGAAATGTCACAGCAGTGTTTGTCTAAACAGAACAAAAGTGCACTGCATCGAACGTTCGTTCCGAAAGGTTATCTCCGCTCATTTATGGATAGACAGCCACACTTTCTGTGCGACTCAGTACAGAACAACAAGAATTGTGACTAACGGCAACCATGTCAGATTATACGTTTCGAATCAAAAATCTCTTGGTCTTCATGTGCATCCGTTGTGCCGCTTTCAAAATAACGACAGCGTTTGTGTGTTCTGCTCGCCGGTGAGCCCGTGTCCTTGGTCATTGGTTCGGCTTTTCATTCCCACGGTAACCCAAATGCCAGCAGCGCACTGCAGCATTTGCAATGTGGCCTTACGTTAGAACCCCCCCCACTACCTCGAGACACGTGATTGGAGAACTATCGCCTTCGGAGGTCAGCTGAGGGGATCAAGTCTTTAATTAGGTTTCAAACTGCACCAAACAAGTAGGCCGTGCAATTTCCACCATTCAAACTACAATTTCTTTTTAAGCTCGATTATATTACAACCAGCATGCATGTACATTGGACCAGGTATATGAGTATGATGAGTTAAATGCCCAGAGAGCCATCAAATGTCCTAAATTATCACCCCTTACAGTCATTCAGCTGATATATTCATTTAAAGCAAATGATAAAATTATGGATCACACAGTTTAAGATGGCATCCTTTACAAGCTGGGCCGCCACCAAGAGCGTTCTGTACATCAAAAGTCTAAAAGCAGAGTCCCAGGGCTTGACCTCACCCAAAGGTGCAATAAGAGTACACCCACTGGGATTCCAAACCACACTGATTTGTACCTAATTCCATGATAATAGCAAACTGGACTGATGACCTAAATTACACAAGCCCCCCCCCCCATCAGCATAGTAAGGAAGCTGGTGTCAGCACACCGCCAATCCTGCCATGTAGCACACTGCAGTAGACAAACCCCAGAATGATCCAAGCATGACATTCACATAACAGACAGACTGTGTGGAGGAAAGGGAGAAACCAAGGATTGGGTTAATGTCATACACATGCACACAGGAGTATGATGCTCCCCGGTGGACCGACACACATAGGTGTTTTCCTGCCCACTTACATGATCCAGTATATGATATATATGATATGATAAAATACTTGTGATATATTTATATTCATCGTAGACAAAGCCTAATTCTAATGAAATGGCCAGGTATGGTTTAGCTGCCAGCTGGACCAATCAGGATGGAGGAAGGGGGATGTTATGAAAGCCAGGCAGAGCGTTCACAGGGGCAACTGGGTGTAGCGACCCAGACCGGCAAACAGGTACAGGAGGAGAGGGCGCTGGCCGTTCCAGCCCGGCCCTAGGCCTCCCAAGACGACGGTGCATTTCTGATTTAGCAAGTGCTATTCATCAGGGCCCAGGCCCCAGTCAGTCTGCCTGCCACAAGCAGAACGGGACGGCAGCCGGCGACCAGGAGCATTCTGGGAGCCAGTGGTGTGGAGCCCGGGCTGGGAACATGAGTCATGCCCAGCCCGGCCCACTCCCCCCCCTTGGAAACCTCCCCCTCACACTGCAGAGCCCTCCTCCCAGCCAGGGGAGAAGTTCAGCCCAGTGCAGCTGGTCTCTCTGCCAGTCAGGGCCAACAGCAGCAAGCCTGATAGATGATATGTGGTTCGGTTCCTCTTACACTGCTGGTGGCTGGCGGTGTGGAACCATAGATAGAGCAAGTGTGTGTGTGTGTTTGTGTGTGTGTGTGTGTGTGTGTGTGTGTGTGTGTATGAGAGAGGGAGTGAGCGAGAAGGGGAGCTTCAGTTTCCTGAATTGGGCCCGGGCTTTAATGCGACTTTAATCTGGTATTTCCTCTCCTGTGACGATCCCGGTGGGCCGTGTGGGAATCAGCCTCACGCTGCCGGCGTTCACAGTGAGTGCCGCGCACGCCTGCCAGGCCTGTCTGCGCTGGCATCCTGAGCCAGACCCCACTGCACCAGAGCAAGACCAGGACCACCGAGGGGCATGTCCGTCACCTGTACTGGTGAGCAGAGCAGCCAGGCAGCCAGTGTAGACTGATGCCGAGTATGGCAGTCCCAGTCACAGCGCAGTCCCAGTCACAGCGCAGTCCCCCATGTGAGTGCAGGGCGACCAGCAGAGATGCTGGGTGCTTAAAGGTCACGAGTCACAGTGTGAGCTTCTGAAGGCAGCTTCTGATTCCAGGTGCACCGTCGCTCTTCCAGATCCATCTGCACGCGGCCAGCTGCCAACCTTCTGAGGCCCCAACAGCCACGCAGCATTTCCGGATTTCCCCTGCTTAATGTAGCCTGGATGCTGTTACCGGAGAGCCAATCAGATTCCTTCTAAAATAATATACTCAGATTAAGGGTGAGCAGGCAAACAGGAACCGAGTTAAAGGGCAGGTTAAAAGTGCCCTGGCAGCCACACTGACAGCACCACCCACGCTCTTTCGCCATCCCCTCAGCCCCCCCCCATCTCCGTGTGTGACTAGGCGGGCTCCGCTCCACTTGTGCTGGAAGCAGTCTGCCAGGCCGTGGCTCGCATCCAGCAAAAAATGAGGTGCTGCATCTCGTGGGACGGCTGGCGGGGTGCAAACAAACAAACAAACAAACCTGGTGGGGGGAAAAAAATAAAATAAAAGCCATCACTCTACGTACACTTCACTTCTCCCACTCTGCCTGGCCAGTCACCTGTGATGCCCCCCTCCCCCCGAGGCAGTTGGCCAAAGAGGGGGTGCCGAATGTGTCCCTCGGTCCCCGGAGGAGGACCAGAGGATGAAGCGCCTTTCATCCTCCCGACAGAATTAATCACCAAAAGCCTGCAAGCTGCCAGCCAGGAGCAGAGACTCTCAGCCAAGAGGGATTCTGGCTCCGCACCAGGCCTGTCCCTGCAGGAGCTTCACTCAGATCAAAGTCGGCTGCCTTTTCCTCCGCCTTCTCTCTTTTTTCCCCCCTCCTTTTTTTCTGGAAAGAGTGATTACGGAACATTTTGAAGCGCGGTGAGGGGGGGGGGGGAGGGCCGGGAGTGGAGCTTTCAAGATTCACAAAGTATAATCAGATGAATGATGTCACCCCGGGTTTTGGCCGGACGCTCCTCGAGCCTACCCAACCACCTGTGCTCGCCCCCTGCCCGGCTGTTACCTTGCCGAACAATCGTCCCCATGGCAACCAGCGGCCAATGAGGTGTCTGTCACTCAGGTCAGAGAAGCTCTTCAGGGTGGTGGCAGTAGAATGCCTCTTCGCGATGGGAAAGCGCTTCAGAGAGGACAGCGGGGCTCTGGTGCTGTCACTCTTGCCTGCCGTTGTTGGCCGTGGACTCCCCCGCCTTGCCTGGCTACCGGGAAAGCAGCCTTTATCTTCCTCTGGCCCGACCTTCCCTCTGGGGTCTCCCGCCTCCGCTGGAGAGCGGTGCACATTCAATTAGCTCGGCCCAAGTGTCACATCGCCTTCTGCACTCAGGATGACTTGGACCCGGGAGGCACAGCGGCGCCACCTACTGGGATTGTTTTTTTTATTTTTATTTTTTTTTAAATATATATAGTTTTACTTCCACCCAGAGAAGAGATGAAGTGGATCTCGGCATCATTTCTGCACAGCATCAAGGCACTCATGAACTTGGCCATTACCAAGAATATAAATTAGGAAGGGGAAAAAAAAAAAAAAAAGACGGCCCCTTTTTCGAGGATGCCGAGAGCCATAGTGGGCCAGATGGAGACAGATTGATTCCACAGCATCGGGTCCAGTGCGAGGACCGGCACCAGAACAGCTCAAACATCCAGAGCTGCCCCTCTCCACAGAGGCCTGCTGAGCCACACTGATTACCCCATGGACCCCATCCAGATAAACACGTAGATTTGGCATCTCTGCCTGATCGGCAGAGAGCTGCGATCCCACCCCCCCTCCCCACCCAACAATTCATTCCCACCAGGGTGTCACCCAGACTCCGCCCCCACCGCTCCCCGCCCCTCCCTGCTCTGTGAAGCTACGGGCAACGTGGCTACTTATAGCCCACCATAAATCAACCTGTCATATCTGGTCATGCTGGCTGCATTGCTGAGCTTGGGGCAAATTAACCCTGTTTCTCAAAACACGACGTGTGGTGAAACTCATACAGCATGACCTGTGAGTAAGCCTCCGCGGGATTTTTTTGTTTTTTGGGGTAGGGGGGGTGTAGGACTGAGAAATGCGACAATGCAAGCCCGGGAGCTTCAACAATCCTCATATTCTGTACTTCCTCCTCAACCAAAGGAAACAAACACACATCCCTGAGGGGCAGTTGTCAGGCTTGCAGGTCCACTGTTTCGCGGACGTACATATTTTTGTTTGTTTTTGTTGTTGGGTTTAATGGAGACAGCTCAAAACTGGACTGATATTCCAAACTTATCTTCATGGGAGCTAAATACAGTGCATCTGGGGCATGATCCCGGTTAAACACTTATAAATGATGTTGCTTCCATCCTGCGCACCCTGAACATTGCGCAGCCTACGGCGGAGAAATTGGTGCAAGTCACCTGCGCAGTTTCACGCAGCCCAGTCCCAACGATGGCGCCCGTGCTGAAGAGAATCATTGCAGACGATGCTTTGGAAAACGGCAGAGAACCTCTCAGTGCACACGTTTGCGAGTTAAACTCACAGGCGACTTAATTATCTGCCAGTTCCTCGTGCCAGTTAAACAGGGACATGCACAGCTCCCTGGCAGGTGTGCAGGGACTAGGGGGGCTTGTGAACAGTCCGGCAGACCCCGCCTCCGCCCCCCTCCTCTAGATCCCAGTCCTGGCCCAACAAGTTTGGACCCAGCGCTAGAGATTGATGGCCTGAGCCAGTTGGGTCCCAACAGCAGGTCAGAAACCCAAGCTGGTACGTGGTGCACTCTGTGTCAGCGTGGGTGGGCGGGGGGTCCCCACCTGCTCCCCCTCCAAGACCTGAGGAAATGGCATCACCTGAGTCTCGCAGACTATCTGTGGACCCCGGCGGGGAGGACAGCTGACACAAGGGCGCCGCAAAGCGCTGGCGTGACTGTGACCGAGTGGACGTACTTTGCGGGACCGGAATGCGCCATGAGCTGTGTGCGTCTCATAGCGTGACTGTCAGCGGCGGCTTTGTTTCTCCCCATCCCGGCTGCCTGCCCGCATATGCACACGCAGGCATACCCTGAGAGAGCTCGGTGGGGGGTTAGGAATTAATCCTTTTGATCTTGTAGTGAAAGATGTGCCCAGCAGTTGACAATGGGTATGTAGGAATGGGGAACCCTGGTTTCACCGCTGGGCTTTCCCTGAAGGCCGCCGGAACGCAAACCCCAGCCTCTGGACAGACAGTCGCAATCCTGTGGCCATCTGAACCAGGACACGCGCCCTTGCAAAACGAGCTTTTCCCAAATAGTTCCATGCAAGCTGCATTACATGTGTTGCAACCCCATTGGTTAGTTTTATTCCTGCTCTCAGGACACATGTGGCCAATGAGAATGCGTCCTTCCCTAAAATGAATGACATAAAAGCCATTCCACTCTAGCCCCAGAGTCACATCGCCTCCGAAAAGAACTTTTTCCAGATTTAGATGCCGAACGTGAGTCGAAACAGGGAGGGGTTACTGCCGATGACGTGAGGTGACAGGTGACAGTCTGGTGCAAGGCTAGATCTCAAGATGCTTTGCTTCTAGGGATCGCCCCGCGTGTCCATCAGTGACCCTCCTTCGAGACGCCGCGTCCTAATGAGATCCCCAGCTCCAGGGTGTCCCCACACACCACCAAAAAGTGCTTAGCTGTGCATTGCATAAGTCTTTGAATGTATACAGCTTATTATATACCAAACAGCAGGGAACATACACAGTCGTTCCATTACTATTAGACATAATATTATCAGTATAATGGTAACTAATAAATATCAGTATTCTGATACATGGCTGTTTACAGCTCTGCATTTAAATCCAATGGCACGCTTAAAGAGATTCTTGCCTGGGGTGTTTGGATATCACTTGCAGTCCAAACAGAAAGCTCAGAGTCGTGAGCCGTGGCGGTAGCTGGATCTTCCGAGAGGTGTCCACCCGACACACCTGTGCCTGGCGAGGCCTGTAGCAAAGCCCTGGCCGGGATACAGGCTTTCGGAGGAAGGAAAAGCTCAGTCACACCCAAGAGAGAACAACAGTCATGGCGCATGCAACATGTCTGTCACAGGAGGGCTCATGCACACGCAGCCCACACGTGTGCTTTGTACGGCGAGCTGATGCATGTTCTCACACACACACACACACGCATAAGTGGGAACGCAAACAGCTCCTGGGACTCTGAAGTGACAAGACACTTTAATAATGACAGCTATCCGGCTCCCTGAGTTTCATTCGCCCTCCCTCTCCTCTCCCTCCCTTCCTCTCTCGACAGACATTCCACCTCCAGGATACTCAGCTCTCAGTGTGGACTGACTGTAGCAGAAGCTCACCTCCCCAAAGCCTCACAATCACCTCCAGGCTTCTGTCTCACAACATGCGCGCGCACACACACACACACACACACACACACACACACACACACACACTCTTTCCCACTGGCAGAGACATGCTGATCAGGGCTGCACGTTTTCACCCGCGCTGCCCTCAGAGTCGCCGTGGGCACAGAGTCTCCGCATGCACCATCACCGTTTCCACGGCGCCCCAGCGTGTGACCTCAGCATGGGGACATCAGGGACTCAGCCAAGCAGGGAAAGAGAGAAGCGGCAGAGCCTCCCAGCCACTCAGGATGTGGCCCGGCTGGATGGATGAACCAGTAGAGAGGGACTCGCGTTCGGTAAATGGCGGCCTACGGCGAACATGGCCCACCTGCTGGACACGGAGCCTGGGCCGGGCCTGAACCCGAGCCAAGCTCTGGAACCATCCTGCCGGCACAGCCAGCTGCTTAGAGCACATGGCCCCGCAACGAGGGCCTCATAGCCATCCAAAGCGGCTTTATCCACGCCATATGACAGCGATCAACCTCGCGGGATTATCCTCCCCGGCATTACTATTTAGCTGTTTAAGTTACCAGCCCCCGATTCAACACCATAATTATAAATAGCGAGAGGAACATTGCACTGTGCGAATATATAAAACGTGTATGCTACTATACACCTCATATAAACTACATACACCTCTATACACTACAAATGTGCACATCTAACTATATACCACATATAAATGTACACACACCTCTATATACCATATATAAACATAGAAATGCCACTATACACCCCAAACATACATACACCTCTATCCACCACTACTCATCTCTCTATATACCATATATAAATGTACATACACTGCTATACACCACAAATAAATGTACACATCTCTCTATGTACCATATAAATGTACATTCACCTCTATACACCACACATAAATGTACATACATCTGTACACCACACACACGTATACCTGCCGATCAGTCTGTGACAATGTCAGGTGGTTAAATTAGAATATGTAAATCAAATCCAAGTAAGCAGACAACACAACACCTGGGGGGCTGACAGTAGCCATGACTGCATACACACCGTTACAGCCCCCCCAGGAGTATGGGGACCATCCTCCACGTGCAACTGGAGGAGGATTAATAGAGAGTGATGAAGAACAAAACTGAGGGTGTGACTGCTAGGTGTCAGAAGACCTTTCTACCTTTATGATGATGATGAAAAACACACTTCACTTCATTGGGGTCCTAGTAGCTGGCCTTAGTGGTGTTCGGGTCTGGGCGCTAATGGGACTAGCGTGAAACTCACATCCTCATGTGTGTTTTAGTTGCGTAGGTCGCTGGTCATATCGCATACCATGTAGCATACCACAAACAGCTTTAGAATGATATGACTATTGAAGAATTCCCAGGCGAAGGCGGGTCGTCAGAGTCTCGATTCCCGGAAGTATCTTCAGACCACGTTAGAGCCACGCTCAGCTATTGGTATGAGGCCCCCACTGTGGAATGCGGGCCTTTTTGCCAGACGAACCAGGGCTGAGGCTGACTAAAATGTTCCCATTTGACTCATCTCAGTATTGCTGCAGAAACCCATGAGAATCACACAGGTAGTTCTAAGTAATCTTGCACATTTCCTAGCCTGCTGCCACACAGCTCAGTTTTTTGTCCACCATCTTTCTTTGGGGTTGGGGCGGGGGGGGGTGGTCTCAAAAACAAACACAGACCCCGCTGAGCCGAGCAGGGTGCAGCAGATCTCAATGCACCATTCCTGGAAAGGGTCACCGCAGTGCCACACCTTCTCCTAATACACAGTATACCTTTGATATACAGTATTTCTTGGGTTCACTGTAGCCCTTCCCAGTCTGATAGGTATCAGTTTTCTTCTGGGAGCCTTAGGGAACTTTACAGTATATATAACGATGTGCCTCTTGAAGGCACATGATGACAGTATCACACATGCAACAAGAGCCAAAGTTAGTCACTCATTCCCAGCTGGTCTAAATCAGAACTGGCTATTTACAAAAGTCCTCAAAAATGTGAAGGTAATTACAGCTTCATTTGTCTTGGGCTATTTCTATACACCTACCTGGTTACCTTGCACCCCAAAGAGATTCAGACCCTCTGTATATGTCACTAACAGCAAAAAAAGATGCAAAACACACAGGAAAATGCTGAAAACAGACAGTATACACATACTAATGATGATAATGATGCATTTATAGGGCTGTGATCCACCATCCTGCCTGTGATCTGTACATGTGGAGTTTGCATGTTTTCTCCGTGTCACAGCGGACTCCTCTGGATAATCTGGTTTCATCCCGCAGTGCAGAGACGTGCAGTTAGACTGACCTGTGTCTCCAAATCGAGCATAGAGTGTGTGACTGTGTGCGCGCGTGCCCTGCAATGGACTGGCATCCTATCTGGGGTTTACCCTGCCACTCCAGAGATAAGCAGTTAGATGCACATATTCAAAATGTATATGAATTCATAAGTGAATGTAAGCAGAAACTTATTCATTTATAAATGCTGAGTAGCACTGATCTCTAGTGGGAGTTACTGGAGTCATGTAAACTGGAGCCACTCGATGATGTGTGAACGACAAGGGAGCTTCATTACATTAGGAGGTAACAAGCCACGAGGCTGCATTTACACCGACAGAGGGGCCCATCGCGGACAGGAGGCATTTAGCAATGAGCCCGTGGAGGAGCCAGGGAGAGACGCTCACCCAACTAGCCGCCACGCGCCATTAACACAGAGTATGGGGACGAAGCAGCGACTGTACAGTACCGCTGACGGCTCACAGGTCTGCGGTTAGGGCCGTTTGGAGCAAATGAGAAACCGCTGCAACGAACGGAGGAATTAGAGCACAGGTGAGGGGGCGGTGAGTGCTGGGGGGCCATGAGGACATGTGCCAAACACATGCTGGGGGGGTGAGTCCAGAGTGGCCGGTACATCTTCATCTGGGATTTGCAGGTGGTACCCCTCCCAACATGAAAACAATTCGGACATTTTAAGAAAAAAGGAAAATCAAGACTTGTTTTTCAATAAAAACACTGAAATCAGACATTTGTGCACGTCCCTCCTGCTTTGTACACACACACACACACACGCACACACACACAATCTTCCCTGCACGTAACACTCTCATCCTCGTTACCTCTGCCATCCCACCTCATCACTCTAATTGCTGTGAGCATGGTGGTGCCCCACGGGAGCTGGGGGGAGACTGGGGGGGGGGTTGAAAGGGGCAGGTATGCAGGAATAGAACTTGAGATGGAGTAGTGCAAGGGCTCTGACCAAGCAGCACCCTGTTCTGCTTCCTCCTGAGGACCCAGGATCTTCCTTGTCCCCCACCCCTCACAGCTGCTAGTCTATGCTGTATCCTACGGCCTGGGATAGAGTGCCCTCTGTCTGCCACCGTGTGAAACACAGGCACTGCCACTCATTCTGCTAACAGCATCCAATCTCTTTGCTTCAGAAGTGTACAGTTTGTGTTTGTTTAAGAACAGCTCGGGAGCATGAGAGCCGTGCTCTGACGGAAAGATAAAGCGGCCGCACATCCCCGCTCACATCCCCGCTCACATCCCCGCTCAGCTTGGCGCAGGGGGGTGGCCCCGCCTGCTAAAGGATGTCGCCAGCAGATGCGCCGAAGATGGAGATAAAGACGGGAATGAGCTGGAGACAACGGCGGTTCGGCAGAGATTTAGACACAGATAGGTTAAATAAATTAAATTCAACTTCAAATGAGAGTGGGAAGCAGGGAGGTTGGGGGGGGGGGGGTGGCAAATAAGCCCCCAGTCAGAAGAGTAAAAAAATTTAGATAAACAAATTTTATATATTTACACGTTTTATATTATATATTAATATTTATCTTTTTGAAAAAAATATTTTATGTATACATACACACACATATAATATATATGTGTATATATAAATCTAAAAAAAATTCATGTGATTATCTTTTTAGAAGAACTAAAAGCAGAAGTGCATTGCAGCTCCTATCCACATGGATGAGAGACGTGACGAGCATGAGAGGGAACACAAGCACGTGCCACCCCACATGTGCCACCCCAGCATTTGGTCCCCGAGCCAACACCTGCTCGCCTCATCACTCCTTCTCCGCTCTTTATTCCAATCCAGCCCAGCATTACTCATTTTCTAGGTCCATCCACTTTTCTTCCTTGACCCTTGATTCTGGTCCATTTTAAAAAGACCCATTCCTTCATACCAGGATGGAGTCGTTCATTTAAAAACATGTCCGTTAGCTTGCATTCCTCCAAACCCCGGTTAAAGTGAATGAAGACGTCACATGGTCCCTCAAGCACCCGCAGATAACGTAGGGACCCGTGAAAATATTCACAGACGTTCGGCAGCTGAAAACGCACGCGCTGCTTCTGTAAAGCTGGCATGGTGACGGAAAACACCGCTATCAGGAAGGGAGTGTAGCCTGTCTGAGGGAAGGAAAACATCACGAACGAAACACGCCACGCGTCCAGACCAACGGGAGATCAAGCTGATTTCTATCTGCTCGTCCCAGCCGGGTTCTCAGGGCAGCCGGCGTGCATTTGATAGCGATCTGATAGTGGATTTATAGTCGCTTTGTAATTTGGTGAATTTTTAAAGACCGCAGCAGCATTTCAAGTGCTTGGGGAATGCGGGGTCTGGATCACTGACAGGCCCCGACGGACGTGCGTCTTTCCCAGCTGCCTGCTTCCCAGAAAGCTGAAAGCCATGCCTCTCTTTCCACTCCACTTTTCTTCACAGCCCCAAAAATACAGTTTTCGGCCACAAACCCGCACTGCAATGGCACGAACTGACCAGACAGGGGCGACCTTTCCTGCCAAATTCAACTTGACATGCGCCTCCTCCCTCTTTCCATCGCTCTCTTGCTCCCTACCCAGCATTTCAAACCCACCCCCCCTCCCCCTTCACCACCACCCCCAGGTTTCCCAGAATTCCAGCACACTGACCACTTGAGGGCTTCAAGGCAGGCAGGCCGAGAGACGGGTCTTGAGGGTGGGCTGCAGTAGCTGGCACAGCAGGGGTGCCCGCAGCCTCCCTCCATCAGACCTCGAGCCGAGCCGCAGCAAGAGTCTCACGCAAAGCGGCACTGAACCAAGTCCGCCGCTGAGGCTGAAGGTCACGGGAATCCCACGCCTGTCGCGGCAGCGATCGACATCCCACCACCCCTTAGCATCCCGGCGGATTGAACGCTTCCGTTCCCCCAGAATCTCGTTCCACACCAGCCAGCCGCAGCTAAAAATACACCGAGCTGAAAGGTAAATAAAGCAGAAAGCCAAGCGAGCATTCAGAAGGCAGCCTTTCACGGAGGACTGCTTTGATTGGCTGGACGGGGAGCTATTTACTAGTGATCAGGAAACCCACATCTGCATGCCAGGGGGGGCTCTCTACATAGACCGTGATATCCAAAGCCCCTACTTGGATGGCAATCAACAGCAGATCGCAGAGTTTCCCCCCCTGGTGTATCACCCAGCAAGCAATCCACATCCGTATCACCTTGTTTCCCGCGCGATTCTGCCATGTAATATCACTCCGCCTGCTCCTTCACCGTGACCGTGATGCATGGGTGAGCAGCCCGCATGCACGCCGGCCGGTGAGCAGAGCCCACGTTCCTTCCGGGGGGGGCGGATCTCTGTGGTCCTCCTGTAGAGATGGCGACGCCTCACAGACTCCACTGCTGCCCGTGTCACGTGACATTTTTGGTCGAGACAGCAGCATTTTGGCCGTCCCAAAGCACAGCGGACTACCAATACCGTAAAGCACCAGATACACTATATGCAGCTGCTCGTCGATTTACAATGGGGTTACATTCCGGCGAACCCAACGTAAGTGGAAAACATCGTAAGTCGAATATGATGATATAAATAAATATGATAAGTACATAATTAATGTAAATTGAAAAGTAAATAAATTAATCCAAGTTTATTTGGTTAAACGCAGAAAAAAAGACTGCACAACACACTGCTAAACACTGTACGAGATGCTTGCAATCGCTAGACACTGGAGGCGTGGCTGAGTGGATGCTGCCATCACCCGGCATCAGTAGAAAGTATCGTACGACATATAGCAGGTCCAGGAACATATCAAGATTCAGCATCGGATGACTGCTGAATGTACATCACTGTCACGCCATCAAAAACCCAAAATATCACAAGTCGGACATAGTAAAACGAGGAGCACCTGTACATGAAAAAATACAGTTCGCATGGATGGACTGTTTGTCCTAATACTGTAAAGTAATAATGTTACCACAGCATTTAATGGTGGCTGTTACTGCAGTGGGTTATATTACATTTTATCCAAAGTGATGTACTTTTTGAGAAAGCAGGGTCTGACAGTCCCTAGAGTAACTAAAAGGACATTGGGCCCTTGAGCAACTATGAAATTACTGTCGACCCTAGGATTTGAACTGGTGACCCTTCGATCACAGCACCCTAACCCACTGAGCCACAGGCCGCAGTTAAAGAGAGCACAGACGTCCATCGGTATCTGGAGTCATCCTACTGATAGACACCGAGTCTTCTTACTGAGTCATCCTAATGATAGACACCAAGAGTCATCTTTTGAAATATAAGCCCAATAATAGAAAGCTTTGATTTTCCTCCCCGCAGAAGCTTTTAACAGAAATTGATTCCATACTACAGGAATATCGATAACAGTAAAATAGGCTGGTGTATAGCCGGAATCGTCCCTGGGTAGCTCATGGAGCGGAACAAACTTTGAGGGTCTCAATATTCCATTATTTTCATTATTTTTTATGCTCTTATTAGAAGTAGTCTTCCAGTATTCGTGCCGGCTTTCACCATGGTGAAAAACTACATGCATTTGTTACTTACCTGTCACTGTAAATGCACTTATACAAAACCAAAAAACCCCAAATAATTATTAACTTTACTGCTAATTTAAGTGTACATTTGTAAAACCTATAGCAGGTGCCATTAAGAAACATTAACGAAGCAGAAAGTCCATGGCAGTGTTTCAGACTAAGTAACAAATGGAAAAACAAAGAATCCACAACATGGAGACATGATGTGAGCCTCGTGCTTTAAGAGCTCTTTTGTTCCCTCATCCGTTCTCTAACACTCAAAGTACTACCCACTGTATAAATGTTAGGAAGACATGCAGCACATTCCTGATGTCCTTTAAGAAGGTGCCAGACTGGTAATGGTGGATTAGATGTCATTGGGCCTCATTTTCAAATTGTCACTAAGGTGAAACAGTTAACAGTGAAGGTCTAGGTTAAAACAGATTCCTGAGGGTGCCAGAGGAAGCATTTCTCCAAAAATGCACTCCCTCACGCTCACACCCGCACACAAACACCCGCTTGACTGCATACGCCTCTCTCAGAAACAGGCTGTGTAGCCGCACACAACCGCACAAGCTTAGTACCACACATGTGTTTGTCTTTCAAGACAGAAACAACAGAGTACAGCGCCAGCACTCAGGACCACCATCTTCTGGGAGGGGGGGGGGGTCTATGCTCTCCACACCTTCACAAGGCCCCTTGCTCCCAGCCTAACAGCATCATTAGACGGGGCGGCTGCCCTCAGATTCACAGGCATGTCTGAAATCAGTTGTCCACAAAGGCTGCATGCCCCTAATCTACTCTAATAGCTGCCCCCCCCCTTCCTGTTCACAGAGGAGGGGTGAGAGCAGACAAAGAGAGAGTGACAGAGCAAAAACAGAGGGCTCTCAAATTTTCAGCAATGTGAAACAGCTCTCCAACAGACCGCCCCCCCCCCCAGCCCAGTGCTGCCTTTTCAGCACGAGCACTCGGTGTGTTTCTTTAAACGAGCACACAAAGGGGGGGTAATCAGCCAGAAAATGTGCTCCAGGCGAAGGCTTTGGGCCTAAGCATCGTCACCTAGGGATTACACCCTTCAAACCAGCAAAGGAGGGGGGGGGACACAGACATAGGGAATGTCTAAATGTCCAGCAGTCCCAGCTTGACTTGTGAGGCCCGCACCATTAAAATGTGGCTTGGCAAAGCCTGAATACCAATAAAAATCTGCCTGAAAATATGTCATATGGCCCCCATAATAAAAATAGCTTTGCTATCCCCCCC
>JABFEA020000067.1:24299662-24313630 GCA_019775915.2 Cyphomyrus plagiostoma
CCCCCCCCCCCCCCCCCCCCCCCCCCCCCCCCCCCCCCCCCCCCCCCCGGGTCCTTTTCGGTTAAGGGAGGACAGATATTGAGAACAGGTGAGTCATTCTGAGAGCTGCCATTCGCCATAGCAACCGCTGCAGGACCTTCAGTCTTCAGTCCACAGTTTGTAATCTTTCTTCCTGTCTATAGTGGAAAACTCTTCTGGCTGAAGTCCTTATTGGCCGTCCTGCATCTCTAGGGGACTCTAGCTACTCCTGGAGCGTTCCTGCAGCAATCATTCATACCTTGTGATGACTAGAATACACGTGATCTTTACACATTTCCCTTGTTGGCACAGATCGATGAGCTCAGCCAATTAGCACCTTTTTCACGTTTAGGGCTCTACGTCCTGCTTTTTATCTAATGCCCAATGTATTTCTTTCTTAAACAGCCATTAGGACAAAAAAAAAAATAGACAGAAAAAATACTTCTACTCCCAGAGGAAAAGCTTGGATTGAATGCTAAGCTCTTGATGTCATTGTGGCTTACGAATCATTGAGACCAGGGACAGTGGTTTCATGAAAAAGGAAGTGGCACGTGCCGATCAAACACTTGGGTTAGGTGATGAGCGGGGACAGAACCGCAGAGGAAAAAGACGAGGTTGGTGCTTCGATGCAGTAAAGCAGGGTTCTATGGTAAGAAACAAGAGCGAGAGAGGGGCTGTCGTGCAGTGGTTAAGGAACTGGATGAAAAAAAAGCTGCTTGTAATTGTGGGAGGGGCCCAGACTTCTGTCATTATGCTAAACACTTGACCTGATTGATTTACAACAAGCACAAAGCTGAATGACCAGATCAAAAGAAACTGGCTTTTAACATCTGCTAGCCTGCCAAAGATAGCGAGGACATATACAGTGAGGTCTAAGGATGACAACAGAAACAGGCTTAACAGAAGGACCCAGAAGAGACTCACTTATCAGGGTCCCTAGAGGCAGGCCGCCAGTGTCAGTCACGGTAGGCGGAAGGCATCTGCGCATGTGCACACACGCAGTCACATGCAGGCAGACATCAGGCACACAGACGTTGCACATCTGGGCATTTGGGACTGATGACGCGCCGACGGCTGCGAGGTGCTGAATGGGGGGGGGGGGGGGGAGCCTGGACTTCATCACACGTCCAAGCTGCCCCATCCAGCGGAAAGTGTCGGAGCTGGGGGAGCTGACTGACATAACCATGTCCTCCGAGACGACGAGTGACTCCCAACCAACATCTCTACATGGACCATCAACAGAAGGCGGTTTCTGGATCGGCAGGCTTGCGGATGATCTGTGATTTGGGGGGGGGGGGGGGGGTATTTGTGGTTTTCTGAAGGTTTTTTTGTTTTTTAACACAAACGTGGTCAGTCGGGAGCAAGCAGCCTGAAAAGTGGACCAGCATGCTCTCTTTTCAAATGCCCTCCACCCACCTATTGGTGCTCCAAATGGCATATACAGTACAATTTAAAATGGTGCTTTGCAATACCTCTTACAACTTTAAATATCTTATTTGGATAAGTATATAGACCCCCAGTAGAGTGTCTGTTCTGTACTGGTCATAACTCATAATAATAAAAATAAATGAGTCAATAACAGTAAAAAGCCAATACAAAAATAAATACTAAATACAAAAAGAACACAGATTACTGGTGGTGATTCAATCCTAGCAAACTCACATGACAACGAGAAAAGAATGAAGTGAAGAGCAGCATCACTGCATTGTCACTTGGGCCTAATTCCTCATTGGTTTCACTCAAATAATACAATGACCACACTGAACCATTTCAAAAAGAGATAGAGATGCCAACTAGATTTGGGATGTAAAATCAAGCACCTTAATTAATCCCATCTTGATTCACAGGACAATAGAAACTTTATACACACACACAAAAAATACTATTTTTGATTGATGACCTTAGGTCACCCTGCTACTGTCGGTTTGTAACAACACGCACCCCCCGCCTTCCCCAAGGGGGCGGGACTCACAGCCGACCCCGCAAAGGCGGTGCCCGGTGAGGTACAGAACATGCCAGCGAAGCCACTGCTCAGGATTACGAACGGCGTCAGCCCATCACACGGGTGACACAGATCGGCGGTTTACACACCATGAACACCTGCTTATACAGACTGCATATAGCGCTCAACTGTTCTGAAGCCTCAAATTTGGCCACTCCAACCCCACCATCCCTCCTGACATTAAACCAAACTCAAGGCAATCTCTGCACAAGGCTTGGTGCCAGCCTTTGGCCTCAGGGAACACTCCACCCTAACCCCAAAAAAACCTTCCAAACGAGCCTTCAGCAGAGGAAATGGGACTGTAATAATGAGCATCAGCATTAAAGTGCTTTTCAGCCCGTTTAAATGGGATGACGACTCTTTGTTTGTCCAAAAATGTTCGAATAATGAGTGTAATATGGCAACGGGGACGTGCATTCTGGTTTTAAAAGGGCGGCCAGTTCCCACCCAGAGGAAGCCTAAAGCCAAAGGCCCCGGAGAAAACCAAAGCTGACCCAGAGAGAAATCAGGCAGGCAGGACCGTGACAGGCAGAGAATGGATGTGCAGGGATGGTGCATTAGGAGCTGAAGTGACACGAACACTGAGGGCCATTGAAGAGCCCCGCTGCTGGGTGGAGGGCGGAGCGGGCGCTCCCTCAGAGACGCCCGCAGCCGGTGCCCCTGCCGGCCTTGGCCGCTTAGGCGCTAAACGAGCTGAGAGATTTAGGATCACACTTGGACAGGGGAGCCAGGGACTGGGCAAGTACGGAATTTCCCTGTCATTCCTAAATCAAGCGGCAGCCCCAGCTAAGAGCCCTGGGGGGCGGCCCGGTTCGGCGCGACCCGTCCGGGCGTAAGTCTGGAATCCATTAGCGCCACGGGCCATCATAGTGCTGGGAGAGTTCATTAGTGCTGCAGGGAAAAGGCAGCAATGAGCACGGATACCGCTCCAGCTTGGGGGGGGGGGGGGCTCTTCCCAGTGCATCTTCGTCACCAAAACTTTTATATACTTATACAACACATGTCATTTTTATGACATCATCTGGAGCCAAATGTAATAAGAGAGCACGTATACAACAGCCAGGGAGCATATAAACGCAGATTCTCTTGAGGCGTATTGTGAGCGGGGGGGGGGCTCATCCGGGCCACTTGATGACACAAGACCGCGCTGGAGTTACAGTTGCTCTCATGCCCGCCAATCTGCGTTTACAAAGAGATTCCCAGTTTTATTCCCCAAGACCAAACAGGGAAGCAAATGGAGGAAACAGCCGGCCTCTCCTTCTTCTCATTTCTCCCTTACAGTCTGGCTTACAGTCGTAGTGTTTTTCCATATGGACATTATACCTTGCATGTGACCAGATAGACTCATTTAACATAAGCATCCCGGAATATCGTTCCGCTTCATGTTGAACCGCTGGAAAGACACTCTCCTGTTATCAGGGGTCTTTCTCTTAAAATAGTCTTGACTTGTCAGGATTTTCCACAGCCTGTGGTCCCACACCATTACTTAACATTATGAATGCTTCCCAACCCCCCCCCCCCCAACCTGAGAAGCACGTCCAAAAAATGAGACGTACCTCTGGCTTAAAAGCAGTGCATTAACACATAGAGGCGGCCAGTGTAGATGTGCTGGCGTGAGGGCCGAGAACTCCAGCTCCAGCTCCGAGTCTGAGTACCGCGGCCCGGAGCTGACCTCCGCCATCAACACACAGGCGTCGTTTAGGACCGTGCGTATTAAACGTAACACTTACTCAAAGCGCTTGGGGGAAACTCTGCTGGGAGATCAGTTGAGCTTAGGTCTCACCGCCAGTAATGTGTCCTTAAAAAGCCAACGAAGTCCCAAAAAGCGGCGGATTAAAAGGCACCTAAATCGCTGAAGCTCACCTGCAGGTCAATCTGCGAGAGAGAAACCCTCAGTCTCATTGCCCTGAACAGATAGGGAAACAAACAGTTCTATTTTCGACGGGGCCGTCCGCTTTTTCCAGTGGGGCCTGTTCCCCACAGCGGCTCGGCCTGATAGAAACTAAGCAAACAGAGTGGGATTTGGCTGGCGCATCTACTCCTCGTCGGGATCCAAGAGAGAAACCAGAAATGTTAATGCGCCGCTAAGATGTATTTTTCTTGAGTGATGCGTCCCGCGAGAGGGGCTGGCCTGTGGCTTTCGAAAGCAGGACGCTTTGCACGTCGCACTCTAAACAAGAGGCTGGGGGTGGGGGCTGAAAAGCATCTTTATGCGCTGGCGAAAACAAGCCCCGGGCGCATCCTTGCCGGGACGTGCCGGCGGTTTCCGGAGGGAAGTTTGGGGTGGGGGAGATGCTGGCATCAAAGAACGAGGTGTTGACATGGGCCCTTGACGTCTGAGATGTTAAATGACGAGCTAAGATGACTTCAGAGCGGAGTGCAAAACAAATCGCAGAACCATTTATAAGAGGCAGCATTAGAGCTGTTGGGTTCGCCCCCGAATCTGCCTCAACTCTTTAATGCTCACACTGGGTTTGTTCTGTTACTTACACAAGAAATTTATTCATACACCGGGGAACCGGGGGATTTTAGTTGAACTCCAGCATGTTTTTAAACGATTTTTTAGCGGTTTCACAATCTATAAAGACTTTACATCTTCCTCCTGACACGCACACGCAATCACAAAGATCATACATCAGTTACATTTATACACACAACACATGCGGCCCAATGAATGGCGAGTAAGCAATGAGATCGGGCCGAGTTTTGAAGCGCAACTTAACTTGGGTTAAATCACTTCACTCCCGAAGAACCCCGCGTCCCAAATGTTGCTCAGCAGCAAAAAAACAGCACAAATCAAAGGACCTCAGACATCTGCAATCCTCCACACAATATAATCCAACAATTCATGTACTTTTTTCCCCCTGGGTAAATTCTAAGGACAAAAATGTGAGTCTTTAACGGAAACGCAGACAAAAAGCTTCATTATGTTATGCTCAGGAAGAAGCATGTTGACCAGCAGGCCTCCAACGCTCAAGCCTGCGCTGCTGTCCTTCCTGTTGGCTGGCCCCCTCCTGCCACCAGGCCCTCCTAAAGATCCTGGGGGAGGCTATTACTTCAGGCAGGCCAGGGCGGCCCCCTTTTATGGGCGGCGTTCAAGGGCGAGTAACTGTCTGCTGAGGGCACTACAAACTGACCCCAGGAATGACAAGCGAAGGCCAAGGTCTATTTTATCCGTTTCCACCAAATGACGTGAGGCAACCATTCTGTAATGTCTGCTTAACCAAAAAAAAAAAAAAAAACAGGAGGCAGTAGGGGGACTGCAACAAATCGTGTTACCATTTAATTATTTTTAGTGATATTTGTGTGTGACGGTACTCATGTTCACCATATAAGATTTAAGAACAAGAAAATCTGGCAGTTGGGTTGGAAACTCTTCAGTTCTTGCATTTTGTCAGATACAGAAATAGAAACTCGCCATTACAACTGAGCTCACTACTACCCCCTACTGGGGAATATTGGCAAGCAGCGATCTCAAACCTCTCGGGATCTCTTCGCACCACAGAGAAAGCGAGAGTTAGAGAAGGCCTGGTCTGGCTAGCTCCCACTCAGTTAGAGCCTTTCCTATAACCGCAGTTTATTAAACTCTACTAGATAATGATGTTTAAATGCGGCCTTGCTTCCGCCAGGCAGCTAACGGGGCAGCGGCAGTTTGTGGACCCGGAAAGTGGAGGGCAGGCGCTCTGGCACTTAGAGAGAGCTCTGTGGTGTTAGGAGTAGGCTGGGAGAGATCTGATACGCGCCAACTCGGCCATGACCGTGACAAGATGGGAAATTTCCCCAAGAACACAAGAGAGTCTACCTTCTTTGAAAACTCCCCCCCCCCCCAACACCATTCACAGTCGACTGAATAATTTATGAAACAGGAGAACAATACCTTGGGCAGAAGGTTAAAGTAAAAAGCACTCCGCAGGTCTGGGGACCTACAGCACCGATTGTCCTGGGCGGGGAATTCAGAGCTCTCTGCGGGGACACCCCAAGCATGTACAAAGGGGCCCAGGCTCACCAAAAGCACACAGACAGGCATGCTAAGCTGCCCCAGCACACCCCAGCAGAGGAGAGGAAAAGAAAAAAAAAATCATCAAAGAAATCACCATCACACAGCAAAAAGATGTGCAGGCCAGAAACAGGGTCTTACAAATAAACAGCATCCAGGGCAGTACGAGTACAAAAGAACAATGGGACTTGGGTGTCAGTCCCACGACGTCTGAACAAGCAGGATTGACAAGAATATCGCTCAAGAATAATTAAACTGTCTGAACACCTAGGGAGGAAACAGTGGCGCAACCGGGGGGAACTGCAGTTGTCCCGATCCTCTAGACACAGCGTGATGTCCATTTTGACATTATCCCCCCACACCATATCGGGGGGTCGGGGCTGAAAGTGTATAAAACCGTAGCGGGTGTCGGATAGTAATCATAGTAAAATCCTCGGGATGTAACATTAATGGCTTCAGAGAGGTCCGTTATCCTCTGCTGCATCACTTATGGGAAGCACCTGTAGGACTGGCTGCTAGCAGCAGCAAAGGGGAACATCTGCGATTCCCCCCCCCCCTTTCCACGTGCAGATCCATCCATCAGGAGTGTCAGTGCAGGGGGGACAACATAAGAACGCTATTATTTCAGCACTGATATGAGGCGCTGGATGACAGAGCCTTCTTTAAGACGTCTGGACATTATGCTGCACTGCCTTAATTTTCCTCTTCAGAAAATGAAGATCATAACAAAACTGGGATTGGTCCAAAAAGGAGGAACCGTGAGTGAATGTTAGGTGACAGTAGGAAGCCTTGGTATTAGGCCAGAATGGGCAGAATCATTCAAACAGACTGTGCATTATTCCGAAACCTGGAATTAATCTATAAATGTTGCTGTTCATTTGCATACCCTGCTTTAAGGCCCAGAATCAAGCTCATTGTTTCAACAATGCAAAGGCATAAAATTGAACTAAATGAAGGTTCAACAAAAGGAAAGAAACACGGAAGAAGAAATAATTAAAGGAACTTGAAAAATGGAAACATCACAAGTGCTGTGCAATAACTGGAAAGAAGAAATGGAAGAATGGATTAAAAGAAATGCATGGGACAATATAAACTGGATTAGACAGATGGGCAGCATGGCAGGTAAAATTCATGACAGATGAAGTCCAATCAAACGGTGAATTTGGCTTTACTTCCATTTAAAAAGGTGCTCACCCTTCTGAACAAAATGGCTGCAAAAGAAGGGCATCTGATTGGCTATGCCCAAATGCCCTCCTCATCATCCTATTGGTTGAGAGATGACAAGGTTTGCCCAGTGCAGCATGTGATTGAAAGGAGAATTTGGTTAGTTTGAGACAAAGACGCAAGTCAAACGTTAGGGAATGCCGCGTTGCATTACAGTTAAGCTTTTCTCTATCCATGGACTATTTCGGATAAAAATGGACGAAGACACAGGAAACTGAAGTAAAAAAAAAATATGATTAGGTCAAAGACACCTTCTTCCGAAACTGACTGGCTTCACTTTGAAATGAGCCCCAGAGCATCCAAGATCCTGAACAGAACAGCATGCAAACAGGAAAATATATTCCCTCACGGCAGGCTGGGAAATGTAGGGACACAACCTGATCGTCACCTTGAGAACTCAAAATGAAAACAAAAGGCTTTGCAGTATACACAATCACCATGGCCGTTCTCTTCTAACCCTGTAAGTTGGCAAATATGTCAAAAAAGAGAATAAGATGGACAGAATGAGAGAGAGAGAGAGAGAGAGAGATAGGACTATCCTGTCTTGGAGTTCCTTTGAAATGAAATTGGGTAGCATGCTAAAGTAATCCAACTTTCAATGCTGCAGTATAAAAGGACAAACTGCCAGCAATACCATCCCTTTTCCAAATGGCCTGTAGGAAGACGTACTTCCATGATTGGCCGATATTTACAATTATTTAGTAGATGGTTCTGTCCAGAATGACGTGCAAGTGAGGACCAGAGAGCAGTCCAGCTGGCATACCTGCAGCCATTGGGGTTAAGCGCCTCCAACAAGGACCCAACGGTGATAGGATTACTCTGCTGGCCCCGGGATTCGAACCTACACCTTTCCAGGCACAGACACAGATCCCATAACCCGTTAAGCTACACACCGCCCTGGTGGTGAAAGCGTGTGGCCGCATCTCCGAGCCCTGGGTGCCGGAGGTACTGCACCGTAAAACGAGCGGCGCTCGGCCCGCTAGCAGAGGCAGGCTGCCTGCTCTGGGGTCTGGCTGGGTGCTCGGCTGCACCGGGTCTTACGTTTTATCCGTCTTCCCCCCACAAAATGTCACATAACCCTGAGAGGGAGGCGTGTCCACACTGCTCAGGCCAAGAAGAACCAGCTGGGCTCCCCTCTGCTCTGCTTAGATGGGCTGCCAGGTGAGATTACTTCAAGTCTATGGGGTATTAGGCACTATACCATTGCCAAGGTGCCCAGCACCACATTTTAAGGGGGATTCATAGTCCAGCTGAGGCATCAAAAGCATAAAATATTAATTATGGCTTACACAGTATTTATTTATAATGTGTGTTAGGCTGCGGTGCTCTGTTGGGCCCTGTATTATTTTGTTTTGACTTGTGGTGCTGTGTTTTAATATAGCGTTGTAATACTGTGCTTTACCTTATAGCACAATATCAGTAAAGGTAAAAGGAGCGATCCACTGAGCACAGAAATACTGTTACACAGAAAAATGATGAGGCCTAATTTGTTAGTAAGCAGTTTCACACTCTAATACAAAATTATAAATTGTTATAGCTGTGTATTGTGTGTTTTATAGGTTACAAAAGATGGAATTTCCTGTTGTGTACCCCTGGCTATAATAATTGTACACATTTAAAATCAAGACATGGCCTTTAGAAATGAAGTAAATATAAAGCGCTGCACAAAAACGAACAGATAAAATACGCAGAAAGGAGGGAAACGCAAGTGAGAAAGAAGTGAATGAGGAAAATAAAGTAAATGGCAGACAAGTGACATACCAGCTGTGTGTGTATGCCAGTGAGCCTTTACGAAACCGAGCGATGCAGTTGGTCAGCTGGGCTCTCACCTGATCTGGAGAGGGTTTGTGATTGGTCTGATCGGAATGCGAAGAGGCCTTCAGGTGGTCGTCTTCGTAGTTGTCGGCCATCAGCTTCATACGATTTTGGGTCTGTTGTAGGGAGGGGTGGGGTGGGGGGTTGGGAGCGGAGCAAAGTTGGCATTGATGAGGAACAGCCAGATACACATATCAATATGACAAACCCACCTTGCCTGCTGGGCACGTCAAACCATAACTAGTCCTAGTTCAAATAAAAGGTAAACAGCCCCCAGTCGGGATCAATACAACCCTTTTTAAAAGTAAATTAACTGTGTGGCTCTCATCAGCTTTAGCTACATTTAATCGTGGGAATCCGTGGTAGAGAAAGAAATTTCATAAATCAGTAATACCGCGTAAAAAAATTTGTACGAGAGCAAAGACAATGGGGGGTATCAGTAAGCTTATACATTCATTGATAAACACTTTAATCTCTAACTGCCAGTCCTTATTTCCAAGAACAATCCACCAAGAATCACCCTGGTAACCAGCTAGCTGCCGAGAGAGGCAGAGTGGACCTCCTCCAACAATAAAATCCAAATTGCCCCTGGTTAATACCCATAATGCACCAGAGAATGTGGAACGTTTTCATTGGCAAGCATGCATCAATCTGACCCGGCAATAAAACAAAATAAATCAATATGAAACAGAACAGATTTTTATATTTATATTATATATATATAAGTGCAAGCTGTATCCTTCTGCTCAAAGCCAGAATATTCTTTTGAAATCCAGTCCTTAATGTGATGGTCGGGCTCCCTCTGTTTAGTTTGCCTGCTCCCCCTCCCCCAAACCGAAACCTACATACCCCAGTGGTCCATCCAGGCTAATCTACCCCCGGTTTGGGATTTGGGGTCCTACTCCCAGCTTTAATACGGTCCACTAGATAAGAATTATGCAGGGAAAACAGCGGCGGACAGAAATTAATCTCATAATGACTTTTAACGCTGGCCGCTTGGCAGCTATCGCTGTTAATTACCTGGCGGGAAATGGCCGCAGTGGCTGAGGGTGGCGGTGGTGGGGGAGGGGGGGGGTTGAGGGAGGGGCACAGAGAGACACAGTGTGACTCCAGGAACCAATATGGTGACATGTGGCAGGATGCCATCCTTCTGTTTGACAGTTACCTCAGGGGCACCTTTAATCTGACCAATGATCACTGAGGATACAGAGGGCAAGTAGTGTCTCGCACTCATTCGTGCCCTCTACGCTCGTTCAGCCAATGGGAAACGCACTACCGACGGCTGAATGACATCACAGCATGCTGAAGGAGGACCTCTGGGCTTTCAGAGGGATACTGCTTCACTGAGACACACACACGGAGCGAGAGAGACGGCGAAAGATGGTAATACGATGGCCCTGAGGGAGGGGTCACACAGACCACCAATCATCAATGAACAGGAGCATCAGAGAGATGACCAATGGCTATGCATAGATACCATGACATAATGCGCAGATTATCACTCATGACAATTAAAAAAAAAAAAAACAGAAAAAAGCTAAATGCTAACACTGTTAGCACATCTGCCTTGAGTGCTAGGTTATAGCTTCACCTACTGCGACTCTAAACGGACAGAAAATGCTTCTGGGCGGGGGGGGGGTAAGGTGGGTATGCGAACGTGACAGCTGGGAAAGCAACTCGTAACATCGATGCCCGCTAAGCAGAGGCTGTAATGCTGCAACTCAGCCGGCGTTAGCCCCTGTACCAATTATCGTACCTGCGGGGTAGGGAATCAGCCCAATGAGGCAGATTAAGATCTGGCAGAAGCGTCTTCCGGAAGCTTAACAGGAACTGAGTTTCCTAGGAACTCAGAGGTGAACGTCTCGTACATGTTACGGCACTATGTGCTTGTAAATTTACCTTTAAAAATTCAGCATCATTATCCCCGAGCCCCTCCTCACATAAGACAGCGTGACTTAGGACAATTTGTTCCAAATGTTCTGCTGGTTCCCCTGTACACCCGGGCCATGATCCGGGCTTTGTCCCTGGAAGTCTGGGGCTTAAGCTCTGGGAGTTTTGAGACGTAAAGCCGGGCGCTGGAACAGGCCCGCTGAGAGGCTGTAGGCTTAGGGAGCGCTTTAGCTTGCCTACGTCTAACCCCCCACCCCCTCTCCACCAAACTCCGGCGAACCCCCCACCCCAAAAAAAACACATCACTTGCTTCCTCGACTAAAACAAGATCGCTTAAAATAAACACTAAAAACAAACAGTTTTCCTTTGCGGCACCAAAACTTGGGCCACGCCGCACCTGCAGAGGTCGTCCGTTTCTATTGGCTGGTGATGATGCACTGACCCACGGAAAAGAAAACACATGGCGAAAGAAATTGAAAGAAAGGGAAAAAAAAAACCACACACGCCCAGCATCTCGTCTGTTTCCCAGAGCGCCCAGGTCGGCCCCAGCAAGCCAGGCGGTCGGGTTGCCAGTGACACGGAACGCTGCGCTGGGTCTGGCCGCATTAATGCGCTCGGCGCTCCAGTTACTCTCAGACTAGTTTTACTCATGTTTGCGTCTGCGGGGATGAAGGCGCTGGTCATTGGCAGAGCTCACCATGCGCCTTCATTAACCGGCGAGGAGCAGCTGCTGTTAGTGGTAATGGCTTTGCTGTTAAACAATTAAAACGAGCACGATTCAGATCACTGCAATTCAATGGTCTGAGTTATACTATATTAAGTGGTTCCTGTGTATCACTTCCCTGATCCAAAACTTCTGGAACACAACACACTGAGCTCGTTTTTAAGATTCCTCCTTTTCATGCCTCCAAAGTTCCTTAAAGTGACAGTGCAGATTTAACACATTTTATGCACATTTTTTAAAACTTAGTAATTCCGGTAAAGCATTCATAACTGCCTTTGGCAATTGCTGTTTGCTAACATACAGACACACAGCCCATTAATTTAGCTAACTGTTTGGTGGACGTGAAGATTACTTAAATTTGATCGCGCCTGGAACGCGGCCCGGCATTGAATGGGAACCCTTAGGTGGGGCCCCCCCTACTTTGGGTGGCGACACACTGTGTGGAAGCGAGAGCATGCAGACGTGGACAAATTGCTACAAAACACCCATCTGTGCCCTCTGACCCCGACGAGTCCCGTTGACTCCATCCACTGACATCACTTACTTTCGTTAGCGCGAGCGCCTTAAAACTTTCAAGTGTGTTTTGGCAAAACCGCGAGCGTGCCATCACACACTGTCCTGCAACAGAGACGGGCCAAATTCTGGACCAGGGAGCCTAAGTGAGCTCGTTGGAAAGAAAGGCGTCGGGTCGATAAACGAAACCAGAAGGAGCGGGCAGACGGGGCGAGCTGGAGTAGCGGAGCGGGGAAACCGGATCCCACTTCTGTAACCGTGGGGGCTTCTCTCTGGGGGCAAGGTTTATGAACTCCAGGCACTCTCTGAGGCTCGTCGTCAAGGCGCAGGAACAGCGGCGGTGGCGGACCATTCTCATGAGGCGGCAGGAGTCATGGGGGAGCGGCATGCGTCCGCCATAATTCGGCCCAGAAGACGGAGAAGTATAAGAAGCAGAGACAGCGGGGTTGGCAGGACCCGGCGGAAGGGTAGGGGTGGGGGTCGAGGGAGAGAGAGAGAGAGAGAGAGAGAGAGAGAGATGTTAATTCGGTTACAGAGCTCTCTCACTCTCAGACCCCGTCGCCATCCATCTATAATATAATTTATAGTGAAAGATGATGCCTGCTCTGGCTGGTGGTGGGAGGGGGGCAGTGCCCGAATCCGGCCCCTGGCGCAGTGCCGGGCCCCTTCAGGAAGCACAGGACAGGCTCATACGACAAGTTAGGCAAAGTGGAAACGGACACACGGAGTCAATTTCTGATTAATTAATGAGACGGTGGGGGGAGCGGTGTTAATAATGGATAACGAGCTTTCTCCACATCCTACCGGTTCTCCGCTCTCCAGCCCTGATGGATTCTTGCAGAAGGCCAAGGACCAGCTACGCCACAACTTTCCTCCCACTCTTGTTCACCCCCCCCCCCCAAGTCTTTATCTCCCCTTCGCTCCACAGTCTCAGAGCAGCGTGGAACATAATTCACTGGAATGCTGACCTCACTTTTATGGTTTCTGTTCCAACTGTGGAAATCATTTGCTCGGTTAATCTAATCACCCTTGCAATTATTTCACTCCTCTACAACAGAGGCCCCTCCACATTTTATATATGCTGAGGGAATAACATCGATTGCTAAAAGTATACCGATGCAAGAGGGGAAAAGTACTTTAAAAAAGCTCATTATGACTTGCCATCAGCAAATCACAAAATTAAGGTGATCAAGGAACCTCTTCTCAGTAAACGCAGCGGAGGATGTCACAGTAGGGTATGTACTTCTGAGGAAGGATACTTCACATAACTTCAGAAATCATCCAGTTATACAACAGCTACACAAAAGTCACCTGAAATGCTCTGTTGTCAGGGCTAAGAGGGCACGTTAGGCATCTAAATAATACATCAGGAAGGCAAGCAAAGTTTCCCAAGTAGATTCCGGCAAAATCTCAATTCACACGTGACCTCTGACCTCCTCCCATGTGTTGCCCACGATGTCTCTGTCCCTTTCTGAATGGCCTGAATGGGGGCAGATTTCAATGGCAGTGGATGAATGTCTCTGGCTTTGTAGTACTGTAAGGCGTACATTCTTCAGTGAGACCTTCTGCCGGCGTGGGAGTGTGTGCTGAGCATGCAGAGGAAAGTGACTTTCACATTAAGGGAGTGGATGGCCCTTTCTGCTTTAGGTCTGGTGTCAGGATGTGGAGAACTTTCTGAGAGGGGCCCGCCAGCCCCTGCTGTCTCGCATGCTGTTTTTGTGCTGGGCGGTAAAGAGAAATTTGTCGCTTCCACTTTGAAAGGGGGGGGGGGCTGGCGAAGGACAA
>JABFEA020000067.1:24318239-24330642 GCA_019775915.2 Cyphomyrus plagiostoma
TGCCTTCCCTCCGTGCGGGCCGGGCGCGGTGCGGGGGGGGGGGCCGGGGGGGGGGGGGGGGGGGCGCCCCCCGCCCCCCCCCCGGCCGCCGCCCCCCACCTCAGCACGTCTCTCCATCCCTGGCCCACACAAGCACATAATGAATGAGTGCAAAGGGAAACGGGCATTGTGGGGGGCAGCCTTGGAAGGACCCGAGTCTATAACCAATGGTGAGTCCCAAGGGCAGGGGGCAGCCTATCAGCAGGCAGCGCTGCGTGAGAGGGACCCAGGCAGGCTCACCTGCTGCTTCAGCTGCTGCACCAAGCGGTCCTTCTCTCGCTTCAGCAGGGCCACCTCTTCCTGCGTCTTCTTCTTCTTGGAGGACGACAGCTCCAGGAGGGCGATATTGGCGTCCTTCTCACTGATGGCAGCCAGTAGTGCCTCCTGCCTGTTGTGGGGGGGGGAGAGAGAAGGGGTCAGTGCGGGCATGGTTTACCCTGAGGCGCCGTCCCCCACCAAGAACTATTCATGCAGGAATGCCAGACGGCCGCAGGTGGACGACCTCAGCTCGATAAAATACGCAAGTCTTAAAAAAAAAACAAAAAAAACATAAGGGGCAAAATGAATGATGCTATTAAAGGGACGGGCATAAGGAACCCGCTACCCTGTGCCCACGCGTGATGCCCACCGCTGTGCCGCCGAGCCCCGCCCCAGCTTGGCAGCGGATTTGGAAACAGACGTGGCACCTGATTAACGGCTGATGCCTTGGAACCCGCCGAGAAGCCGCATGACGAGATCCAGAGTGGTGGTGGGGGTGAGAGCCCATGCTGGCGGGATATCGCAAGCGGAACGTGACGCAGGCGAGATAGTGAAGCCTTCAGCAGCACAGCCCCTGAGCGGGTGACTTTTGCACGCTGACCTATAGGTGCGACCCACTCAGATTACAGACAGTGGAGCTTTGAGTCCACCCCCCCACCCCAAGCACACACACGTACGCAAACCCTCCCACCCGGATGCAAGGTGTACGGACAAGCCAACTGCCACGGCCAAGATCATTATGCATGGCTTTTTAATGGCAGGTAAACAAGCTGAACAGAGTGACCATTATTTTGCCTCAGAACATGTTCACATCAGAGTTATTTAGATGCGGGGTGGGGGGGGGATTATTTAACCACAAGGCTGTTTGACTTGCTACACCATTGAATGAGGTAGCAGCGTGGCCACCCACCACCGGAACCGGAGGCCTGAAGGGGGCAGGCCGAAGAGGGAGGGGGCCTTCCCATCAAAGAGCTGGATGCCATGGTGTTGCTGTAGGAAGGGCCGTATTAAGGTTCCCTTAACGCCTCAGCATGTTAAATGAGGAAAATGCTTCCAAATGCCCTGAGTGCCCCTTAGCTGGTGGCTGGGGGTGGGGTGGGGGGAAATCAGGTTTGAGGTGGGCAGTCAATGCAGTCATTCCAGGCTCAGGAACAACAACACCGCTTGCAGTTCTCACCACACACCACACAGAGACAAAATGGCAAATAACCCTAAAGTTAACACCCTAAACCCGGTTCAACAATTCCAGTCATGGGGGGCTAGTTTGCAAATTTCCCTGCACAAAAACACCTCAATCGGCTAATTGCCAAGTTTACAAGGTGTGTTTCACCCCTAAATCCTCACTCACCCAGACAGCAGAACCGAAGCCCTGAACAAACAGCCTGGATACTTGCAGGCAGGCCCGTGACCAAACAAAAGGCCCTCTACACCTGTGAATCAGTTCACAGTATAAGGTTAAAGGTCAAAGAGCTTCAACCTCTACAGGTAGCTGGCTATTCAATAAAAGAAAATGTCAGGCGGGAGCTTCCTGCTTGCCACAGGAATCCGCAATTGGCCCAACCACAGGTCTGCTCTTTTTGCAGAGCTCTTCTATCTATTTCAGGAAGCCTTCAGCAGGGCTGATCTGGAACAGAGGCTATTCCGTTCCTGTGCAGCATAACGATGCGCATTTGAGTGGAGACTCGCGGCCATATTATCACCCCCTTCCGTTAAGCCAGTGGGTCCAGGGACACCACACAGAATCCCAGGAATCCTGGCACTCTGAGGGGGGGGGGCAGAGGGGAAGATGCTGTGAACAAAACAGAACAGAGATGAGGGAAATACCTTGTTAAGTGGCGACGGAGAGTCACACACAAGGATCGGATGGCTAGTCTCTCAGCAGAGAAGAATGACGATTTGTGGTCGGCTTGCTTTCAACACTTGCAATTCCCGGGTCTGCAAGATGGTGGTCCATCTATGTGGTCGGGGGAAGATCCCTGGCTTGGACTAATCACCACTTTAGGTTGAGTGTTGGATTGGGGACAGATTTGAGATTTAAGGTGGAGACAGGAGGGAAGAGTAGGGATGTGTGACTGGAGAAAGGGACGCGAAGGACGTGGCCAGCAACATGAATCCAAGCAGACATCAAAGGGCCACAGGGGTCTGGACCACAGCTACGCCCTAATTCAAAGGAGAAAAACAAACGCTCAAGGCTACAAATTCACCTCCTCATACCGTCACAGCCATGGACTTTGGGACGGCGAATCGCTCGGCTCACTTCGCTAATGGATCTACTGAAAGGGCAGCACCAGTCCAACCAGAAACGCAGCCATAAATTTCTGACTGGTTAGAACTGCCCGGGTGTGACCCATTGGAACCAAAATGACGCCACAGTGGGCACAAAGAGGTTAAAAACAGCTCATCAGCTGCACAAAATTAACTGTCCATCCTATCTGACACACTACAGTTTGACACATAAATATAATATATGGGGCAGACGTGTTAAACAAACGGAGGACTGGACGCCCCCCAAAACATAAAAAATAATAAGGCAGCTTTTTCTCTTTATCCGCTGGCAGGAAGCCACGGCTCGCTTTTCAGAAAGTGTGTTTCGTGCAGCAGATGTGCGCCGAACGGGGGCGGCGAGGGTGAGCGTTACAACGCAGCGATGGGCCCAGACAAGCTGAGTTTTGGTGCCGCCAAATAAGAGCATGAGCGACGCTTCGCTTGCCGTTACCTGGCTCGCAGGACCATGTGACCGCACGCCCGAATTGTCACAGGTGAATGCGGCGCGTCTTGTTGTGTAAAGAGCGATCCCATAACGGAAAAAGGAAGAGGCTATCAAACATTAAAGCAGCCCTGCATCCCCAGAGGAGATCCACGCTCCAGATTTTTTAAATCTCAAATTTATATTATTACTCTTAAATGAGATCATTATTTGGGTATGAGGTTACATCACCTGTGTATATAGTGGCTCCTTAGCCTACAATCTGAACGCCACCTGCACAGCCTGGGCCCTGTCTGCAAAGTCAGCGAGCACCAGTCAACATGCCTGACAATTACTCATTCAATTTGGGGGGATGGAGGGCCCCATAGCGCCTCTGAAGATCAAACATACAGGAGCTTATTCAAACAAACAAGTGCATCTCCAACCATGGTCCACAGCTGACAATGGGACATATATTCATTTAAAGAACCCTCGACCGATGAGCACGAAGAAGGGACTCTTTCGGAAAAACGGACGGGGCCCAGTGACAGTTTGGAGAGCTCTTCCGGGGTGGTGCACATCACAGGAATGTTAATGAGAGATATCATTGCTGGAGCACCAGGGGATCCACTCTGGCAGCAGCTCCCAGGCTGACTCTATGCCAAGACGACAGCGCTGATATGCCTGTGGAACAGCAGCCAGCATGATGGCCAGTGTGGGGGTGGGGGGGCGGGAGGCTACATCCCAGGGGAGCTTCCTGCTTATCGACCCCCTTCAAGCTCTCAGCAGTCAGATGGCCCATCCTTAATTACCTGCAGCAGTGAGTGCCAGGGAGCAGCAAGATAGAGCTAAGTGCCTGATTCTGTGGCACTGGAATGAGGGGGGGGGGGGGGTGGGGGTCCCACCAAACCAGCCTCAAGGTACAACCGGCTTCACATCAGCTGGTGAGTGCAGGATAGTGACACCCCAGCAGGAGAAGCGGGGCCAGAATGTGAAGATACAAGGCTGAAAGCCGTCGCTCATCGATTCTGCTGCTCTCAGAATGCTTACCGCACCCACCCTGACTCCCAGCTGGCCAGATGATGAGAAAATCACATCATCTTTGTCCTTAAACCGCACCTTTTCCAAGTGTGTTTGGCAGAAATCAAACTCCTTTGCTGCTGGTACTCAGTCATCAGTCATACACATCAAGAAGATCCAGGTAACGTGTCTCTGCTGATCACAGCTTAAAGAAAACAGACAAGATATCCGACAGACATTGGGAATAATACCTGAGTGTGTGTGAGGGGGGAGAGAGAACAGTGTGATCAGGAGTGGTTCTTACACATCTGGACTGCCGATATGCCTCAGCACACACTTGCCGGCCACCCACTGTCACAGTGGTTCTGTATAAACACACTCACTCTCTTTCTCTAACACATAAACACACACACAAAACACAGGCACATATAAACACATGTACAAAACAAAGAAAAATGCACAAACACATACAGATGCATAGTCAAAACAGACTCAACAGAGATGCCACACCAGGGCATGGGCTCCATCGGGGAGGTAAGCGGCTGTGGGTTGTGGTGTCAAAGCCCCGGACCGCCGCGTGTGTGCGGCCACTGACATAAGCACAGAATGAAGCTCACACTGAGTAAGGCGACCACGGCTCTTCACGGCCTGGAGACAGATTTCCACCCAGAGTGGACCCGTCAAAACTGATATTTGCAAGTACGCAAATAAAAAGAACCCAAACAATTAAAAAATAACGACCTCATTTGGGGATTTGATTGCGTCACTGAGAGTTCAGATGAAAAGACGACTGCATAAAACGGCCTGTTTATGGGCGTCACACAATAGGCGAGAGAGAGGACCGCAGACCAAAATAAGGGTCCCCCTGGCGAATGTGTTTACTCACAGACCCGTGTTGAGCAAAGCCCGACCACATGGCAACACTTCCCGAATTCTGTTGGCTTTCCACACAACACAAAAACAAGAGACAGCATAATGAGATTTGGTGATACTCAGGAAAAATAATAATAATAAAATTAAACAATTACAATGCCCCCTAAGACACACCCACTTATGCCAGTTGACCACACCCCCAGGAGCCCACATCCTCCCTCCCTGCTGAAGGCAGGCATAGAGCCAATCCATCATTGAGGGCCTGCTGCCCTCCATGCAACCTGAGGGTGCTTCTCAATGCACAAACGGTCAATCGCAGGTCCTCATCCCCTCCCCCCCCACTCATGCACACTCTCCACGATACAATTCCTTTCTTGTGTGCATGCTGGCTTGTGGCCAACTCAACCTGCATTCTTCACAGCCAGTCAGAGAAGTGGAGATGGTGGGGGGCGGGGGTGGGGAGGCACCACTGCTGCTATCCTCATCTAGAGCAGGATCTTGCTAGGTTATTTACACCAGGCATCCGAAGCCGTCTCCTGTAGACTTCCAGTAGACAGGCAGCAACCTTGTCAGTATCTCATCTGCGGCCCAGTTTTACGGCTGCCTTCGTTCCATGAGAACATGGCACTATTTTACAGGGCTTGTGCTTGCAGAGACTGGGAGCTCGTCTTGGCACATCTGTAGATCAAATACAGCCCCCAACCACCGCCCGCATTTACAGACGCATATTCCTAAACATGCAATAACAGCAACAGTACATAATCCGAATCCATATCCGAACGGTGTCATAATCCCCTAAATATTTGGAGCCAGAGCCTCAATAAAGACAGAGATATGAGCCTTATTTACTCCTGCAGCTGATCGCCAGCCTCGGTATACCCCGGATTTACTTGCTTCACTCACAGCATAGGCCCAGATTGCTGTTTCTGGGGGCAATGTAAACCACCGATTTAACAGCTCAACTCTATACCAGTAGTTTCAAGTAGCAAGAGCAGCCCTTAGAAAACCATTATTGGTTGTCTGTGTCGGGCACGTTTACGGTGTGACCGGTACAGGCTTCACACCGAAACAAATGGACCCTTGAGGACTTCTTTTTTTAAAGACACACTCATGCACCTTGCGACAGGGCAGCAGACCTTTGTCAAATGGTCGCATAGAGCATGTCAGACACGCCCCAGCGATGGCTGACCAGCAAGCAGAAAAGTTCCGACTTGGAAACACGATTCTCAACTCAAGAACGGCCCTCAGCGCGACGATTGTGACCCAGGCATCTTGCTGGTGATTTACTTCTCAAAAAAAGCACTGTAATGGGTACATGCTCACTCATCTGAGAGCAAAAGTCAGAGAGGGAGCCAGTTAAAGAGCTGGAATCATGTGCCTTAGGGCGCCAGTAAAGCTGACTGCGGTGGTTCTTTAATGGCTGTGCTGAAGCTTCACATTCAGGAGGAAGACTGGGGGATAGAGGGGTGGGAGAAGGGGGGGGGCAAACAGCATCACCACCATGCCTCTGAGCCCCAGTTTACCCACACTAATGTGTCACATGTCAGTCACTTTGCTGACATCAGGGGTTTTATGTAAAACTATCAATTCATGAAATTCAGCAAGTCGCCCTGCAGGACAAGGTAATGCCATGTAATTCCTGCTTCTCTGCATTAAAGTCTGTCACCTGAAACACTAAACCAGCACAAATCTGAAAAGGTAAAGCCATCTCTGTGATGAGAGCGAGTCATGTGACCCTAGTCATGTGACCCAATCACTGGGGCCTCCTCTGGCACCGCTCACAAAAGCTGATAAGGGAGAGAAAGGAGCAGAACACACACATACGGTCACTACGTATTATAAACCACACAGGTATCCATCCTAAAACCTCACCAATGAGAAAACAGGCTCACTATACTCACATCTGTCACCTGAGACACTAAACCAGTGACCGAATTATCATCACTTAAGAAAAGCGACATTCTGGGCGGAGGATGAATGTGCTTTCATCTGAGTGATCACACACCAGAACAGAGAGGGACGCCAGTTAAATGCCAAAACGCTACGCTGGACTGGCTGAGAATGGTCTGAGCTCAGCTGGGGCACGCAAGGCCAGACTGGACCGCTCCTCACTGCCATCTCCCTGCTGCTTTTCCTTTTACAACGGTGTAAAAACCCTTCCTTGCTCTAAATAAACTCTGGAGGTTGGGAAGCGGGAGGCTGGATGGCCCGCCCAGCGGTGCCATCGCCGCAGAGAGGGGGCCAGAGAGCTCGGCCAGGATGCCACGTAAAAGCGCCCACAGGCAGCCGCGGCGGAGACCTTGCCCGCCTCAGCGTTTTATGGCCTGGAGCTCGCCTCCGCGGCCCGGCACTGCTCCAGCCCTGGTAAGCAGCCTTTATTATGCTGATATTGCCCCTGACACCTTTATTTATTTTTTTATTTGCCCTGTGTTTAATTGGGCAGGCTGGGTTCTGAGAGTGGCGGTTGGTGTTCTGCTGGCCACCGCGGAGCCTGGAGCCCAGAGTCATGTAAAAAACAGGACTCGGTGTCATTAGTGCTGGTGGACGGGGCAGACGGGAGACCACAGGGATACTGAGGCCTCCACCAAAGTACAGCAGAAAGATGAGGAGCCGGCCCCGCTCTCTCGGGACACCCGGGAGCAGCCGGCCCCGCTCCCGCTCCCTCGGGACACCCGGGAGCAGCCGGCCCCGCTCCCGCTCCCTCGGGACACCCGGGAGCAGCCGGCCCCGCTCCCTCGGGACACCTAGGAGTAGCCGGCCCCGCTCCCTCGGGACACCTGGGAGTAGCCGGCCCCGCTCCCTCGGGACACCCGGGAGCAGCTGATGCTGGTACTTAACTGCTTCACCGAAGAGTCTGAGTACAATCTAGACATTATCCCCATTTACGGAAGAAGTTGTGATACCGCTGAATTATAGTGACAGCCAAGTAGCTAAATGCAAATGCAGGGAGGATGACCCCATTCGAACCATGCAACAGCACCCCCTTCAGGAGAAATAGAGATGTCAAGCAGCTGAATAATGGAGCATTTGGGGTCGGAGACATGCGGCAGCGGGAAGCACGGTGTCACCTTGTGTCACGTGCAGACCCGGCTGGGTCCAGGGATGGCCTGAGTAAGCACCGGAATGTGGGCCAGACACTCGGCTATTTTCATGCTTCCCGCGTCCGTTGGCTCGCAGGATCAGCCTCCCCGGTCAACGGGGTTGCCCCGCGTGACACGCCAGCCGCCCACGCTCTCTGCCGATGCCATGCTTCCCCCCGCCATTGCCTGGCAACAGTGAGTGAGCCGCCAACGCAAATGGAACTGTGCTCACGTGTGACTGCAGCGCAGTCCCACAGCTAATCCCCCTGCCCTGCCCATATGCCCTTCTGTGCCTCTACAAGCCGGTACTTCTTGAACAAAATCACAGCGCAAACCTGAAAAGATAAGCCATCTCTGCGATGAAAGCCAATCATGTGACCTCAGTCATATGACCCAATCACGGGAGCAGTACTCTCAGAACTGGTACAGGAGAGAAAAGAGTAGCTCTCTGGTGATGCTGTCGCAAATCACACACACACACACACACACACACACACACCTGTACTCATATCTTTGTGGGGACTATCCTTTGTTTTCTATGGGCAAAATCTTAATTCCGAAAATGACAACCTTAGCCTGTACCTAGCCCTTACACTAATGATAAGTAATGAAAAAAAATACTGGAATTTTGCCATTATTAGTTTTTTCACTGCAGTCACAAATTTTTTGAAAATTTTGAAAAGATTCTCCTAGTGTCCCCACAATGTAATATATGCCCCCCCCCACAGCCACTGCCTATAACAAACCACACAACCATCCATCCACAAACCTCATCATTGAGGAAACAAACAGGCTCCTTCCAGCCTGGGTGATTGTCTGCTGTAATCACACCACAGAGTGCCTACCAGGCCCCCCCACTGCCAGCAAAACACACAAACACTCGCTCCCACTCGGGGCCAATAAAAGTTAATCGTGGTCCCGAAGCTTCCCCCCCGTGACCACACCAACCCCGCAGCTCCAGCTGACGGCTGAGAAACGGCTACAAGTCACACCTAAAAGTGACTTCACCCTGGACTCTGTGGCCACACTTTAACCATAGCAGGTTAGCGTGGTGAATAATGGCACAAGGCAGGTCGGAGGGGAAAGTCACTGCCGTCAATAAGGCATTTAACCTGAACCGCTTTAGCAGAAAGGCCCAGGTATATAATGGGACAGATCTAAAAATGCTTTTAAATGGGAACTCGCAAGCAATTAAAGGTAAAAATAACAGAAGAGTTTGTCGGCTGTGGCCTCTGCGATCTCCAGGCCGTGTCTGCAGCGGGAGCCCAGGGCAGGAGCGCTTGTGTGTTTAATCTAGAGCTTGTGTGTGTGTGTGTCTGAGAGACAGGGCTAACAAGAGTGACTCTGCTCAAGTTGGACTTCAACCAGCACCTGGCCAGAGTCAGTCAGTCAGGACAGAACAGGACAGGACAGGACGCCCCCGCTCTGAGCTCTGACTCAGACAAATTAAGGGCGTGCTCATCAGCGCTGGAAGCCGTGACAGCCATGGCTGGGGACGGGCAGGCATCCTGATTTAGGGCCCGCTGTCACTCAGGCGGCACGGCCTGTGCCGGAATGTGCTGGAAACAGAACCCGTCAAACGCGCCGTGCCAACCGTAAGGAGTTAACAGGGAAAGAAACAAGCAGGGACACAATGAAAACAGCTGCAGAACACAAAAGGCGAGAGGACCGTCACCCTGCGGGCGGAGGGCCTGAGTGAGAGACAGGCAGCGAGACACACCGGGCCCCCGCAATCTGACAGGCTGACAGGCTGAGCGGAGCTGAAATGGGGGGGGGGTACCTGTGACAGACAGAGATTAATGAGGCCCCCGTACCCTCCTCCCAAATCCCTCCCCCTTTGCCCTTAATGCTTGCTAATCACCAGGGTGTCAGCCCCCATCGCTCACTCAGCCCCCTCCCTGTACACTTCAGCCTCTGTCGCCCTGATTAGGCCCGAAGGTCCAAACGGGGGCGTAATCTGTCTGCCTGGCCGAATTCAACACCCCTGTCTCCAGCCCCCACCCCCACCCCAAATCACCCAGTGCTGCTGGCAAGACGCACACCTGGTTCTGGTTTGGGATGAACGTTTCCTATAGGGACCCCGGAGAGAGAGACGCAGAGTGTTTCCTGAGTGCCGGGAAGCAGAGGGGGTTCATTGAGAAGCGGGCTTCGCATTGTTCCAGTGATTGGACCAGTCGCCCTGGGGGGGGGAACGCTTGTGGGCTTCTGCGTGATGGTTTCTTGCCAGCCCGGGGCCATTACAATGCACCCACCCACTGGCCAGTGACTTAGAATGAATCAGCGCCATACATCACCACTCACAGGACAAAAATTCTAATTATATTAGTTGCACTTAAGACGCTAAGTGGAACCAATAAGCTCTTATAGGGTAGCATGTACAACATACAGGACCCATATACAGGCAAGCAATGCAGTCACAGGCAAAGCCTCGGGACTTCCTGTACCCTGACCTATAGCCCCACATCAGCAGCAGCCAAAGGGTGTCTGAAGGGGGGGGGCTCACAACACCCTACACCTCCAAGCACAAAGACATGCAGAAGCAGACCCGCCCTTCCACCCCGCCCCTGAGCAATTTACGACCCATGTGCAGACCTGGCTCTCATCTGCATAGCCCACGGCCGTCAGAGTCCCACATCCAGGCCACGTGTGTGTGCCCAGAGCTGAAGAGCAGACGATGTCCCTTTGAAGTTATTTTTAAAACTGCCCTCAACCTCTACTCCCCCTTGGGAACCCCCCCCAAAGCCTCTGTTCTAGGCCAGCTGCGACATGGGGTCCTTCCATCAGGCAATATTCCACCTATCGGGCTGCCCGTGATGGTGCCTGATGGCCTCCATGACAGACGAAGCGCAGGTAACCCAGCTGGAAAAAAACGTTGAAGACAAAACAAGGAGCATCAAAGTACAGAGAGCCTGAGAGATCTAGACCACACTGAGAAAAGCCACAGCTTAACTGCAGCATAACGTCATTAGAAGCCAAATAACAGGTTGAGTTATAGGTGTGTTTACACATGACTCACTATGCAGAGATGGTGCGGTGCCAGTCATACAGGGACCCACGGTGTACAGGAGCCGGATGCCCCATGCCAAGCATCAGCGAGCAGCTGTCAGGGTGATGGGCGGTGCTGGGAGCCAGCTGTGCTCCAGCAGACATCACGTGCCTGGGCACAGCGCTCCCTTCAGGCAGCACGGCAGACCAGACAAGGGAGCAAGGAGCCGGCCAGAGGGGGGAGATCCTGGCCGCTGATCGGCGTAAGAGAGGGTTTGACACGGGGGGCACAACTTAACGATTAAATTGCAAAGGTCTAATTTTTTTTAGGGGAAGCAAATGAAGCCAAATTAAATATTGTTTGCGGTCATACTTGCCCCCCCCCCCACTTGCCCTAATTCTTACGTTCCTGTCGCAGATACCGGCTGTTTTCTGGAAAAATGCCCACAGGCAGCCTTAGCTTCCGCATCTGTCAGTCAATCGTGAAAACGAGGGAGGAGGCCGGTCCCATGCCCTTACACCCCGCCAAGAGGGGGGGGGGCTGACAGAAGGGGACTGAGAACTGCCCTCTGCGTCGCCACGACAACGCTCACAGTCACACCCCGGCTTCCTGGCTCGGTCTTAGAGATAACATCAGGAAACGAGGCCGGATGCGGGAGAGATCCCAGCGTAGCCGGAGCCCGGCACGATTGGGAGTCGCTAGGGATGCAGACGGAAGGTGGGGGAGGAGCAGGGGACGGGATGAAAAGCACATGAGGAAGCGCATAGAGAGAGAGGGGTGCTGTGTACGGCCGGCAATCACTCAAAGCAGACATGAAACACATACAGCGTGACTAATGAGAAAAGGTGCAAAAAGTAATATCCAGAGGGGCCGGCTGACACGCTTTACGAGGCTACACAGGACCTCGAGCGTGTGGTCCGGGCTGATGGAGAATCGCAGCTCGGCGCCTCTGAGCCCGTGGGACACCAGGATCGGGGGTGGGGGGCAGAGACGACACTGTGGCGGGGAACACTAGGACCAGGGGGACACTTCGACTGAGGGAACCTCAACCACAGTAATCTCATGCTGTCCAAACTGGAGGAGAAACCAACATTTGTAAATGAATGTACTTCAAGCGGACATGAAATATATGATTTTTCCACATCGCTAAATTCATACACAGATTCCCTTGCACACTGTGCTAGGAAAAGCCGACACTTTAATGAGACTAAATATAAACCATGTACTTGTTTTAACATGGGGGTGGGAGGGGGGGATTCTAACAGTAGGAAGTTACGTATAGGACCAAAGATGCCCAACAGCCAAGCCTGCGGACCTTCAGCCTCCACATCCAGACCAAGACGCCAGCTACAAACCACTGATAATTAGATGCCCAAAAAGTTGGCCGCGCCCGGAGCCCCATCGCGCCGGCGCGGGGGGGGGGGCGGGGGGGCGGCGGCGGGGCTGGGGGGGGGGGGGGGG
>JABFEA020000067.1:24379605-24392094 GCA_019775915.2 Cyphomyrus plagiostoma
TATAGAGAGAGAGAGAGAGAGAGAGAGAGGTTTGGAATTATATCTTTATGGGGACTCTCCATTCATCTCTATGGGGAGAACTCGAATCCCAACATGACAACCTTAACCCTTACCCAGCCCTAACCTTAACCCTAAGTAACGTAACATTTTTACTTTTTTGATTGCGTTCACAGATCTTTGTGGGGACCTGAAAAATGGTCGCCACTACGTCAAAATAACAGGTTTCTGTCACACTGTCAGGACATTTGGTCCCCACAATGTAATATAAACCTAATCCACACACAGTCATGCAGAAACACACAGCCCCCACTGCACATACCCAGGAACCGATAGCCATAGCAAGCTGCAGAGCCCAATACCCTTGCAGTAAATTCACTGTTTGTGTGCCCAACAGCCTTTTAGAGCACATGCCAGCATGTTATATACCTTACACAACCTTACAAAGCATATCATTTGTCCAATCAAAACTGATGATTGTGACTTTCTACTATAGATGGAATGTGTCAGTCCTCCCCTGTCTACTGTTTGACATCTAACTGACCAATGATAAATGTTTAATAGATGACTTCATAAAACTAGTACTATTTAACTAGTTAGCAGTTAGGATTAAACCGTTCTTTGACAGCTGTGTAAAGACAGGTTTATTTGTGGTACTAATGTCGTTTTAGGGTTATTTTGCAAAGTAGTTTCTGAGAAATTCCTTTATTTAACTTTTTGGAAATGCATGTTTTTCATTGGACAGTGATGATATGCTGCCCAAAGACACGCGCTAGGGGGCGGGCCTTCGGTAACCTTCAGCTATTGCTATCCATACACCCATTCTCCAAAACTGCTTATCCAGACAGGGAACCACCCAAGATGGGGCGCCAACCCACCAAGATGAAGCGCCTGCCCATCGTAGGGCACACACCTATGGGCAATTTGGTAACTCCAATCAACTTCAGCATGTTTTTGGACTGTGGCGGGGAGCGGAGTACCTGGAGGAAACTCCCGTGACAGGAGAACATGCAAACTTCACATACAGTACATGGAATCCTGATGGAGACTCGAACCCAGGTCCCCAGAGGCACCCCCCCATGCCTACTACTACTTATTATTATTATTATTATTATTATTCTTTATATTTGGCCGAGTTGCAGCAGTGAACCACATGTGCTCTGTGTACTAAAGTCAACGCAATAACTGCATCCAAAAAAGGCAAAAGGCACCTGAGCAAGGAGGTCAAGAGGGCATCATACATCTAAATCACAGCATCCTTGTCTGCCTAGATGATCACGTGGACTTTCGGCAAACTTAAAAAAGAAACGCAAGCAATTAAAGTTGGAAAGACAAAAAAAAAAGGTTGAGAAAGGCTTACAAGTTGAGTTTGGAATTGCGAGCGGTATCTCTGCGCTCTGGGGCAGATCAGAACCAGCTTGGTCAGATAATCAGCTCTCTGCATGACACAAGAGAAGCATCCCGTAATGAGTCCCAGGACAACCAAGCCCACATGCGAATCTCTAAACTGCCTCGCATACGGGGCTGCATGGCCCAGCGGTCACATGGACAGCATCAGCGGCTGTGTCAGGGTCATGGGAGGGTCACATTCAGTAATATGTGGTCCAAAGGCAGAAAGCACATATGGAGGGATTCACGCACAGTACCGGACATGTCCAGCAGGGGGCTCGTTACCCACCGTCTGAGCAGGAGACTGATGGAGACAAAACCATGGCTGGAGCGACACTTGGAAAATAAGATTAAAATAAGATGAAAAAGCATTAATGGAAGGAAAAGGCCAGACTGGCATGTGAGCAGCCGCCTGTATACGTGCCCGTGGGTCAGCCACAGTGCACTGACACAGCTGTGTGTGCCCCGTAACTGCATAACCCAAAGAGGCCTTCCCTACACGCCCCCCCCCGGCCCTGAACCAGCATCGCCTGACCGCGTGTCCTTCAAAGGCACCTAGCCATTCCAGGGTTGCCCAGTATCCTGACATGTGGGGAAGGACCGATGAGGAGCTCTGACAGGCTGTCGGGTGACAGACACCCCGCCAGCCAGCAGAGCAGGGCAGCACCCCTGCACTCAGAAAGTTCCGCCGAACCCCAGCAGCCTCGGAGTGTCGCTCCGACAGCCTGAAGAGGAGAGTCATGCTAAATTTAGCTGCTTCGTTACTGTTTCCAGCCTTTGCGATCGACACTAAAGAAATCCCAGAAATTAGGCGGCGGGAGCGATGAAACAGAGGACGACAGATGAGGGGAGAGAATTTCGTGACCATTTTAAGGGGGCGGCCCGGTCTGCTCTGCATCACTTGTCCACTGTTAGTTTACATGCCCGCAGCGCGCTGCACAGTTTTCTTCTCGCATTTGCAAATGTTATTTTTTCCAGGTTGTCCTGCCCTGAACTGTCTCCCAGCCTGCCATCCAAACCGCCGCACTCAATATTTATGCTGGCCTGAGTTCATACTAAGATTTCCTCCATCCTTGTCACCCCGCCGAAAACGCAGAGGGTTATTCCTCGACCTGTTAATAGGGTAAGTGTTGTTTGGAGGAAGTGACGGGGACAGCAGACGAGCTTATCTGGACGTCAGCATGCAAGCTGGCCGCTTCGGAGCCAAACCGAGCTGACACCTCCTCACCCGCCAGTGTCGCCGTGACAACTGCCAAAGAACAGAGGCACAGAGGACCGCCCACAAACAGCAACGGGCGAGGCCCCCCCCCCAGGCACACGCCGGCCGCCAGCAGGAAATCGCTGGGCTCCTCGCTGGGCAGACAGGAGCGCTCCGGAGGAGAGGCAGCCCAAGGATTTGATCCAAGATGAAACAATCCCCGTTAATCCCCTCTCAAGCACCCTTATGCCAGCCCATGAAGCTAGGGGATGGGCACCTCTGCCGGGAGCAACTACACACTATGTATAGCCCCATAAGGGGAAATGCACAGAGCACAGCTGCATAAACCACAACAGTCATTCTGCCCCCAAGCCCTCTCCACACCAGAGCTCGCCTCTCTTGCAGAGGGCCTCCTGAGAGCAAGACATTCAACACTACCCTTCAGAGAGGGGGGCACCGCTAAGGCAGCACACTCAGGCCTATCCCCATGGCAACCGGCTACCTGCACCGGTCATGTGGGCTTGAAGGGCCATGTGGCAGGCCCATTAAGGCATCCCACGTCGAGCCTTGGGGGGGGGGCGCTACATGGCAAAGAAACGACTCAGGAATAATAACGGAAACCAAAACTGTTTCTTTCAAGCTACTGGGGCTGTCTAATTTCAAAAGGAGCGGCATTCCCACTGCCTGTCCAACCCTCTGCCCCCACCGGGACGCCTCCAGGAATTACAAGTGGGGGCCCTGGAATCTCGATTAGCTGTGCCGTGCCACTTCTCATCTGCGCTCTGTCTTCGCAGGGAGGCCCTCAGGGCCCGGAGGCAGTGCCCAGCAGAGGGAGCAGGGTGGAACTGGGCCAAACGCGATTTAGGGGTGCCGGCCCATCACAAACATAGATAAGCCAGGGCTGCTTGCTTCCGCAGCACCCCAAGGACAGCGCCGGTGAGCCCATGTGCACTGCAGCTACACAGCTCTGTTTTACACATTGTAGTGGGCCGAGGGTCAATTGGGAACCTTCTCGAGCTGTTATCACCTCATAGGCCCAAGCCAGGCAACTGCCTCATGTCCCGAAAGCTGCTCCTGCCTCAGTTCACGTATCCTCCCACAATGCACAGGGGGACAACGAAAGACGACCAAGAACAACGAAGGCTGACATCAATCCCGGCCTGTGCGCAATCTTCCAGCAGCTGAGGGGAAGACAGCATTTCTAACCACATAAACTGATACTCAAAATTACATTTCCACTGATTCAAAAAACCCATTATCCTCCGAGAGGCCTGGTAACTTCTTTGCCAAGATACTTAAAGGCAACCTGTTCCTCAGTGGCACTGGCACTCAATGAACGACGAATCCCAGACCAAATCATCCTTCCCTCACTCACCCCGAGGGTCCTGATGGAGTTTTGTATCCATCTGCAGTGACAGACAGTCTCAGAACACAATTTCTTCAAATATTCACAACGATGACTCCTCTACATGTGAAGCTTAGGAAATCCAACCAAGAACAGACCTAGAGTGATACCTGCTGGCACTGACAAGTAATAGCAGCTAATAAAAACCATGGCTGTTACAGCAGAGGATGCTGAATCACTGCAGAAGGGAAGTCCTTGACTTGCTCACGTGGCCCGGCCAGGACTCACCTTCTTCTGCAGCACGTTGACCTTGCGCTCCTTGACTTCCAGCATGTCCTTCAGGTCATGGATCTCCCCATTCAACGTCCCCTTTTCCTCAGACATCTCTTGGATCTGCTTGCTCTTCTTGTTCAGCATGGTCTCCTTCTCCTCCAAGCGGAGACGCAATGCGTCCACCTGCACGGGAGAGATTGCGGTCAGCCACACAGAGGCGCACTGCCAGGTGTCCCCTTCACACTGATGCCTGACCCATGAAGAGACTACTGGACCTTGACACTAAATGACCTCATTCCATCATCTTACCTTTGCAGTTTTTTAATTCTTCAGAAAACTAATACTCCAAACATCAAAAATTTATATTTTTAAAGAGCCATAATTTCCATCTCAAAGACCACCATTACAAAAATCAAGAGAACAGTCCATTAGCGACCCTGCTATTATGGAAAGAGAAACAGTGGGCTTTGCTCAAACCGTAATCCACTACCACCACCTAGTGGTTAAAACTGAAGTATCACAATTTGAGTATAAGAAAACACCATTTTAGAGGGTGATCAGTGAATTAGAAACCCATTCCTTCGACATCAACTTTGCACCACGTCTTGCATCTTCACTACAGACATCCACCACACTTACCCAAGAAACCAGATTTCAACGATTTTTCAACTTGCATAAAATGCTTTTATTGTTAACTATTCAACGTTTTTTTTGCAAAAATGCCATTCTTACTTAGTGATAAGTCCGCCTTACACATCAATCAAGAACATTTGGTGTGGTGGTACATGTGATGAATATTCAATTGTGCATATTATTTACAGAAAAATAATCAGTCAGAATAAGTACCTACACTCAGTTCCATGTTCATAGTGACATAGGGGCTTACCAACCAGACACTCCTGAAAACACACCCACTTAAATGTTCACAGATTTGTTGATAAGTCACTTGTAACAAGCAAAGGCTATGTGTGTACTCAAATTAAGGTTTTTGTTAGTATGGCTAAATCGTGTTTGAAGGAAAGAGTTCTTATAGACCTACAATAAATTAATAAAAACATAAGTAGATGGATGAAACATGACTCCTAAGTGTTTAATGTTTTGAAAAGTTGAGACTGCCCCAGGTGATACTGAGCACACGAGTACCTCGGTCTGCAGGATGGCCGCGCGCTGCTCCTTGGCCGTCAGTGACTCCTTAAGCACCTCGATGTGCTGCTTGCTGTCTGAGAACTGGTTGGTCAGTGTCTCCAGCTTGGTCTGCAGGCCCAGCAACTCTGTGTCCTTCCTGGAGAGGTCCTGCTTCACCTGGTCAATCTGAGGGCATCCCCAAGGACAGGAGGGAGAGAACAATGAATCAGGGCCCATCCACAGCCTAAACGGAACCACGATGTCATGTGGAACAGGATTTAAACAACACATGGACCTTCACTAGCCTAGGCCTAGAGACCGGTCTCAGAGTGAGTATAAGCACCGCATAGCTTTAGTTACTACAACGATAGATACACAAGGAGCAACTAGCCACCCATTATCGATTCAAAATAGATAAACAGGCTATATCTCCAGCTGTGTGCAGCTGCACGAGAGTGACTGCAAAAAGATCATTGCCTTTATTTACTTTCTAAAAAGTATTCAAATTCAAGGGATCTCATAGGGATACCAATTATCCTGTGACTTCTGCAAGTAACACATAACACACTTGACAATCCCCACCCTGCAAAACCCTTCTATCTGCAAAACTGGTTCCGACCAGCTGAGAGGGCAGTGGAAGTATTAACTTAATTGACCGAAAGGCCGAATGTGCAGGTCCCCGGAGAGCCCCAGCTGCCGTATCTTTCAAAAAATAAATACACACGGCATCTCAGCTGTGCCCTTAAATAAATAATAAATCATAATCCACTTCTGGGTCCCGTAGGGGCTCAGCAGGGTGCTGCCTCAGCAATGACATCAATAATTGAAACTTCTGGTTGAGATGTGCAGAGGGCAAGCTCCTGCTTCCCCATTGGCTAGGATGAGAACACATGACTGGTGTACTGGAAGGTTACTGGCCAGAGCTGAGATGCAGTTAAACTGATATCTAAACATGCCAACACACAATTCTCCCAAATGATACCTCATTTTACAGTTGTATGGAATATCCTGCAAAGAAAGGGTGACAGGTGAAAAGGGAAAAAAAACAAAACACGCACACGCACAAATACAAATAAAGTCAAAGAATCACATTGGGGGTCCAGTTTTGCAAGTGGTAGCCATGGTTTCCAGCAAAGTTTGATAAGTGCCCTATGTTCATTTGTTGTCAATTTATATTCACAACGTGGTTAAAAATGCTGGTCCAAGAGGAGGGAAAAATCCCACAGCCAACAGGAAAAATCCCTTCGTTTGTAATCAGTATGGTGTGGGTTCCAATTTGTGGTTTAAGTCCACGTATAAGAATTGGTGTATAAAAATAAAACAAGTACAGAGGAGCATGCTCCCCCAGGAGAGGCGCCACTCCACAAAAACGCAGCCCCCACATGGTGAAATTGCATGCCGGACAGAAAAGGGGCAAGGTTAGAACGGACCTCCAGATGACTCTCCCCGTGGGCACCCCAGAGAAGAGCCGTGCTACGACTGCGGTGAGAAATGCTAATTCACCCAAGCGGTCATTAGTGTTCAAAGCTCAACCCAGCCAGCGCTAGAGAGTGAGCAGGGAAGCTAAAAGTCCAACATCAATCTGAAGACAGAGCGCGAACAGGTTTGGGAGAGGGAGAGACAGACAAACAGAGAGGAGCTTCTGTGAGCCTGGTGTGATGCCAGCCACTTCCTGCTAGTTTGGAGGAAGAACCCTGCATTCCTGATGGGGGAAGGAGGCCTTGATGCTGGACCAGCTCACAGGAATAAAGCACTAACACTATAAAAGTTTCTCTGGCACAAGAAACCAAGCCTGCCCACGCAGGCACAGTCACTAGCTTCTAAGGGCCGCCATTTCCACTCAGCTCTTACAGAACGCTATTTAAATTAGAACGGTGCATTTTTCATTCTATCTGAATTTTTGACAGTTTCGCTAACTGACTGTCTGATAATTGATGACTTCCAGTTTAATCTATTTTGGTTCACCTGATACCACCATTCTCACTCATCCATCCAACCATTTTCTATACCCGCTTGTCCTCTGCAAGGTGACGGGGGGGGTCGAGAGCCTATTCCAGAAGCTATGGGCATAAGGTAGGGAATAACCCAGGATGGGGCTCATTCTCAATCAAGAAAAGCTGTTTTAGAGTTACACCTAACAAGACGCAAGGTTAAATGTCAAATGTGTGACTTAGTATATTAGCATGAATGCAGAGCCATATTACACTACGGCTTTTACAAGGCCTTACATGCATTTCAATACGTCGTCCCTGAAACTCCCACAACACACAGTGTGAGTTAGCCACAAGCAGCTGCAGACAGACTTGCAGGCAGCCGGGCACTTTTCAGTGTCAAGAAGGCAGCGCTCAGTGTTGAAATTAGGTTGAGAGGTGGCACTGGCTCTGTCCGTCCCATGATGCTTTGCATACACAGGATGCCTTACTGCATAGACCTCCCGCTGCAGCTCAGTCACATGCTTTTTCAGCTCCTCCCCCTGGGCCTCTTTCTGAGACAGCTCCTCCTTCAGCTGCTCTACCTGTCAGGAGAGTGTGTTGTTAACCACAACACGGACCATTTGGCAATATCCATTAGGTCACATGATCACACCACCCAGGAGAGATTCAGTGCTCCGTTTCCAAGAAGTCTGATTCCCACAAAGCAATTCCACCGCAGATCAAATCTGGGCAAAGTAAAGACGATGACATTCGAGGGTTGTCCACAACAAACGCAAGGTCAGCTCTACATTTAGTTTGATCTGGACAAAAAATGGGATGGAATGTTCACCTGACACACGTATCAACACCAGCATACGGCCGAACAGGAAAACTAGCAGCACCGTGGGCAAGCAAAAGCATCCTTGATTCGAGATGTCATTTGTTGCCCATCAATTGATACTGGAATAACACTGATTAAAAATAATCCACCACATTACTTATAATAAAACATGAATAATCACAGTAACAAAAAAAAAAAAAAAAACAGCTCAGAGAAACAGAAGCAGAAGCAGGTCATGGCTGAGGCTCCACCTTGTTCTTCATGAACTTGGAGTGACTGCGGTAGACCTCCATTTGCTTCATCTCCTCCTCCCGCTCCTCCGTGCTCAGTGCACCGTTGGACTTGAGCATCTGTATCTCCTCCTCTTGGTCCCGCAGGCTTCGCTCCATGGAGCTGATCTTAGAGTCCTGAAGGCGAAGGAAACAGGCAATTTGACAGCATCTCTGCATGACCTACAAAGCATGGGATTCATTAGTATGATCTGCGGTTGAGTATGAGGGAACCCTGTACGGAGGTGCTGCTTCACATCCTGGATTCAGCGATTTGCTGACAGGGGCTAAAGCTTTGCAGAGGCTGTTGCGAAACTTGTGCGGCCTGCAAAGCAGTTCCATGTGTACTCAAATGCAGGCATACACCCTGCTCTCTTTCACACAGACACACACACCCTGTGCTCAACTTTACCTTCATCTCAATGATGGTCTGCAGGGCCTTTGTTTTGGCTGATTCTGGGGCTCCCTCAAAGCGCCGATGCAGCTCCTGGTCAGGCAGAGAATCAGTCACCAAAGGGGAGCCATTCAGAATCCATCACACACCATCTAGGATGATCTTTCCCACTCGTCCCTATAACTTAAATCTTCCCTTGTTTCCACACAGTTTCCTCCACAGAACGATGAGCTCTTGTGACCTCTAGTGGCTCAAACAATCCAGACATTTCCTGTAGCCTCATCTGCTTCTAGAGAAACCAGACACCAGACATTCTGCAGTGGCTGAAGATAATCAGTTTAAGCCAGGGCTGCAGACAACTGACAGGCATCCACGCTGAACGAGAACGTGACCCTAGAGTCAGAGGGATATATCAGCTTCAGTGACACTCGAGTGGTTTGTTCCAGCCCCTCCCTCTTGGAGAATAGCTCATTACAGAAGCACTGCGACTCACACATACGCATGTGACTGGAAGCACATTCCGAGCAGTCTGTTCTTTTTAGCAATTTCAGGAACACAAAGCTAGAGGAGGGCCTTAAGCTTCAACAGCGTTTTGCTCCCTGTCAAAATCTTCTTCAGGGGATAAATTTCAAGGTTAAGGCCCATGTCCCACAAGACCCATCGTGCTGCCTATTCTGATCCAAAGCGGAGACAAAAACCTAAAATCCAAATATCTAGCTACAGCTCTCATGAAAACAAGGCTGGAATAAATGTGCCACATTATAGCATAGGTGAAGTGTGCTTTTTTTTCTCCCTGAAGTGGCTTAAAAGGGCACACACCAAAAAAATAAAGAAATCAATGGTAGAAAGCAATTTAAAATTTCATACCACGTCTGCCTGCCAGAGTCAGTGCTGAGGCTGGAATAAGCCATATGAAATACACCATGCTAATTGATCTCTCCAAACGATCATCCAGGTTCACTTTAAGAGCAGCACTGACTAATAAGGCGCCAGGATGCTTACCACGCAGTTTGTCTTCCGCCTGAATCTTAAGTCTTTTCATCGTTAACGAGGCCTTGTTTTTCAATGCTATCTCTGTCAATCAGTTGCATGGGCACCACATGTAAGGTTTTCCAAACCCTTCGTTGTTTAGTCAGCAGGGCCCCTATAGTGAGTGTGCACAGAGGCTACGAAGTCAACAGGAACCAAAAGATCAGCCAGTTGGTCCATCTCATCCCGTTTCTTAGGCAGACGTGGACACCAGACATGCAGCTTTGGTTATACGTCCACCCCTCCTGGATTCCAGGCTGCAGTTGCTGCAGATGAGGGTTAGCTGCAGCGCAGACTTTGCAGTGCATGCATCTGGGAGCCCACCTCCCCTGGCACTGCAGATGCAGTGAACAATCGTAGGGCCGGGCGTTTAAATTCCTAAAACTCTCACTGATCTTCATCACAAAGAGCTAAGTGGGATCTGAGAGAGTAGGTGGCAGTGTTTCCAAGCTGCTGAGTTTGCTGGGGGTTCACACCTCTGCACCCTCCTGCCCTGTCTGCTACTAGGAATACATCACCTGCATACTAATGAGTGCAGTCCCCTCCCCAACAGTGCGAGAGTGTGACCGACCGGCACACAGCATCTGGGGTAGGGGCCCCCAAGGCACCTGCTGGTTTCAGCCTGCTTGGGCAGATGCAGATAGCGGGAGCCGGTGATGGTACGGTGGGGGCGTAGCTGTTGGCCATTTCCTCCACTGCGGTGATTCATTCCCCACCCATGACTGATCTCAGCCAGTTTGACGCTGGATCCCATTAGGAGGACAATTGTCCGTCGCCAAACTGAGAGCACCTCATTCCCACTACAGGCTGAGTGTGTGCCGGTCCCTTAAGGATTTGTTGGCCCTGCTTCCACAACATATCATCATTCAGAGGGTGTGTACGAAATCGAACACTCATGGTACATACTGAATTTCTTCAGAAGCCTACTATTCAGTCGATAATGTAGTGTGTACCATAAATATGCATGAAAACATTATGCATGCACTCAGACAAACAGCAGTCACTACTTGCGTCCTCCCTGACATCAACAAAACAAACTAAAAATAATACATATTTGAGTCAACTAATGAAACTTGGTATCGTCCTCTGCTTACATTTATACAGAGATGGCGCTTCCTCCGCCATCTTTGACAAAATTTTCTGAGCGAGCGACCGTTTACGCCACTCTAGTGGCTGTGAGGGACAGCGTAGAGTCCATCAGTTGCAAACATCGAAATTTCGCAGAACGTATTATGTATCTGGATACAGTTCACCCAGAGATGTAAGAGTCAGAGGGGAGATGTACCCCACCCATTAAATTTGTTTTTATTCCCCCCCCAAAACTGGGTGTAAATCTGCTGCACTGGCCAGTGTCATACAGTGTTGCTTATACAGAGCGGGCTGACGGCAGGAGGGACTGACCTCACGCAGGGCGCCGACCTCCTTCTCCTTCTGCTCCAGCAGGCTCTCCAGGTGGTGCACGTGCATCTCGGCGTCGGCCAGGCGCCGTGTCCGCTCGTGGTCCTCCTCGCTAGCTTTGGCCGGCAGCCCCTTGCTCTGCAGCATCTCCAGCAGCTTCTTGATGGATTCATCGCGGGCACCGAGGGTCTGCTTCTGCGTCTCGATGCGCAGCTCCATCTCCTCCAGCGTCTTGCGCAGCAGGAAGAGTTCCTTAGCCTGCCGCTCGTGCTCGGCCTGCAGCCGCTGGAAGTTCTCCTCGGTGAGCTCGGCACCTAGCGGCTCGCCGGGCCGCGTGCTGCAGTCTTGCTGGAACAGCTGGTTGAGGTCACGCTGGATGCGCAGCTCGTCCTGCAGGGCCTGGATGGTCATCTGCAAGTGCTGGGACAGGGAATATGGAGAAATTGATGACAGGGAGAGGAATTACGGAGTGTGAAGAAGGAAGCCTGCTACCATTCAGCAGCAACTGACATAAATGCGACAGTCTGTCATGAACCAAACAAATCAGTCAGTAATTAGGTCCACACCCCATAACCCTTCTGGAACCTGCAGTTCGCTCAGAATGCTTATCCACCACACCGATGCAATAACTTGTCAAGAGGGGGCGATCTCATAACTTGCTAGCCATACATTGCAGCGCATGTTAGCTTGCCCATTAACATCCCTACTTCACGTCATTCACAATTCAAACAAAATTTGAAGATTTGGCAGCTGAATAAACCCTGTAGGTGAAGACTTTGGCTCAGAGGTACAGAGGTCTCCCTGGGAGGATTTGAACTTTCAGCCATCAAGGTGACCGAAAGTTCAGTTCTTAAACGGCTCTGATATTTCTGTCATGACGGTCAAGCTGAGCTGAGCTGCAGGGAATATAAGTGGCCATGAGGGGGCAGCACAGTTACAGAGTGACATCAGAGGCAATGCACTGTGCAGAGAGCGAGGCTGAGCTAAGGTAACACACAGTCCATCCCTCCACTATCGAGCACAGAAGATTGACCCAGCACCGCCAGTTTGGAACCACTTGCTGGTGGGTAACCACGCAGGCCAGCTCACCAGCGAACGTCCCCGTAAGGCCAATCACAATTTAAGACGGTGCACTCGCCTTCCTCCTTGGCCTTTTACAGAAGTGCTCACCAAAGAAATGGGAATCTGCCTCTCTCACTTTAGACACCGGGGGGGGGGGGGGGGGGGGGAAAGGGTTTTTAAACCCCGCCAAAATACCCAAGGCGCCCCCGGTTGCCAGGCAACCACACCCCGCGGCAACCCACCGGATTAAATGGGG
>JABFEA020000067.1:24419571-24430122 GCA_019775915.2 Cyphomyrus plagiostoma
CTTGGGTTTATGCCCCTGGTGTTTTTTGGTGTTGGCTTTTTTAAATAATTGCGTTTTTTTAATCTTTTAAATGTAATTCAATCCCCCCCCCCCCCCCCCCCCAAAAAAAAAAAAAAAAAAAAAAAAACAAATAAACACACTCTCACACAGGTGAGAGAACCACTAGGCAGGTTTAGAAACATCAATCCCTTCAGCAGCATTTGAGAATTCCCACCTTGCCTCTTCATGAGGCAGGTTGGGCACCAGGTGTTCCAAAGCATTTCTAGGTGGGGTTTGAAGCCTGCAGATAAAAATGATGCACCCCCCCAACCCTCAGGAAAACTTTACTGCCACTCAGCACCAATGATATCAGTCTAATAGTATACAGGTTGACACCTGTTCATCATTCCTTGTTTGTTATTTATATTCACTTGTTCATAATTCTTTGATATAGATCTCAATCCTTCTTCCTAACATTGCAGGAAAAGTAGAACCAGCATCCAATGTAGAAATATACTTTTGTCTGAAGAAATACAGTTATTTCTACAACTTAAAATATTTCAGGCATGCAGGAAACAAAATCAAAGGAAGGTTTCTATTAAGCAGACAGAATTTTAATGAAAAATTAACATTTTAAGCACCTTACCTGATGCTTTTATCCAAAGTGACAAACAGAAGAGGTGTTACAATTTATGAGAGTTCCTTGGGATTTGAACCCACAACAGTTGCTTTGTTAAAACTATGCTATACTTGGTGAGCCACAGGAGATACACATACAACCATAATGTGGAATCTCAAATGTGAACCTAAAACATGGAGGTGGTAACACTGCCTTCACTCATATTACAAGATTGAACAAGAGCAGAACACCAAGAACAACAGGCCTGCCTAACAGGTCTGCCGTCACACCACAACTCTCAGACGCCTATCAAATCAGACGAGGTGCAAAGTAGCAACTTAATTTCAGTGTAGAGGCGCTGGATCTAGGTGGACATCTCACGAGGGTTAAAACCCCTGAGGATCTTCCTCGTGTTCAAGCATGACTTGACTTGTTTTGCCCAAGAATAACTTCGCTCGGCTTCTGCATGTAAAAGAAACTGCTACTATCTTTGAAAAGCACTGCAACCAGAAGAGAAGCCAGAGAATGCTATTCCCTACATGAGGACCTTAGTGGAGCACCGAGACACAACTGACAAACCAAAATGCCTTGTGGCCAACCAACGGCACGATTACTCATGCTTTCATTCACATTGGTTTGATTTTAACAACTAGGCTGTCAGGCACACAGAAAACATACTGATCTGGATCAATAAACATCCTGATCAAATTTCAATTTAAACAGATTGTGAGAAGTATGCTGTAATAGACGTTGTGGCATGCTCACAGCTAGTGAAACAGACTATTTCACAATAAACCCTATTTCTTCTAAATCTGATCAGAATCATAATTAACCTTTTATACGTATTAAATAAGTTTTTAAATGATTATTTAACAGTGTTTTGAATTTTTTAAATGTTTAAAAAATCTTCAGCAAAACCAAACCCTTTTGATCATATTTTTGACCACACTAATGCATCCATTGACCAATGTCTCCGAGCTATAGGCCAAGGTGCGCTGTTCCACGCCCACTGCGTGTATCCATTACCAGAGGCTACCCTGAGTGCCACAGCCATGATCCGCCACAGCTTATATCGCCCTCGGCGACAACTATCTGACACAAATGCAAAGACGGATGCAGCCGGACGTCACGTCTCCGGGAAAGAAAAAAAACCAAAAGCTCGATCGATAGGTAAACTTGTGGACCCGTAAGGATTACAGTTATTTCCACCATGATCCTGGAGGAACTGCAAGCCGAACGGCAGGCAGGGGTGGAGGGGGAAATCCTCAACGCCGTGCAGTCACACCCCCCCCCCCCAATTGGCACCGAAAATTACGACTGCACCCATGCCTTTCTAAAATAACGTTTAAAATTAGTCCATGGCAATGCGTGTATGTGAATTGGCAATCAAAAAATCATACTCGTTCATCTCTGATGGGCGGTAACACGCCATCTGGAAGTATTGGGAATAGCGGTGTAAACCAGTTACATTTACCCCTACAACTACTACGTTTGAGCGCATAGGGAGAGCTATGCTGTGCAGTTTGGAAAAATAAGAGGTCTTCTTAATCTGTGCTCCATAAAAAAATAAATTACTTCCCATCCCTGATCGTGTTATAAGAGTCTATTCTGAGCTGCTCGTCATGACGATCTGTGCCCGTCACAGCCCCCCCCCCCACTACCGTTTTGGTTAGCCTAACTAGTACCACCAAAGGTACGGGCACTTTTGCATTTGACAGGGTTTGGTGACTGGCCGAAAGCGTGGCCGGCCATAGGCTGGCCAGCAGCAAGGGTCGGGCAGGCAGGGGTGCCGATCGCCGCGGCCGAATCGGGCTCTCTACCGTCATCCCCGTCCGCCTAGGTTTACCGTCACCCAGTCGGGACGAAAAGGCGGTCAGGCGGCACCCCTTCAGCCCGCTAAGTAGCTAGCGGATTACCTGGTGGAAAACGCCAGTGAAAGGAGACACCCTTCATCGCTTTCGCTCGATACCTCCCCCCTCACCTCTCCCTTTCCCTGCTCCGATATTCCGCTCCGCTCTGAAGCCCCCCACACACGGTGTGATTACGACATCCACTTTTAGCACACAAGGCGTCTTAAAAAGCCATGTTTTCCAGACAGTTTGAACCGTTAACCGTGCCCATCTCCCCCTGCCCTACCGGTGGTCTGAGTTCTGTTGAGGAGTACAACGATGAAAATCAGTTTAAAAAGCAGCCGCCTACCTCCTCGCGTATCCCGTCCGACCGGTGTGAGTTACTGCCGCACCGCATCCGCCGTCACCAAAGGACCGTTATCTGAGAAAACGTCTCTCAATAAAATATGACCCTTTAGTGTAACAGTTAGCTAGCTATTTCTCCCTTTTCCACACTCTCTCCCTTCCCCTGCCAGCACTACGAGCAGCTCCCCAAGCCAGGGCGCTCCGGTGACGTAAGGATCACGAAGCGCGTTCACGCCTCTCACCTCCACAGCCACGCAAGAGTCCCGGTGCACTCCGGACACGCTGTGGCGCCATGCTGAGAAGGTCGCCTTATAATTTAATTTTCGTTTGTATCTAGTATTGCATCTATTGCTATTACAAGTAAACATTATTAATGATATGCTTTTTTTGAAATATTAGTTCTTACATCTGTAGCTTACGTAATGCTGTTTCAATCAAATCACATTCTTTGTTTTGTTCGTCCGTTATTATGTTACAGGTTTTTCCCACGCTAGTATTGCTTGTTTTGTAAGTTATCACCTCTCAGCAAATTGTTTTTGGAAAATAAATATTCTTCATGATGCTTTATAAAATGCAAGATCACTATTGCAAGCGGTTACAGAAAATGGATGGCTGGATGAATGAATATTACTGTTACAATGCAAAATGCTGTATTAAAAACTTAATTCATAATATGAATAATGAGTTATCGCATTATTATTTTCACCCTGTGGTTTATTACGTTGAGTACGTTGTTCGATATTAGTTGTATCTCCACTGCATGCAAAATATTCATCTTAATGTTTATATATTTCAGTAAGGGTATAACGCATATTTGAAATCTTGTAATACCTTTCACGAACTTGATCTGCGTAAGAATATGGAATAGCTCAATGATTTGAGGTGTAATACACAACATTTCCACTCGAGGTCAGTATTTTCCACACTGTTGCTCTTAACTGATATTGTTAATATTTTCATGAATTTCAGTGATGGGCAAATAAAGCTTCATGAACCATTTGCTGCATTTTCTGACCCAACTAGATGGTGCACTCTGTTCATAAAAGGGCTCAAAGCATGCATCAAAGCAAACAAAGAGGACCACCTAGTGGGGTGAAAAAATACAGCAAATGGTTCATGAAGCTTCATTTGCCCATCCATCCATTATCTATACCGCTTTTTCCATCTGGGTCACAGGGAAGCTAGAGCCAATCCTAGCATCATCGGGCAAGAGGCAGGGTACACCCTGGGCAGGCTGCCAGTCCATTTGCCCATCACTACTTGTAACTATATTTCACCATATTTAGTTCTTGCATTGTACAGTTTTACCCTTCACAAGTACAATTGTTTATTGTGCATGTATGTGGTTTGTAGTAGATTGCAAAATGTTTGTGCAATGTTGAGGATGTTTTTATTACCTGCAGATTGTGCTCTATGTTTAGAGTTGATTTTCAGTGCATTTTTTTCAAGCAGCAGATATGTGAGATTTAGTGAGTTTTGCTCTTCCTATCAACAGCATCTTTTTCTGTGCCAGGAGTTTTTTGATGTTTCCTACATATTTGGCAGCAAGGAACCTGCTGCCCACTTTAACAAAGCAATCTTTGTTGCAAGGAGTTCAGCAGCAGCAGTACATAAGTTCAATTTGCTTGATTTTCCTGGGCAGGACAGAAGAGTCAGATGGATCAGATAGTTTGACCATTTTGGTGATATAGGTCTCTACATTGGCACTCCACTTCAGGTGCAAAATCAGAATATTCATGTTCTTAGGTGACAGTAGTTAGCAATCCATTACACCTCCAAGCATTTATCAGCATCATGTGACATAGGTCATGTGACCTATGACACGCATGAAAAGCAAAAGCCTAGAGGGATGTACCAAAGTATCTGGACACAAGTAATACTGTTATAATCTTTATTGCATTACATATGATATATGAAATGTAGCATACATATAAAGTATAAAATAAAGATGGCATGATGAATGGGGTCTCATAGTCAACATACTGTATAAGATATTTTTGCTTTTGGATCACTGAACACTATACACTATCACATTAATTCTTTATAATTTTATATTAATGATTAAATGCAATGTTAAATTCATGCACTATTTTCTAGTCATTAATAAAATTGAATTAAAAATAAGTTAAACATTTCTGACACTACAAAAACTTGAGATGCCTTTTATGCACAAATACAAGCTGTTATATGTGCTTCTCGTGTGGCACTGTTGGTACGCATGAACAAATGCAGAGGACTGTGATGGTGGGGTGGGGTAAACCTGAAGGAAAACACAAAAAAGAGCAAAGTTTTGTCAGAAAATGGGTTCATTTTACATTTTATTTATTGAGCAGATGCTTTTATTTAATGCAATGAACGAATGAAGCAGATAAATTATTCTTTCCAGGTTCTTTGGAGAACTCAAAAGAAACATCAACCATCTACAAATACTATTTTACTGGCCTGAGACACCAGCAACAGATGTATCATAGTCCTCTGTGAATTGTGGTGGATTTTTAATAGATTAGATTAGATAAACTTAATTGACCCCAGAGGGAAATTCTTGTGCATTCAGCAGCAAGGCACGTAGATCACCGATGAATATACATTTTCCACAAAATAGACAATGTGCAAAAATCAAATATTTTTTATTTTCACACTTTGGGCCTGTTTCACAAAGCAGGATTACTTGCTTAGCCAGATAACTTGCCAGATTTAAGGTAGTCTGGGCTAAATGTAAATTGATGAAAATAAGGTCTATTTAGCCCAGACTACCTTAAATGTGGCAAATTATCTAGCTAAGCAAGTAATCCTGCTTTGTGAAACAGGCCCCTGTGCTGGTTTATCACCTTCATGGCAAGTCGCACACCAACCTGTATTTCTGTGTTTGTTTTTCACCTGCACTGTCAGTTGGGATACTGTGCAGCCTTCTGAACTCCAAAAGCAGTGATGAAGATGTTAATAATCACAGTTAAGAACACTAGTCCAGTAGCTATGTTGTTTATAATATCCAGCTTCCTCTGGTTGGCAACATTATTGAGATTCTTAAAAGCTTAAAAACAAAAACAAACACAGCCTGATTAATTTTGATGGTTAAACAAAAACATTTTTAGCAAGCTGATGTTGCAGTTAGACTTTTTGCACAACAGAAATAGTCCAGAACTATCTAACAGGTGACAACATGTTCATATAGGTTGCAATGTATAAAACAGGAAATGATCTATATTTATTTGAGTCAAAGGAGATAACAGGCCACTCCATTATTTGATGGTCAAAAGGCCTTAAGCTTCAGTCTGCTTCTTACCCATGACCACAAAGAGAGCCCCTGCCAGGATCTGAAGGAGGAGGGAGACCCCAATCAGCACCAGAACAGTAATGTAGTACTTGAAGCCGGGTCCTTGCTCCAGAATGGCCTTCATCTGTGATGCATTGGCCATCAGCAGTGCTACATCCAGCATGCTCTCTGCCACACTCTTCTTGGTGGCATAGTGGTTCATGTTGATAGAGGCCAGCCGCTCAGGCTTCGGGGGAAGGGTGAGGGATGGGGAAGAATGTGGGTATAGAGACCATGATCACAAATCAGCAAGACACCACTGTGCAGTGACAAATTTCCCCTAGTGCAAATTCTAGCAGAATTTACAGTAGAATTTCAAACATTTTCATTGGTTTTTATAATCTGAATTGGTCTGTGTCGTGTAATACCAAATTTATTGGTTTGTCATAGAATTACTTGGAAAAAGTATTTTAAGTGGATATACTGTACCAGCACTTTTTAGACTACTATGGGTTAAGTGTTCTTAGTCTTTGTGGACGTGTGAAATGTTTTCACACTAGGATGACCATCTATTCTGCATAATAAGTAATAATACCTTTTGCTCTTGTCTTGCCTCAGCGTAGAATTTCTACTTTGAAATTATCCAGTGCACTGCTTTATTAAAGATGTACGTTTTCATTGTTTTTCCAGAAGATGGCGCCACATTCACAAAATAACATATTTAAAATGGCCACAGGGAGTTAATGTAACGTTTAAATACTTTTTATTCCGCAACTTTCTGTCTGCAAACTAACTCTTTGGATTCATTTAAGCATTCACATTTTTCAAACTGATTCTTAAAATTAGCATTTTCATCACTGAACAACAGATGGTTTCACATTCTATAAAAATAAATAACTGGCAATGGGGGTTGCGTGGGAGTGGTGTAAGGTGTTGAGAGGCAGATAGGAAACACAGAACCGTTCCATGAAGTGAATTGTCCAGTGTCGCTGCAGCATAGTATATAAATGTGTTTCACATATCCGCCAGCTAACAGCCAAGCAACACTGTAAATATTACAATCGCATGCAATTTTCAGAGCATTATGCTTTTTGCATGCATTTCCAGTGAGCCTCCCTCTGACTGTTGGGCCCCGTTGTCGGTCCCTGAGGAGGGTCATGTGATTGTAACCAGAGCCGAGGACAGACTGGCAGGCTCCATGCAAGCGGTCTGTGGCCCCTCGGGGTCACATCCACAGGATGCGTGCACACTTATTGCCTCCAGTTAACAAAGGGCCGCTTCAGGTGAATTTACAGCGCGACACGGGAATGGGGGGTGTGGCTTTTTCCAAAGGAAGTGAGGAGGTATGGCAGATGAAGGAGAAACTGCAACACTTAGGACGTATGAACAGTTTGATGTGTAGGGAGCAATGGTACAATTTGGACAGGAATATGGAGGGATTATATAAGAGAAAGAGTATCCTGTCTTGACCAAAAGAATCGCACATAACCATATTCACAACTTTCATTATGTCTCCCATTATTTTTTTTAGTTATATCCTCCTGAGACCCAAGGAAAAAAAGTGTCTTTCAATTTTAGGTTATTTGTCTTTGGGGGAAATAAGACATCTTACAATTCAGATATTTTCAAATTTATTTTTATTTTTAATTTCACAGAATGTCCTCTTTAGTGCACAACAGGAATAAATATGTTTCCTTACATCAGTGAAAAAAGAGATGCAAAAATAAAATGTCCACTACAATGGACATAAATGAATGGGCGGGGTCTCAAGAAGATAAACTCATGGCGATGTTCACTATAACATTGCAAAGGTCGTAATATGTTTGAAATATATCGTGTATACCTTTGTCTCAATTTGCAGTGTGATAATCAAAACAGGAGTTTGTTATACAGTATTCAATGTAACCCATGCCTGCTTAAATTCACTCTCACTCTTACCATACTGACTCCACCTATGGGTAATATGGTAACTTTAATTAGCCTCAGCATGTTTTTGACTGGGGGGGGGAGGAACCAGAGCACTTAAACGTAAATGTTTGCTGTGTAGAAGAGTGCGCAGATTTGTTTGTACTTATATCGCGTTACTATGACGTAATGAAGGCTAAGGTTACTACACCTTATGTGACCTACGCTCAAAAAAATTAGTACATTAGATTTTACAGCTTCAGGCTACAACCTCACTTTCAACCTTTGGCCAGAAGAGGGAAGTGGATTTTAAGAAAAGTTAAACAGATGAATTTAAAAATGTTCATGTGGAAAGCATGCGTATTTTAGCTCGCCAAAAGATGAAAATAACCCAAGCCTGGATGATATTATCAAATATTCTGCTACATTTTGTTCAAAAGTATAACATCAAAGAATGTAATACATTATCAAATTACACCGTAAATCTCATTTTACCCTTATAATCAAATAGGCTACATGCATGGTTTAGATTCTATATGCTGAGATTCAAAAGTTTACAGATGTTTTTTTTTTTTTGAAAAGTTAAAGACCCAGACATTTTAAGAGTAAATCAGGTTTAACCTAAATTAGGAATTAGGCATGCATTCAAATACCACACAGGCTGTCATATTAGTTTTGTGCATGTCCAGGATTATTTCTTTTTAAAATAAACACCACCGGGGAGAGGTCTGGATTATTATACAAAAGGGGCCCAAATATGTCACACACACAGGAAGTCCACCTCCCCTCCAGCTCATTGGCTGCTGTTCCATCCAATGGCGAACAGCAGCTGACGAGGAGGGTTTGCTTGAATAGATAACATTTTTACCCAGTTGCCTACCATATAGCTGTGGGTGAGGGGAGTTCTCCAGTAGCACCCCACACCCAGTTCCCTTCACTCATCATGCCCCCAGCTAGACTGGTGTGTATCTTGTGCATGTTCCCCCCCGCTGGGTTAGTGCAGTTTTTCCCAACCTAGTGCTTGGGGACCCACATGCGGTTCAGGTTTTTGCTCCCTCCCAGTTCCTGGCCTATGGACTGACTGGCAGGGAGCAAAAACGTGGACCATTTGTAGGTCCCCGATGACTGGACTGAGAAATAGTGGGTAATAGGATCGCACACTTCTCCCAGTGGGACAGGAAAGCCATGCCTGTGGGTTATCGCTGCCACATGGCCCTCTTCATCTGGGCAAAGTACGGGGAGCTCCCCCTGGCAGCTGGCAGGAGCTCTGGTGACAATCCCTCCACTGACTTCTGGTGCCTTCTGGTGCCATCAGTCCAAATCTTAGGCCCTGAGTGACACTTTGGCTCTTCTACTGACCCACCTGAACGGTCCTTTTTTGCATTGAGTTTCTGGTATGTTCTCACATAAGATGCAATTTATCAGGTTAAAACGCAATTCCCTAGTTCACCTGGCATTTTATCATCATTAGTTCTCTGTTATATAAATGTGTTCATTGAAGTATGTGATTTGTTAGATTTTGGTATATATGTTGTGTGTGTGTGTCTATATATCACACACATAAACTCATGCATAGCATTGTGCAAAAGTCTTAGCAGTTAAAGAAAACATTTAAAGGTGTTTCCAAACAGTTACTGATATCTTGCTGGATGGCTAGATGAACACCACTTCAGTTCCCAAACCTCTCCTCAGGGGCACCTCAGCCATTCCAAGTATTTATTAAATTTCACCAGCAGCTCTATTAATTAATTATTTTCATTTGCTAAATAACCCAGTGAGATATCAATTAGGTATAGAAGGTGTTGAGGCATTTCCCTACTTAATTTGTAGTTATTATAAAAATAATTTTACAGTACTGTGCAAAAGTCTTAGGCAGGCAAAGAAAATGATGTTTATATTATCCTCGTGTTGGTGTGAAACTACGATATTATGCCTCTCAAAGTGTGTCAACTTAGCCATTTCAGAACCTGTTCTAAAATCACCCCAATATTTGCAGCGAACGTCTAGTGCAGCATGCCTCATACAAATAGTCAGTCTGTCACTGACTTTTTAAACCAATTTATGTAATTATTTAATTGAGCTGTTGGTGAAATTTAACAAAATCATGTAACGTCTGAGGTGCCCCTGAGGAGAAGTTGAAGCGGTGTTCATCTAGCCAACTAGATATCAGTAACTTTTTAGAAAACAGAAGAAATTATTACTATTTTAACAGTTACTGTGTTACTCTTAATTTGCACATGATCTAATGTTAAATTGTGTTTTTTTCTAAGCCAAAGTACACTTGCTACCCAGATAAACAGCTTTAAACATTTCTTTGGACTGCCTAAGACTTTTGAACAGAACTGTATATTTATTTCTGTACTTGTTACTTGCTTCCTCTCATCATGTTCTTTGCCTCTCATACAACTCACTCTTACCAAGGCTGTCTTACCCCCCTGGCTCCAGGAGTCTGTAAGAAGACCATAGAAAAAGGCCCACTTCCCTCGGGGGGGGGGGGGGGGGGGGGACAGACAAAAGCAAACACAGTACCGCCCGGGTGTAAAAAAAGAGTTGTAAAAAGATTATTATGTAATAAAAAAATTATTAATATAAAGGAAAAA
>JABFEA020000067.1:24430222-24442085 GCA_019775915.2 Cyphomyrus plagiostoma
CCCCCCCCCCCCCCCCCCCCCCCCCCCCCCCCCCCCCCCCCCCCCCCCCCCCCCCCCCCCCCCCCCCCAGAGACAGATGCAGACACTGAACCGGCCGTGTGTAAACATCTCTTTGTAACATCTTTATTCTGTCTTAATAAACTGCTTAAGCTTAAGGAACCTACCTCATCATCTGAAAGACCCTGAGCTTTCACTGAAGAAATCTATCAGTTGGCATCATGAACGGGATCAGTGAGAGACAAGGCTGAGATTAAGTAATACTGGATGACTGAAGACAACAAGTAAGCGCGCAAATCATCTTTGGCTGAAGGCTGAAAATAGCCTCCTCCCTGCTTAAACACCTGATCAGAGAATTGTCTGATGAAGAATAAGTAAACGTAAGTAATTGTGAGGTATCTCTATTTATTGTGTTGAGCTCAAAGAAGACACATCTATCAATGGGCTAGTGGTTGAGTCAAAAATACTTGGGTATATTGGATGGTTGCTGCAGATGCATGAGCTTGGAAGAGCTTTTGAAATGGCTAAGCTGACACACTGACAGATATAATATTATTATTAGTTTTACAACATGAAGATCATAAAAATTCTTTGCTTAAGAATTTTGCAGTACTGTGTATAATAATATATATATACCGTACATATACACCATCTCACAAATTTCAGCTATAATTATAAGGCAACTTTCTAAAATACATTCTTTTTCAGTACTAAGAAATTCTTTAAAACACGCAGCTGTTTTGCAGCTTATTATTATGTGGTTAAGGCAACTAAAATTACACACATAAATATTGCACCATAGTTTGCGCCCTACCCTCAAGTAATGAGCCAATCACAACCAAAGCTTCAGGTTTGAATCCATTGTTGTATGGAATGCTGGCTTGTGCTATGTCTTCGTGTTGAAAGTCATGATAGTAGAGGCTTATATCAGATAACCTCTGCCCAGCTTGTCGGCATAGGACCTGAGAAAAACTGACAATGCTGACATACAGTGGATTGACGAGGGATTCATGGCACGGCAAACAATAGCAGCCTTGAAACTCACAGCCGGCCGTAAATCAGTTTACGGCTTAGCTTTGAATTTAAACTCCATTCCATTCTTGGCTCTGTTTTTATGGTTGATGTGCTACTCTGTCTCATTAAATGCTCATTTAGTCAATTATCTGAAAATGGGCTGGCATCTAAAGAGCATGTTGTAGTGAAGAAGCTGTTAATCGGGGAGGGGAAGGGGCAAAAGTTCAGTTTGCACGAAGTAAACTAAGGAATTTAAACCTGCACACCTCAGAATATGGAGCCATATAAATGGGTCTGTATTGGTTAGAGAAAACGTGTCCTGCCATATAAAAGGGTGAAACGTGAACCTCACAGACAATGCCTTTGAGTTAATGAGTAGTAAATGTCACTGCTGTCTGACCCAGTGGGGAGGCAAATAGGTCCCTGGTGTCACCACAGTCTGCGTCTCCCCAGCCTACACAAAGTGCCTTGTCACTTGACTACCACACATAAAAGGAACAGAGCTAAACAAACAGCGGGCACCCCTTCCCCCCCCCTTCCATGGAGGGTCCCTGGATTCGCAGGAATTTAAGCTCCCGGGCAGCACGCGGATTGGTGGGCTTGAGCCAGGGAGATGTGGCAGTGGACCCATGAATGGAGAGTAGCGTCTGGGACCAGAAGGCGGTAGATTAAGATTTTGATTAAAAAAACGGAACGCAGCTGCTTCTGATTGTGCAATAGCTGGTGGCTGGTTAAATGGAGCACGGTGTGGTTCCCAGACCAAATAAACACACAACGCTTTCTAAGAACTCCCCTATGTTCCCGGCCGAGGAGCTTTTCTCATGTACTGGGCTGTCCCTCTGTTCAGGGAGCTGGGGCAGCTGCCCCAGCACCGAGGATCACATGTGAAACCACCACCAGCAGGGACCTAGTAAGGCGTGGTCTTGCCATTCCTAATCTGCCCCTCCCAGACTGGGAAATATGTCATTCTGGATCCTTTGGCAGGTGCTGGCCCTTTGCCCCAGTCAGTTTGCATGTGTGCTGGCTTGGGTCCTAAGTGGGGGCTTGGAAGTAATGCTGACGTATGACATAGCTGAGATACTGCAGCTACCTAAAGCTGTGACTCTCAGTTCTGTTCCTGGCTGTTCTGCTCCTGTTCATGCCTTAATCAGGCTGAAATGGTCCTAAATAGGCTAATTATAAATGTGGCACAATTGAATACTACTGACCTAAAGCAGGCCTAACTTCCTCAAGTGTTTCACTGGTAGCATTAGGCTGGTGAGGCTGGAGATCATTCTTTGACATGTAAATCCTAATTGATCTCTAACCATCAGATGCTTCCTGCTATTGTATCACTTAGCAGAGGCCTGCAGCACCGGTATTTAAGGTGGGCCGACAAAAAAGCCCCTTTAAGCATGGTAGCAGGCCTGTCAGACAGAAACTTCGCGCCACATTACCTGCTCAGGCCTGCTACTGAGGGGGCTCACCTGAAACTGGATTTAATGCCTCAGGTTGTCAGCCGACAAGCCGCATCCACGGTCTCCAGCGACAGCAAAACCAGGTTAATGTGATGGTCACGTCCATTAGGGAAACAAAAGAGTTAATGTTGGAGAAGTGGAACAACATGGTCGTGGCCTGCTTTTCCTTCCACGCCCCAGTATGGTGCTTGTCCTTGTGGACACAGGAGCTGTCTGGACAAACAGGGGTGGCGGTTCTGTATCAGGACATGCCACCCACTTGATGACTCCCATGGGCCTGTCTAGCCATGACCTTCTCTCCCACCCCCACAACATCCCACAAGAACAGAGAGGTGCCCCCACCAAAATTAACACTCCACCCCAGTCGTTTTCCCTATCTCACTGCCTGATTTCTCTAAAACGTTCTCTCCCTTTGCACTAGAAACAAAGACCCTTTGCAGGACGGGAACGGCTGGTGGCGGTTTGGGTTTGGGGGGGGGCGGGGGGTGACCAAAGGACATAAGGGAGTAACGGCAGAGCCCTGGGTGGTGGGCTGTTTGTGTTCTCTGGGCTCCAGCTACCTCCTCCCAACAGCCCAGCCTGCTTTCCTGACCTGGAGAGGGGGTCAGGCTGAGTGACGGACACCTGGGAGGCCGAGGGGGGCCGACACAGCAGAGCCTATGAAACAAGTATAATGTGGAGAAACCAACCCCTCCTATTGGCGGCTGCTCAAACGTCCTGCGTGAAGCTCTCGTGAAGCCTTTTCCACAGTGGGCGTATCCCTACCAAACTCGCCAAGGTGGCTGACAAACATGTAGCAAGATTCTTAGATACCACATTTTTACTGGGGCAAAGAAACAGTTTCGGCTCAGCTTTTCAGTAGCTCTGAGACTTTTTTTTTTTTAGCTTTCTTGTTTTTGGCTGGACATGATGAATGCTCAGTAGGCAGCTCTGTTGCCTCTAGCCCGCCACGTAGAGTGGAGCCGGCCGAGTGCCCTTTGCTGTCTGCAATCGTCCCCAGGCCCTCTGTGACCCTGTCTTTTTTAAGCAGCTTGAAGATGTTTTTGCAAGATTTGCTGAATACATTTAGAGAGACAGCCATCAAAAAGCAAGCCAGGACATAGCTGAGGTTTCTACAGCTGTTTGAGCCTCATAGTTTCAGTGTCACTGATGTTCATTCAGTTCCTGGCCCAGTGTGGTCTCTGGGTTTACGGATGGTTTAATGGTTTTTTTACAGCACATTCCCTGGGAGTGAGAAATTTACATTACAGCTCATGCCCTGTGCTGCAGCAGTGCAGCCAAGACTGGGTGGATCAGTACCAGGCAAGCCAGTAGTGACACATCAAGGCCTTTGCGGGGGCACGTGCCTGTGGGCACACCCAGCTGGGCACGGTATGCGGCCGGGCAGATGCCACTCATGCCCAATGCCAGGCTGAGTCACAGCTGCCACCACAGCTCGTGGGCAGGAACTCTCGTCCTCGGCTACATGGAGAACCTCTGAAAGGCGAGACTGCATTCCTCTGCCCCCTCAGTGGGAGGTGGGAGGAAGTGGAGCAGGAGGAGGAAGTCAGATGATGCGGGCATCAGGGAGGGGGAGTGTCTGTGGCGTGTGGGCGGCGTGAGCCTTATGGTAGCCTGCAGGGGCCACAGAAGCAGAGGGACAGAAAAAATAAACCTAAGGCGAACTCCACTATGACCCGTATGTCCAATAGCAACCTGAAAGGATGTTACAATGTTTGTTCAAGAGCACTACAGCAAGCTCTTTAACCCAAAGCCTTTGTGGAAGGAAAATAATGTAAGTTAACACAGTAAAATGCAGAGATTCAGTATGATGTAATTCCATTGCTGTAAGATAAGAGTATCTAAGCCATAAATTGTTTTTATCAGAGTTTGTTTTTTTTTGGTTACACACAAAGGAGTGCCGAAATTTATTCACTGCAAATATGTAATCCTACTGATGCACAAATCCTAAACCCAGCATTGTTTTACTAACCGTCCCGGACCATGACATGATAAGATAGAGGAACTAATTAGCTGCAGCGCTAAACGAAGGTGGAATGTTCTGCCAAGTTCAGGCAAAAGTATCTCAAGGTTGTGCAGCTGCCCGGTACGTCTCGAAGGCGCTGTAGTTGCCCCGAGAAATTGTTCATCTGTGATCACTGCCTCAACACTCGTTGATGTACGTGTGTGACCTGGTTCAGCAGTGCGGGGAGATTGCGTGCAGAGCTGAATTACAGTACTTTCTTAGTCAAAGTACAAAATAAATATTCTCTTCATATCAGAATCGAACGTTCAGGTGAAACACCTTCAGGTTATGAGCTGGTAACCACTTGGCATATCCTGCAAGGATTTTTTCCGCAATCCAGGTTAATTTGGCCTACTCTTCATGTGAGTTTTTGGTCTAGATCAGTTATTAAGTAATTATTCTGGAGTTGGGGTCTGAATATATTACATGACAAATCACTTTTCCCCGTTGTTTAAAGACTTCTTCCATCATTTCTGATGCATTCACTTAAGCTGTTTCCGATAGACTGCAACGATGTGTGAGTACATTTTTCTAGAAACTTCATTTTGAAGTAGTTTAATTAACTACAAAAAACCAGCCATTTGTTTTTTTAAAATGACCCAAATTCTAAAATAATGAAAATGTAAGACGTATAAGATTTTGATTTGATATAATTAAAAACAATGTCACCTTCAGCCCAGATATCCAATGATATGCTTTGATCTGTAATAATATCTCAGAAACACTAATTACAAAAAATCAGTCTACTCTGTGAGCTGGTCATAAATTATATAATTATCAATTTGAAGGAGATCTTTGGGGGAAAAAAAACACTGGTTTTAAGTTCACATTTAAACTTACTCTTCTGCAGTGGATTTCCAAGCTCTGTAAAAGCACAAAGTGGCCTTTGTGGAGTGTGAAATCGGAGATGTGTGTTCAGAGGGGTGTGTGTGCCCCAGTATAGCGAGCCTGGGTCTTTCTGGATCACCCGGCATGTCGAGAGTGCATGCATGCCTGTGTGCGTGTGTGTGTGTGTGAACAAGATGGTCCACTAGCACTGTCGCACATGTGCAATACTGACTTTAAGCACAATACTGCAGGAGAACCAACAAATAAAGCATATCTGTGCTACCTACATGTACATCTGTGTTTGCATATTTACCGTCTGCTTACAAGAGGGACTCTAGGCCTAAGGCTTTTTATCCACATATGAAACACTGCACTGCTGCTCTCTTACATAACTTAATTGCATAGTATGCATGTACATAAGATGTCCCACATGCCAGCACAGGTATGGTGTTTACATTGTTTCTTGTTCATATAGTGAGAAAGGATGAAATGGAATTTGTGAAGCAATCACTGTTAAGCAATATAGTCAGATATGAGTGGAAACCAAGTATGTCCTGTGCAAACTGACCATACGGCATTCTTATGAGCGTGTAAAATTGTACTACTGTGCTGGGAAGACAGGCGATTTGCTTCTCTGTCCTTCAGACAATGTCACCACATCTGCTTGCGCTTTTTCAGCTATACTGCCACAGGAAAAAAAGACAAAAGGGGGAATAGAGACAGGAAGATAGAATGACCAATACACTTTACTGATGTTCTTTGGTATCATGAGTAGCTATCGACAGCAAACAACAAGATTACAAGCACAAAAACACAGGCTGGCTACAACCCCTCTCACTGCATTGCGAGATAATTAACATAACATTATGATTTTGTTTGATGACAACTATAAGCATGTGCTTGATTGCCTACAGTGTGCTGACCCTGCAATACCACCAACAAGCAATGGGGGTGCTGAAGCATCCTCAGCAGCCCTGTTTCCGTGCTACTGCGAGAGATGTTTTAGCAGGAACGCATGCTGACACAGAACTGTGCACACAGGAGAAGCAATTAGACGCGAATGAACCTGACCTTTCCAACAGACGAGCGGCACTCAAGGGCACGGTCAGGTTAGGGAATCGCTTGTAATGGGCTTCTGCGATTACAAAGATGGCCTCCTGTAACCCCATTAATAGGAAAACACTTTGTTTTGTTACCCGTCACAGCAGCAAGACCTTGCTCATGTACTGATTCTGATTCTGTCTCAAGGAGGGACTACACACCTTTGTCATCCATGCAAATGCATGTTGCTCCATTTTCTGTAGCGCTCGTTGAATTTTTGGCTGGTTTAAACAATAAGCCTTAACATTTTCTCACCTTTCTGTGTTTCAGGTTCTCCTTCGTTTGTTAAGCAGACACGTTTATCCAGCATCGCAAACTGAGTTTGCAGTTGTGTATGCGTCTTTTAACATGTTAACTCAATGATACAGTTCACCTGTGTATCTGTAGCAAGGTGACTAGTACCGTCGCATCCAGCTAGAGCATGTTAACTGAGCCTTCTGCAGGCTTGTCTAATTCAGGCAATGCTGCTATTCCGTATCTAAACAACCTCAACCAACAAAAGTGGAAAAATTATTGATTATTTTTATGAGCCTGACATGGGTAACTGGTTAGAAGATTTATGGATGTTTAAGTAAACCATTTACTTCACAATCAAAAATGGACATTATTTGTTAGTTTGTATTTGTTTATGTTTGTTTTTATTTATTATTTCTTTGCGGAATTACTTAGTTCTAAATTCATGCTTTTTTTAAAATCATTGTGGTCTTAAGTGCTTGGAAATGAACCCTGACATTTCGTGGAGTGCCTGAAGTGAAGGTCACAACTACAGGATAATTTCAAGAAGCATCTGTTGTTCCTGTTTCCCCTGTCACTGTAATAGCAGCTGTCCCAGCTAGTGATCGTTTTCCAGGTATATAGTGCATCTAGTGTAGTGACAAGTGGAATGAATGTGCGCAGAGTAATAACATTACACTGTGTCCCCATGTAACCCATCATCTGTGGGACTTAGCCACAGGTTTCCTGTTTGTTTGCAGGACTGGCCCGTTAAACTCCCAGAGGAACATCTATACGTCATTCTCCCCAAGGATAAGGCCAGACCAACAGCTTGTTAACCTTCTCCAGGAAACACCGAACCAAAAGAGAAGGATGTCCGCCCGGATGCACTGAGCTGACCTACAAATTCATTAGTCACTGTGTCATAGCTTTCCCAACAGAGCACGTTGCCTCGTCACCATTACAGTTCCCACGTGAAAGTGGGAAGGCAGGGACCCACCATCACACTTGGCTGCAGATGTTCTTCGGTCACATGGTCACCGACAACAGATATCACGTGAATGACGCATAGATGTTCCGCCAAGGCAGCTGGAGCCTTCTGTCCACCTGGCAGAATGTGTTTATCGAGAGCAAGGCACAGTTACTTTTTAATTACCGGTAATGTGTCCCCTTTGTTATTGTTGCTAGATGTCCCCTTGCGGTTAATTCCTGAGTCATCTGCCAATCAGCCAAGCACTCTTATACACCCCCTCAGTGTGTCTTAGGCAAGTTTCACAAGAGCTGAACGATTGCTGGCACCTGAAGGTGGGACTCTGCTTTGGTATGTGGAAGTACTGGCCCAAGCCTGAGCCCACATCTCCGCTCCTTGACCCGCTGCCATTGGGCACTCCCCACACAGGCAGCCGGACTTGGCTCATGGAGTCCCATGAATCACACTGAGGAGCAGGGCCCCGCTGACAGGCATCCATTAATGCGGGGGCCAGCGGCGGCTCCCTGCACCTCAGTGCACTCATCAGTCTCACAGCCCACAAGGCAGGGCCAGACGGCGCAAAAAAAATGATCAAGGTTGTAAAATCGAGTTGTTGCACCTTCAAGACAAGGAGGACAATTAGCACTACGCCGGTGAACAGGCTGCTATGTAACAGCTAATGTTAAAAAGGCAGTCAGCAAAAATGCTTAAAGCCATTTATGTGTGTGGTGAGGGTATATGACCTCAGTTTAACACATACGTAAAATTAATAGTAACACAATAAAAACTGAAAAAAAATATCTTCTCTAAAAAGCTACTGATATTTTGTTAGCTGGCTACAAGAACACACTTTATTTACACTCCTGAAATAATTGATTTCAGAGATATTTTCATAAAAAGAGGCTTTATGAGAGATTGTTAAATGACACACTTTGACTCACATAATAATATACTTTTAGAGAAACATGGAGGTCCCTCAAACATCATTGTCTTTGCCCAGTGATTGCCCAGACATTTGCACAGTGCTGTAAATCAAGATTTAAATATCTAGGTTTTAAGGAGAAAACTGGAATGAATGGGCTTGTGCAATGGGCATGACATGTTGTCCTGCTAGCAGCCCTTGTTGTCTAACTGCCCTGAATAGTTTAACAGAGATTGCTTGTAAGACTGAAATTCTCTGAGTGCTGTGATGAAGAGCTGTCTAAGCCGGCTTCATTACTGTCAAATTCTCAGTAGAGTCTGTTGGAGTTGACAACTCCAACAAGTCCCAGAAGATCATTAGGGGGTTTCTACATTATTTTCACCCACTTGTCCATCCATCCATCATAAGGCACAAGGCGAGGAACAACCAAGGATGAGGCACCAACCACACCCCCTTATTATAATGGGATTTAATAAAATGATTTAATTAAAACTCATCCTCAATTCAATGCCAGATTAGTGCACTGGAACATTAATTATGTTAAATAGAAAAATTAGGATATTGCTAATCCATTTGTATCATGGCAACGTAAAACAACATGTAATTCAACAGATCTAGAGATTCACAAGGGTGGTGTTCAGGTGGACCAAATCTACATAAAGTGGTTTAATCAAAGGACATTAAGAGTCACTGCAATGATTTGAGTATGACGTCAACTGCTCAGAGTCTGGCGCCTCAGCTCCATCTCCACCTCTGTTCCCAGTGTGCAGTGTCCCAAAGGGAGCGTACAATCTCAATCAGGTACAACACTCACGGACTACTTGCCAAAGACAATATCACACTTTATGCACCAAGCTCACTGGTACACAACAGCTGTATTTATTATAGCTTACTGTTACGACTGGCACCCCATCCAAGGTATACCCCAGCCTGGTACCACATCCAGAAAGTACCCTGGCCTGCCATCCCATCCAGGGTGTACCCCGGCCTGGCACCCCGTCCTGGGTGTACCCCAGCCTGGCACCCCATCCAGGATATACGCCGGCCTGGCACCCCATCTAGGGTGTACCCTGGCCTGGCACCCCGTCCTGGGTGTACCCCAGCCTGGCACCCCATCCAGGATATACCCTGGCCTGGCACCCCATCCAGGGTGTACCCCGGCCTGCCATACCATCCAGGGTGTACCCCAGCCTGCCATACCATCCAGGGTGTACCCCGGCCTTGTGCCCCATGCTGCCTGAGTTGGGCCCCTGGCTCCTCCACAGCCCTGACCAAGTGGTTGAAAGATGTATGAATGGGTGTTCCTGTTATAGACACTGCAAAGAATTTGTCTACTGCGGGCTGCCATCCCTGACTGTGTGCTCAGTGTGCTTAAGCATCTATTAGCTTTGCAGTTGCTGCAAATACATTGGGCCATATAAGCACATATTCCCAGAATACCTGGACCTGCCTGCGGCAAAACTGAAATAAAACTGGACTCATTCTTTTCCATTACAAAACTCCTTTATAAATAGCAATGTATGCTAAATGAACAAATATGTGAGAAACACTGTCTATTGATGTTAAAAATTCACAGCATCATGATAACTGGCACCCCATCATGTTCAGGGATTGGGCCTGTAATTAATTACAGTTGCTTGTTACTTCAAGTAATTCAACTAATTTTCCAATTACCCCATAGAAAAGTAATTAGTTACTAGGAAAATTAACTATTGCATTATTTCAGTTAATGCATAGGTACCCTGACAGCACAAATATGTCGTCAGGATGTCGGTTTAAGATTAGAACTTCATTAAATGATAGTGTTCCATTTACAGTACATCCACACAGTACATCCACACAGTGTTACGATGAGGCACTTTGGTAAACAGAAATTCCGTGAATAAATGTAAATGTAACCATAATATTTGTATTAAAAGCACCTGGAGTAAAAGTTGGTAGATGTCAAAGTACATATTCGGCTGTTCAAGATTCTTCGAAGCACTCTGCACAAGCTGGACAGATCTCTATGAAATGGGTTAAGTGTAGCCAATCCAGCCACTATTTCATCACGGTCCCTTGGCTGGATTACATTACGCAGGAATACATGACATATCTCTGCTTTAAATTATTCCACTCATGAAAAAAAAGCCTCTATTACCACAAAGTTATTCTGCTTGCTGTTTTAAAACCCATTTATCTGGCATTATGTCATGATTCATATTTCACGTTACAGAGACCGTGAACCGTTTTATTTTACGAAATAAAAGTTGAATATTATATCTAAGCTTGATGGGACTGGAGATGAGATCATTCTTGTTTGGGCAATCTGAATAAAATAGACCTTGGGCATCTATCATTGCACTTACGGTCCATCAATGACACTATACCTTGGCCATGCTTCTCTCTATTTAAGTTTTATGTCTGCTGGCTGAAATGTGGCTCCAGCAGTCATTTCCTGAGCTATTTCCTCCTGGAATGACAGGCAGGTGCTATGGGCTCTACCATATGTTAACGCCTACATTGGGCCCAGAGGAAATTCCAGTTGAGGTTAGAAAGCCATCTCAGATGCTATCAAATGTATTTGTGGACAGTTGCCCTGATCTGGAAAAGCTATAGGTACAATACTGCTCATTAAATGAATATTTGCATAACTGTATTGGAATCTCCACCAGTTTTTGAGGGTGATCCAGCAAACTACACAATTTAATCTCCAGGTGGAATAGCAAGGAATCTGCCAGCGAATGCTAAAACACGCCACGACTCCAAGGGACTCTCCTAGCTACTCTGCTGAGGGATGCGGGCAGGTCAACACTTTAAGACCTTTAAGAGTATATCTACTGTTGTATCCTTCAGTGAGTCACTGAACCAGGAGCTTCCTTTTTTAAAGAACTTCTTTGGTGCACCGTTCCAAAGATGGAAACCATCCCATCAGATGGCGAGTCCAGACTCGCATCACCGTGTCAGCTGGGTGGAGTCGTCATTGCCCAGGGCACAGACCCGTCAGACACAATTCCCAGCACAAAGATGCCCCTCCTATCAGGTCCCATTTCCCCCTACCTCCTCTACACCCCCCCCCCCAGTCCCAACAGCTACGCCCTTCACAGACACCCTGGGAATGTTTCAGCTGTTCTGTACAAGCAAGAAGTGTTGGCCTTGCTAGAAAGTGTCAGTACTAGGCAGGACCAGGAACAGGGACCCTCTAGTCATGAGTATCTTGTCATGAACCTGACATTGTATTCCATCTTAACTCCCTCATGGGTCGGAGATTTTTAGCAAGATTTTCCTTTAACTTTCTGAAATATAGAGAGGGTGGGGGGGGGGGGGCAACATGATTAAGAAACTATGTTAAAAAGCTATACTGATACAAACCAATC
>JABFEA020000067.1:24442185-24455040 GCA_019775915.2 Cyphomyrus plagiostoma
CCCCCCCCCCCCCCCGCACCAGGATGAAGAAACTAGTTTATATAGCTCTTCTGATACCATCCATGCCCAGAAGGTCGATGGTTTGTGCCACAATGGAAAGTGCAGAGCATTACCATAATACCAAGTAAGGGCTTTGCATCAACATATATTTGAAGAGTTTATACAAATATACCTTAAACAATGCAAAGCAAACAAAAGCCCCTTATGCGTTTCATTTTTGTCCTATAACATCTGTTTTCTGCATTCTGCACAAATACAATAGATCAGTGTTTCCCAATTCGGTCCTCAGGGACCCGCAGGCAGAACACGTTTTTGCTCCCTCCCGGCTCCAGGTAGGAAAATGTGGACTGTCGGGCAGGGAGTTGGGAGGGAGCAAAAATATGGACCGACTGTGGTTCCCCAAGGACCGGATTGGCAAACACTGCAATTGATAGACTTCAGCAGTATGGTGAAGGGGGACTTTCCCACTGCTCCTCCAGAATATGAAACATATAATCCACAAGACGTTATTTACTCCACTCTAGTTAAAACATAAACATGAGACAATGTCTTCAAATCTGTCAGCAGAGAAATGCACACTGTACACTAGTACACACAAACCTACATTTTTAAATTTGGCATCTGCCTCGGTCAGACTCAGCAGCCTGTGATTAGCCCTAAAAATAGCTGTCTGAAATGTGGACGGGCATTAAAATTCCCATTCAAAATAATGTGCACTGTAGAGCGATCTTCTGTGTTTGTGAGACAGCATCTTCAGACTTCAATCCCCCCCCATTGTTCCCCAGTGTTCTGCCCTCACCATTTCGTCTTCTGTCAGGGCAATGTGATAATCTCTAAGCTTCTTTTAATTGGCTAGTACGTGCATGCTTTGTTAATCCTGAGCCACATTAAGGGTCCTTTCTGCCTTAGCAGCTTGTCACTAACTGATATTTGATGGATAGTCCCCGTCGTTTTAGGGGTTGGGGGTGGGTGGGGGGGTAGAGGGGTGGGCAGAGAAACATATTGAACCTCTCTAATCATCTTCTACCAAATGCATGGAAAATACCTCACTGAAGTGTGAAAGCAAACAGGCATCGCTCCGGCAAGAAAGAGGGAAGGGTTAGGAGCATGGGGAGAGGACTGCATGCCTAACTGCACCATCCTGTTGGAAAAAAAAACTGTTTTTTCACTGACCTGTAAGTCGACTCGTCCTCTCGTCGCTGTCATGGTGGACTACTGCCGGGGGACAGGACTCCGTGTGCTCAGTTGCCTTATGTCCTGTTCCACCGTCTCCTGCCCAGCAAAAAATTCGTGCCTGACACACGGAGTGAAAAGGGGGGAAAAAAGGGCTAAATTGGCAGAGGACTTTAAAGAAATTCAGGGCACCGCTCCACACAAACAAGTGTGTTATTCATTATTTTTTTCACGTCTGTGCTGCATTCCGTAATGATGGGACTTGGAGTGGGATGAGGTAGCGGGACAAAAAAAAAAAAAAATGAAGTAGCCGAACAGAGCTCTTTTAAGCAGAATGCAAACAAGCCTCATAAGCAGCCTGTATTCCACAGCTGAATACCATAATAAGCATAATGCTCACATTTATTCTGATCAGGCCTGTCTGCGACACTGGGTCTAAACCTTCTATGTGTCCAGGATTCGTTCCCAGCAGGTCAGTGCAAAGCCCTAATTTATATGTGGTCATATGTTCCATTTGCATTTATTTGGTTGCCTAGAATCTTTTTTTAAAGCTCTGCAGCTTTTCAGGGACTGAATTGGGGTTATTCTTGACCATCAGAAATGAATGAATTCTGGGAGTAATTCCGAGAGCAGATTCATCAGGGAGTAAAGCCTATTACTACTGTTTACTTTAGTGTTTGTTGTGCTTTTTAAGGACACGCTCATCAATCATGGTGGGGTTATTTATACATAAGGCACAAAACCCGCACGCCCACTTATACAGTGAGAAGCTGGAGAGCTTTTATCTCAGCACGATTGTGCTTTTCGTTATCTCTCAGAATGCTTTGTTTGTCCAAAATTTTTCAGGCTTCCTAGACAGAGAGAGCGTGAACTCTAACCACAGGGATGTGGATGCTGAAATGCAGCACTGAGAAAGTGGTAGAAATACACAAGCTTAACAAGTGAGTAACAGTGACCACAGGACTGTGTGCTTAATGATCAGAAATGCAAAAAACTTCCACATGTGTTAACCAATCACTAGGCAGGTATAAGCTCCAACAGAGTACTTTTAACCAAAGAGCTGGCAATAAAAACACACTTTAAAAAGGTTTAAAGTGACTGCCCATAGACTCACAAGTTTACAACACGCTGCTTGGGTAAACATCCCATGAAGATTGACTTTTGGCATCAATACAATCATAGAAGAATATTTTTTGCAAAACATTTAAGTGGACTTGTGTAAACTTGTGGTGCTGAGGGTAGAGTCACATTTAGCAGCCCTGAGTGCTCTCCAAACATCTGTGGCCTTGTTCGATTTTTTTTCGCATGCTTACAACAGGTCTGACGCCTTTGTGCCATAATCCTTATTAGAAACGAGCACAGAAGGCCAGCCAGCATTTACAGTCAGATACAAAAAGTGCATTACAGGGCTATACATGCTTCAGGACATGTGCTTCTGATCAGTTCGGCACCTAAATGGTGCTGTGCTCTTGTGGAGTGCTTAGGATTAGCCATGTCAGTAAAAGATTCTGCTATACACATTAGTATAATTTGGTGCAAGGATAATTTCTTAACTTTAGTTTTAAAAACTTTAGCAAAAGAAAATACATTTTATTATTGTTATTATTATGAGTAGTAATAGTACTAGTAACAGTAGTACCAGTAATAGTATTAATGAAAATAATAATAATAACCACGACAGAGACATGAAATGCTTTCATTTCAGAGTAACTGTGAAGCTTTTCATCCATGCCTCAAAGCATCATGGGTATTTATGGGAACTTCCTGGCAAAGGAGGAGTGCAAGGCCAGCCAGTGCTAGTCACTTATTCAGCGGTCCCCACTGTTCTATAAAGCGCCTTTGTGTGGCACTCACTCGTCAGCCGGGTGACAATTCCTGCCTAGCACGCTGGCTGTCACCGCGGCACATCGCCAGAGCCGGACTGCATTCCCATCAGCCACGAAATACAAGGTGCAAAATGCTTCCAGTGCTCCTCATAGCCGGTGGAACCACACCAAGGGGGGGCCGCTTCCCCAAAGCCAGGGCTGTGATCCATTCCTGCTATGATGGATGCTACAATTCTGGAGTCACAGGACATTCATGCCTTAATTTGCCCTGGACAATTTTCATGCTGTTTCTTATATTGGATGATGGGATAAGAAGGGGTGGAAGTGTGGGGGTCACCAGAGACATCACCCCCCCACTTTCTCCTTTCAGTTATTCAACTCTGCTCAGTAGGCTGTGTACAGCTCCTTCGCAGAGGGAGAGGAGACAGGCTAAAGGAAACTGTCGCATCAACATGTGCTACTGCCAGGACTAAAGTGAGAATACAAATTATCCCTGGACTTTGGGGTCCCCCATGGCCCCATGGTAAATTTTGCCGAGTAGGGGGGCGGGGTGGGGGGGGGGGTCAGTATGCCAGATGGTCAGTCCAGCCCTGTCTACTGAGGCCCTATCCGTAGGAAACACAAACATACCACATTATATGGTTGCATGGACCACTGTAGACCCCATACTACTCTCTACAGTGTGATTCTTTTGCAGACATATTTATCCATAACCATGCAACCAGATATTTTGAAGGAATTATTCACAGGTACAACAGCAGTGTCTCTTTCAGGGCCTGATTCTGTGATGTTTAGAGCCGCTACACTATTTTTACCCATTTGGCTGATCTTGCACTTTGAAAACAAAACACTGAAATAGTCTCTGCTCTCTTTGCGTTTATAATAAAATCAGCCGTACTCATCAAAAACACTTAAGACAATTGTGGCACAGTTCCTCAAGACAATCAAGCCGCATTTTCCCACTTTTAAGTACCACCCTGTTACGCATATACGATTGATGTATTTTCAGATATAGTTCCCAACTGACACTAATTATTGCTTTGCTAGTTGTTTTGGTGACAGTGAACAGTAGATGACAAAGGGATGTTCATATCCAAACAAGAGGGTTACACAAACATCATTTCAAGTAAATGAGGTTCCCAGCCAGTACTCAAATTAAATGTCTGGAGAAAGATGGATATCTTAAAACCTTTAGCTTTTTTTTTTAAAAAAAGGAACAACAAAGTTGTATTTTTCTTTTCTTATTTTTGAACTGGTGACTGTGTGAGTTTATTTGTGGTGTTGGTTCTATACACAGTCATTAACTACACCAGAGTCCTTTACTTCTTCCCTGGCTATAATGACTTACAATTAAAAGAATACAATAGATTACTCACTGAAAACAATTTAATTTATACATTCAAGCACAAAGTACTATCAATCTACCTTGCTGAAGACCTAGGCCTCTTCAGCACCCCCTAGTGGTGCATTGGACAACAGAATTGTAGGTAAACGGCTCTACAGAAGTCTGACTGTGCAGGCTGACTTTGAAATGCACTAGCATGAATAAGGACATCTCAAACAAGAGAGGAGTTAAGTACCTTCTGGTCATCCTGTCATCTTTATGGCTACCACTGTGAGCAAATGAAAAAGTCCTGCATTGTCACCACAGCCACACATTGCTGCTATCTGATCATGCAACGTACGTATGGGAACACTGGTCCATCATTCAGCTTCCCACAGTAAATGCACCTAAATGTCTTTTTCCTCATTTGTAATGAGCTTAGTGTGCTAACAAGAGATGAGATATAATTCAATTTTAAAAGCAACTTCCCTTTTGTCCCGATTGAGCTATATTTCCTGGTATTGTGCACTGTCTTCAGCAGAGCAACATAAAGACGGCAAAGCCACTGGTCATATCCTCAGCCTGTCACAGATCAAAAATTAGACTGCAACTGGAACAGTACATGAAAACAAGTGGTCTGTAGCAGGCAAATATGGAGAAAATACATACTGAATATGTAAATTGTTGCAAGACAATCCAAAATACACCAATAAATGCATAAATGCAAATACTGATCTGGGCCAAAATAATTCTCATTACACAGCTCCAATAGATATACCAACATTTTCCTATGATTTTGATGCTAAGAATTATGTTCTGATAAGAACTAGAATCAACATATCCTGGATATCTTTGACAATGATTTCAAGGGCAGAGGAGGGGGTCTCACAGCAGGGGAGCGGGGCGATGCAAAATTTACCGACCAGGGGAGAGGGAGAGTTCTTGATAAATTGTTGCAAATTTTGCATGATGGTCTGTTAATAAAAGAAGCACTTCATTCATTTTGCAGGCTAGCGGTGGCTTTGTAAGTTTTGCAGTGGGCCCCTTGCCATGAAGGGTCAGGGGGAGGATGCCTCTCTGCCCCCCTGCCCTCCTCCACTACTGAGCTAAGGTCAAGAGGAGGAGACTTGTCTAAGGGTGAAAAAGCTGTTAATGTCGTAGTCTAAGGTACTGTTAAATCACAGCTGTAACTGTGGAAAATTAAAATGTCTCTTTTCCATGTGAATTCTGAAAACTCTTCTCTTGCAATGTTGTTTAACTTTATGACAGATGTTCAGAACATGACTTGCAGGCTTCTCTACTGGCTGGTGTCAAAATATAAAACAAATTCTGAAGTTCATAAAATAAGAATTTCGATCATGCAGTCCATTTTCAGCACTGTAACATTCTTTGTTGAATCTCTTTTGGAATTGCTTTTCCAATATAATTAGGTATGATTTTACACAGGCAGAATCATATACAACTAAATCTCTTTTTTATATATAAATTTATATGTTTTAGACAGGCAGCATGATAGACAACTAAATATGGTTAAAAAGAAAAAACACATGGGTGAGGGTCTCTAAGGACCTTGAATGATGGGAAAATTGAAGGAAAGCTTTGACTCTTGCAATCTCATGGCATGGGCAGGGATCCAGCATTCCCCGTAAATGGAAAAATTGCACTTGCTGGTGATACCTGACCTTTCTTCATGACTGAACTGCTCTGACAACCAGGAAATTCTTCCATTAACTTTAAGAGCTTTGCTCTGCAGTTTCCATCAGTGTGTGAAAAGTAGAACATAGGCTGGGCGATGTCCACTTATTTAAGTGTGTGCAGCCTTTGAACATTGCGATTCAGAGAGTATGATGACCCAATGATGAAAAAAGAATGAAAGTCATAAGATTTTCAGAAATTATAAATATGTCCAATATACTTCAAATATTATGTCCAACTGTTTTTGATTGTCCACATACATGCTTTTTTTAATTAAATTATCTTGTGTTGGCTTTAATCATTTCACTTATTCCTTTACATTAATACTGATAGTGCCAAATATGTAGTGTGTGTCTCATATCTGAAAGGTGAAACTGTGTTCACAATTTAACGTGAACTAGCAATAAATCAACACATTGGAATGACAATAATTTTATTACTACACAACATATGAATGCTAGGCTCACTTTATATTCATAATTTGCAAGTCAATCATTTTGCATGAGGTAGAACAACATTGTTGTGTGCTGAAATAGTACATGCGCAACCAAAAACACACGGCAGTGAAACGTACTGTTTTGAAAACACATATTAATCGGCTGTGCAGTTTTTCCACTTGTAGTCGTGGGTAGTAACTGCCTGCACAAGTGGAGCATAAACGCTGCTTTCACTTCCTGCAAAACTGAACAGGAAGTATGTGGTGAGACAAGGTTATTATACCCAGAAAGGAATTCAGCTTTTAACTGCAGCTCATCATTTGCATCCTGATAAATTATTCTTCTTGCATAAGAAAACATGCATACTTTTTGCAATCCTTGAGAATATCCTAAAGAATATGGCTTCTTTATCAGCTGATTTTTTTCCCCAGTTTGTTTTACCAAAGAACCTGCTGTTTCTGCGAAAGTGTTGCCTTCTTAAATAAGTACAGGTGAAAAAAATCGCAATTTGTCTATGCCTTAGCTGGCTTGTAACTCATAGCATCAGTCTTTGGCAATGAGCTAGTAGCTGTAGATGTAGTTATGAATAAACGAGGACATTGTTGCTTTTTTTCCAGATACATGTCTAACCTAAAGATTACTTTTTGAGCTGCATGGTGACTCGTTAGGTATCGTTGCCTTATATTGCATGGCTTGGGGTTTGAATCACACCTCTGCCGTTTGTGTGGTGTTTGCATGTTATTTCAGTTTCCTCTCACGGTTCCTGCTAAGACATGCAGGTAAGGCTAATAAGCGTCTCTAAATTGCCCATAGCATATGTATATCAAGTCAAGTGGACATCCCTTCCAGGGTGTTCCACAGCCTTGCGCTGCAGGGAATATGCACCAGACAGCACGAGTGTTAAGATCGTTTTGCTGTATCCATTAGCAAAAATAGTTAATGAGACACTTAAAAGCATCAAAGTTCCGAAGGGACTTCGCACCCACGCACAATCAGAGAAGGCATGCTGAGTAAACCTAACACATCAGTCTTACTGTTTCTTTGAAGACATAGTTTCTTAAGCATTTTATCTCTGTTGTGGCGACTGAGGTCTCCTTATTAAAATATAAAACATAGTAGCCTAACATCAAAGCACATGTGATTCATGCAGTTATGCAAAAGATGAATCCATACAGAAATACAAATGTCTTGTTTGCCATCTTTACATTATAAGAGAATTTTCCCCAGAGCAAGAATGTTCACTGAATGTACAAAAAAATGCATGATCAGTTTCATTCATATTTTTCCTTCAGGGATTATTTTTTAGATTTTAAAGCTTTGGGAAATTCCTTGTGTTGCATTGCACTAAGGAACCATTGTTCAGCTCTAAACAAAACAGACATGCCCGCGCGCCCGTCGCGATAGCTGCTCTTTCAGGTCGATCACGTGACTCGCGGGGGCTAGGCGAGCCGTTAGCTTCTACGAATGCCTTTGTCCGTTAGTATATTGTGGCGTTCTCTCGCGTCGTGCCCATTGGAACCCTGGGAATTGTAGTTCCGGAGCGGCGTGCTTTGTCTTCTTAAGGGCAAACTACACATCCGATGAGCTCACCCTGATCATGCGCAGGCGTAGTAAAGAATTTCTCCCTTACATCTGGAACTGTGAGAGGGGGAGGATCCGTTGGTTTATAGGTAAAGTCGCCATTTGGTCAGTCCGAAATGGGAAGCGGCAACGAGTGAATTTACTGGGAGTTCATCTCCATTTAAGTCTTTGAATAAAGCATCACATGTGTGGAATATTTACTGAAGGAACTATGTAAGCAAATGTTGATTTTGATTTAATTGTCCGCGCACTTCTAGCTATCGTTGCTAACGAACAGAAGGCAGACCCTTTTTCTTTTCCTTTTTTGTTTTCCTCTAGCTGTATGGTTATATTGGTGGTTTTTATTTAGTAATTATTCGTATGGTTAGTTATCTGTGGTAGAGTAATTTGTAATATTTTTATCAAAGTTTTTTTGTTTCCTCCTAGTGGCTGTCAGGGGCAAGAAACCGGAATGACAGTGCATTGGTAGTGTGGTGCTGGATGTTAGTCAGCTAGCAAGCTAATAAATAATATAAAACACCGGGCATTGAGTGCTGCGTCCTGTGCATGGAGGTCAGCCCTGTTTATTTAAAGACTATGGTGGGCCAGCTTCGTCTCGTTGTCGCCCGTGTGCCTAGTGATTTCCAGACCAGCTAGTGAGCGGTCTGTTGCCCGTGTGACAGATTTGTTACCCATCCGGAGCCGGGATCCGCGGGCCCCGCGAGAGGCCCGCTTGGCGGTGTCACTGCCGTTGTCTAGCGGGAGAAGGCGCCGGCTGGCGGTGCGGAGCCTTGTGTCAGGGTGGCCCAGACAGCTGGACTGAGGATTGCCGGTGGAAGTCGCCTCGGTTGGCGAAAATGAGAGCTTGAGACGGAGCCGCGCCTGGGGGTGCCTCCGACCTGTCATCCGGTATCCGTTTTTTTTGGGGGGGGGACAAAGAAGATCCATGTGTGATTCCGTAATTTTACCTGTTCTGTCCGATGGTCAATACTAGACCGGTCGGCTAGATATACTGGTGTCGATATGGGAAACGACCTGAAAAGGAGGGGGGTCGAATTTGAAAACACCGCGGAACAAAACTGGATACTTTGGAATTAAGTATTGTCCCGCAAGATCAGCTCTCTGCCAAGAAAAAAAATAGCTTCGGGAAGCTATTGTTTTATAAAAGCAGTGCAGTCGGCGTTTCGTGGCTAGCCAGCTACGTTTTTCTCGGCAGTGTTTGTCGCTGTTTGCCGTATCCGATTTGGCTGCTAAATATTGCGTACGAAACGTATTTTCGGCACGAGACCGATTTTTGATAGCTTATAAGCGATGCAGTCCTAGTGTTTCTGTGCATATCTCCAATGAGAAGGTAAGACTGCTGAATCCAAGAATAGGCGAATGCTTCGTAAAACAGCCCCGTATTTTTCCTGTTCAATATGAGCTGTCGGTGACTGAAGGAGGTAATATTAGATGGTTACTCGCTCCGACCACTTATTTTAGGGACTGCCGCAGCAAATGAAGGCGCACTATGGTGCTTTTGCATGCAAACGTCTAGTTTTGTCATGATTAGTAAATGACTTTACTCTGGAAATGTTGGTATCCCCTTATCTAGCTGTCACGGAAGTTTGCTGCTAACCACCTTTTAAGCAGTAAGTTGTTCTGTCGCTTCTTTGACTCGGGCCATCCCAGCTACGCGCCTTTCGGGCAAAGAAAACGTGGTTTTGTGGGTGACGTCCGTCTGCCGTAATGCGCATGTAGCGAATACGGTCGAATAGTTTTATTTTTGGTTTGTATCTTTTCCAAAGCATAATTTAAAAAAGACGCGCGGGGAAGCCATCGGTGTCCGGCATCTGTACATGAAGTAATGCGAGGGCGATGTAAATTTGGTTAAGTGATTTTATTACTAATGGTTTTATGGATATTGAACGGTTCAACAGGTATTTATGAATGTATTATGTGAATGTAGCTGAAGTTGGGTTTCGGCCAGAGAGGCAGCCGATTGCAAGATCACGTCTCATTGTCTTTTTTTTTGGTCACCTAATACAGTTAAAATTGTTATAAATACAACTGCAGACGGGTCAATCGAGCGGGTAGGTTGCTCTGGTTGGCATTCGATCGTATTTATTTGGTTATTAAACATTCACCGTATTAAATTATTGTTTAAGTCGGAGTGGTTTGCAATCAGTGGACCACGTAGTAGCCGGGTTGCTGGGACTACTTTTAATATTTCAAATTCAAGGAAGATTGAGTTACATGGTCTATTGGGATGAGCTGGCTGTACTTTTAAATGGTCCGGACCTTAATAGGTTTCGAGTTACAACACCGCCAGGAACCTGCCTTCGTTTAATCGCCATAACGTCGAATACATATGGATGTTTCGAGTAAGATTTAAAAGTTATGGCAGTAGCTTTCAGGGTGTAGGGTTAAAACCATAGCGGTCGAAGCACATGTGGCGCCCCCGAGCAGTCGGTAAAAGTTGTCGGACGGAGTGGCAACCACCTCTGGTTAAAATACTGTATATTTCCCGACGAAGACTGCCCGGAAACTGTCGCAATTTATCCGACTGAAGTATTATTATAAATATAGGCTTAATACCAGTTGCAGCCCTTCGCTATGTGAACGGGAAAACGTAGATTAATGGGTCATTGTGCAGATTTTTTTGTGAACACTAATTATATATATTTATTGTTCTTTTTTTCTTTTGACTGACGCCTGTTGTAAAATACACGAATTGCCATTAAAGGTAGATCAGTTATCAGCTCGGCGTTATTTGGGGTACTTTAGCATTTTTAAATTTGTCAGTTTTTTAATGGTTAATTTTAACTTGTCAGTAGTCGTTTGTGGTATATGAGATAAAATCAGATTGTACAATCTGCAGTGTGTACTTTAGGTATGCATGAAATTTAGGGTTTCATCTACATACCAGAAATTGCATATGCCTCGTAACAATGGAACTCTACTGTAAAGTGAAGCCGTTTAGTTGTTACTGGCTGATTGGCCCGGCCTCCCCCACCATAGATGGCATTACTTTGCTGTCCTGTTCCTGTACTGTAACCACATGCCATTCTGCTGATTTGTATGTCGCTTTAGTCCTAAGACATTCATATGATTTTGTTCTGTTTTTTCCTCCCTTCATTTTTTTTCAGTGAACCTGCACCAGACATTACGTTTGCCACCTCTTTGTGCATCTTCTCGAGAGACAAACGTATGAGGCAGGAACAGCCCTCTGCACTCCCCGTCGGCAATCTCTTCTATTCAATGACGGCCTTCTCCATGTCGCTGCAAGATGGGTGGCGTGGATATGATCATCCCTGTTTGTACGCATCAGCAGTGTTTGTCTTTCTGTGACAGTGTCTTGTTCTTTTCCATTTATAAAAGAACACCCCCTCTCCTGGGGCCCGACCCTGCGTGCTGTAAACTTCTTAATTGCCTTTAAGTGACATCCAGCCAGGGGCTCACCAGCAAACCCCAGTTCTGTCAGATTTCTTTTTGTGCATATAAGCTTTCTTCACATCTTGAGGCCAAATTGGAGGTTTTAGCATAATTTTTTTTGGCTTAGTAATTTGTTTCTGCTCATAAGCACACATGGAAAATATGTCGGAAAACCCCAACAAGGTCGTGACTTTCCTGGCGCCCCCCCCTCCTCCCCAGAAGAGCAGCAATGGCGCTAGCTCCGATACGCTTGTCGCCGAGAAGGTCGGCCCGGAGGTCCGCCGGCGTCGCCACACCATGGAGCGCGATCTCAAGACTGCGGAGCACCGTTTTTTCCGCCGGAGCGTCATCTGTGACTCTAACGCCACGGCCCTGGACCTTCCCAGCAAGGCCTGCTTCCTCACTTCCCCACCTGACTGTGAGCTCAGCATTGTCCAGCAGGATTTTCTCTCTGGCTTCTCTCTGGGTTTGGAACCTGGTACGTGTGTCAGAGATGTGGTGGTCGGGGAGCTTGCGGAGGACGTCGCTGCTGACGACGGGCTGGCCGAGAGCCGGAGCACACAGCCACTCCACTCTCACAGTGGAGATAAGGAGCTTTCCTCTAGGTCACCTGCAGAGACGGGTCCACCGGAGGCTCTGGAAAAGGAGCATTTGACGGAAAAGCGGGAAGAGGAGGAAAAGGAGGCCGCCAAGGCACGGGCGGAGGCTGAGCAGAGGGAGGAGGTGGAGACCAAAGCGGTGGGCACTTCTCCTGATGGCCGCTTTCTCAAATTTGACATCGAGATTGGACGTGGCTCCTTCAAGACTGTCTACAAGGGCCTCGACACTGAGACAACCGTGGAAGTGGCTTGGTGTGAACTTCAGGTAAGCACTTCAGCAGATAATTTTGAGCCACCCATAAATGGGCTCTGTTGTGGACCTCTGAATTTTTATTAATCTGCTGGACTCAGTTCTGACAATGAATGGCTGAAAGCGCTTTCACAATGACAGGGAATTATAAATACTACCAAAATATCAAGATTAAAGCAAAATGAATGTAGTGTGTGTGTATGAGATGTATATATCCAGTCATCCTTCATTTACATTAAGTACAAAAAAAGGCATTAGAGAATTCTTATCAGCATAGAATATTGTTAATAGCAGAGCAATAGCAGAGCAATACAAAAAGCCTGTTTTGACTAATCTGTCAGCTCATTCAGAATCTCTGAAATTTAATGGGATTTTTGTCTGGCACTCAGGCACAAATCCCATGTTTATAAGTACGTGTCATAATGTAGAGTTAAGTGCACTCTAAGCATTACGATGTAAAGGCTTCAGAAAATGCTCTATCCCAGGTGACACGTCTGGATCCTTTGACTTGTCTCCTTTCTGAGTTTGTCACATGTATTACTGATGATGCTTTCAATTGGCTCTCTTGGCTCATTTT
>JABFEA020000067.1:24455140-24467058 GCA_019775915.2 Cyphomyrus plagiostoma
CCTTTGACTTGTCTCCTTTCTGAGTTTGTCACATGTATTACTGATGATGCTTTCAATTGGCTCTCTTGGCTCATTTTGTGGGCTTTTTTTTTTTAAGACTCTGTCCTTATGAAGTGCCAAAAGTGATTTGGAAAGTCTGGTATTAGTGCACCGTCTGCTGTGTAAGGGACCCTTAATTGGCAGAGTTACCGGTCATGTGGACAAGCCATTTCAAATGCAAGCTGGGTACTCTATAATTGTGTCTCAAGGGTTGAGTGTAAATTAAGCTGTTGTGTCTAATTACAAATCAGACCAGTGGAAGGGAACAGGAACAACCCCCTGCTGTTATTTAGTAAGATAATTTGCTTTTTTTGTTTCATAATTTGTTTGGCTGAATATTTATTAATCTTGGATTGCACTGAAATAAGCACTGTTCTGTGACCTCCACTCCTGTCAGTTTATATTATTGCCTGTCTATTATTATAGACAGGCAGTAATATATAATATTATATATTATTGGGGCTTAAGGAAGACAATGCTAGGTGTAGTCACCCAAATGAATCTCCACATATTTGTCTTGTTTGGTACATCTGTTACTTTGCACAAGCATGTTTTTTTTTTTTGTAGCTTAAGGAGAACAGGCCTAGCTGAGGGGGTAAACCATACATGCACGTTCAGGACATGACCTTTTGATTTAAGTGATTTAATGTGTTTTTAATACATAGACAGACATTCAAAGGGTAGTCCTCATGCATAATGAGTGAGGATTTACAGAGATTTCTCTAGGCTTGACAGGAGATGAATAGTGCAAATGGCAGCTATATAACTATGGTGCGAATGGGTGATGAAGGTATTTCTAGCTTGTGAAAGTATATGTAGTGTTTGATTGGAGACTTGACGAGTGTTTCAGTAGCAAGGCATCCGAAACAAGTTTAAGGTGGGCCTGTGAATTCAGGTGTTACAATGGACCCCCATCATTGTCTGAAAGGGACCATAAGGTCATGGCTCTCGTCTCAGCAAGGGGTTAGCAGCTCTACGTCTGTGCTGGTGGGGGGAGTGTGTGTGAATCTTCTCCTGCACTTAAATGAAGCTGTTGCCCCCTCCCCCTTAATAAATCGGATTTTGCACATTTTTGTTTTTTATTCCTCCCCCTTTTTTATTTATAGCATAATGTTGTGGTACAGAAACCTTGCAGTTAGCCACAGTCATATTAAGAGAGCAGGTTTGAATTTTAATGAATAAACTTGAAGTTAACTAAACGGATGATATTTTCCCTGTTGTTAAACTTATTTAAAAAACATTTCCAATTTAATTGAATGAAATACAATATTGGTATTTCTTTCATTTTGAAATTGCTAATATTATTCATGTAAACATGCAACTGTAACTGCCAAAATTAAATATGGGGGAGAAAAATGTGAAAAAGGTATAAAGTGTAGAAAGGAAGCTTTTTTACAGTTCGGTCCCTTGCCCATGCAAAGTCTTCCGTTTGCCATTGCTGGGGCTGTCCCAGTGATTTCCCCATTGTTTCTGCTGACTAGTTTCCACCAGGGCTGTGGCAGTTCCTTGACCTCCTGTGGTTTGAAATACTGTGATGTCTCTGTAAGGTTCATTTTGATTTGGTGAAACCCCTCCCAAAATTTAAACTTATAGCATTATTTGGAAGCCTTTTAAATAATGGTTTGTAAGTGAAACAAACGCAGCAGCTGGTTTTGCTAATACAGTGCTGAGGAGGAAGTGAAAATGTAGGTCAGAGTTTGCTGCTGCCGCTTGCTTCCATCTGGTTGTCTGTGCTGCGTTATCATGTGGAAATTCACCAGAAAGGAATTTAAAGGCGGAGCTTTCTTTTTCTTTTTTTTGTTTTTGCCATCACATTGTAGCAACGTCCTTAAAGCCATAGTGTCGTCACCTGTGAATAATGCGAGCGATGGGGGTAGAGGAAGCCTATCCCGTGAACCGAGGCCTTTGCCGTTTTTCTTTTCATTTGTTGAAATTCACTACATTCCGAAGGAAGGAAGATGACTAGAGGGGCTGGATTTTTCTTAATTTAGCATTGCTGAAAGATTTGTATGTGTGCTGCTTGACTTTTGCTTTAGTCAGGTTAGGTTGGTACTTTGTGCTACAAAAAAATCTATTTTTTCTTTGACACTTTTGGTAGTCAGTTGACCTTGCATTTGTAAGTGGGGCCCTTCAAGCTATGTAATATTCTTTGACTTAAAGCAAAATCACAGTTTAGTCTGATTTTTATATATCTGAATCTCAGGCTGGCAGAGTCCCAGCAGCGACCGGACTTTCTGGCAGTTACTGTGCTTGAAAAATCTATCTTCTAAAATTCCTTCCTTCTTCCCTCCCTCCTGCTCTTTCTGTAGTGCCTGCTAATGCAGTGTCTCTCAAACCAGTCCTCGGGGACCCCCTGACAGTCCATGTTTTTGCGCTCTCTCAATTCCCTTGGATTCAAGAGGGAGCAAAAATGTGGACCATATGGGGTTCCCCGAGGACTGGATCGAGAGACACTGTGCTAATGGGCCTGCTTCATATGCAATAGCAATGTTTAATTTTTCCTGAAATATATGGTGAAGTGTAGCTCAATGTAATGTGTTAGGATTGCTCGGTTACTGGAGGCTGAAGTTTCTGGGTAAAAAGCTAATACTGGCCATATCCAATAGAATATCCCTTTCCTTGCTGAACGTCGTACTAGATACCTAACAGGTCACGTAAAGTAGGGACAGTCATCCAAGAAACACATAATAATCTGCTGTAGATTTCCATGCCTGTCTGTGAAATGCAGGGGCCTGGCCTGCCAAGGCTTGTTTGCACTCCCTCCTCCCTTTGCTGGGATGATCTATAGCATGTGACTGAGGGGTGCTCCAGTTCCACCGATCTCCTCAGGGTCACCGCTGACGCTAGTGAAGAAAGGCGACTCTCAGCTGTGCCTCTCTGCCTCTCTCTCTCTGGTGCTGTGTTCTGCATGATATGAGCCAAAGGTCATGGTTGAGAGGGATGGGACGGCTGTGGGTTCTCCTGGGCATTTCAGCGCTTGATTCTGCCCTTGTCCGCCTAGCTTTTCTTGGGTATCTGGCCTCCTTTTGGTTGCCTCCTTCAGCTTTGTGACTGGGTGGGGGGTGCTTTGTCAGTGCAAAATGGCATCGGTAGCAGATCCAGTGAAATTCTGTTTAAGTGATTGTCTCGTTTTTCCCAAGAAACTCTGAACAAGGATCCAATTTTGTCATGTCAGGCTGTCCACTGACACGCACACAAATGATACATCAACTGGGAAAACCATTTTTGTTATTGCAAAAGCAGCAACAAGATGTGATTTAAGAGCAACATAATTGGTGTTGTGGCTGGATGTTGGCATCAGAGACGCCCCTCTCTGACCTGCTTCTATGATTCTATGATTCTATGATGCTGAGTGAGTGGGCCTGTTATGAAGGGGAGGAGGTATGAAGAGATGAGCACCTCCCAGGCCTCGGAATGAGGCTTAGGGCCTTGCTTCATTTAAATGGGCATCATGACTGTCTAGGCCCCCCAAACCCTATTTGCTCTCTTGCATTCTCCACATTCCACTGGAAGGACGTCAGGCTGCATTCAGGACAAAGAAGACTGGGGGGGTGGTCCATATAGTGCTCCTCTCCATTCCCACATCTTTTGCTTTTTCTGAGGCTAAATACAAAATTTGTACCTGTGATACTAGAATAGTGTCCCCTCCCCACGTCAAACAATGAATTTGTTTTTGAGGAATTTGGAAAGTACCTGCCCTTAAGTAATCGAATAATCAGAAACATTGTTCACATTTTACTGTTAATCAAAACTACTTGGGGTACAGACAACCCTGTGAACCACCAATCTTGCTCTAATCCATTGTTTCCTCTTAATGTTGGCTTTCAATGGCCTCTACGCATTGCAGTAATTGAATAAGTCCTGTACTTTTCCACTAAATGGAGTCAGAATGATTAAGGACCAGACTACTCTCTATGCAGTGAAATTAAATCTTCCTGTCTGTGTGTCCTGGATGTGCATAGGCTTTGTCTATGCTTTCTTGCACTGGTTGCTATGTTTATACTATGAATTCAACTGGAAAGTATCTTTTTTTCTATTTAAAGGTAATATAATAGATAATAAATAAATACATTTTGGTCAGGGCTATGGGGTAAAACAAATGTGTGTTTTTTTTTTTTTGTGAAATGTGCATCTAATACTAGATATGTTGTTCTTATGGATCATTTGACTGAGGAAAAATATTAATTGAGCAGAGAATAGGCAACTAACAATGAAGAAAGTGGTTTTAAAAATGTGGTTTAAAGCTGGAAGTTGTTTACATCCTATGCTTAAGATGTTCCTCCTGTTTGGTTATCACTGACCTCCAGTGACTGAGGCTTTTTTTTGTGGGTACTCCTGTCTCTCTAAGTGGTTCTCCACTTTGCATGTGTTAAGAACCCTACAAAGCTGACAGGGAACACTATCATATTTCAGGATTAAAATGGATACTAGTGTATATAGTATATTAGTATAAGATGACAGAAGTTTCTTATTAAACAACTGCATTAAAAATGTTTAGCACTAAATCACATATTGTCTCTCCTGTGGGGAAAAAAAGTTACTATCCCACCATACCTATCTAAGGCAGTAGACTGTAGTACTTTCTAAGATGGTGCATTTGACTCTTGATCCTACTCAAGGCCTGCTAGCTGATCATGTGCAAGTCAAGCACAAGGCCATGTCAACCATGTTGTTTGAGCTTGTTTATTCATTCTGAAAGGGACTTTATTGCTTCACGTTCAAAGGTCACAAATTTTAAAAACTCTTAATGCCGTAGTTGGCGTGACCTTTGGAGATGCCCTAGAGCCAGCTGGGGCTCTGAGAAGCCCTCCTTCGTACGCTCAGCAGAGCAAAAGAAGTGCAGGGCTAAAAATACTGCTGCCTCATCTGGTATCACTGCATGATCTGGACTCGAGCTGATGGGAAGCAGTGTTTAATTGTTTGGATCTGAGAGAACCTTGCATAGTGACGTCCCACCAAACATTACTGCATCAGCGCTTTTGCTGACTTGCTTGTCAGTCAAGGGGCCTTCATGACGCTTACTGATAACCTGTCTTCAGGCTTTGCCCTTATTTGGCTGATGTGGGCAGAGGTAGGTCCTTCTGCATTTGCACATTCCAGTCACTTTGAAGTGGTCTGAAGTTGAAGTGCTAATGAAATGAACTGGTCATCTGGGGGATAATGGTTTAACGCTGAGTGGCTTTAAGGTGCTGTGGTTTAGTGGGCAGTCTGGTCGTCCACTTCTCGTGCCATGCTGGAGTGTGTATCTGTTAACCTGAAGGTGTGAATGTATCGCTGAGGGCACAGTCACACATGGCCCAGTTGCCTTGTACCATGCCTGAGCACAACGGTGTCCCCTCCCCTCTCCCTTGCTGGTCTGTGTTCACATTGTATTATATGATCCATGCATGAGCATGTTTTTGTCATGACCAGGTGGCTTTTTTGTGTTGAAGGAAATATAGGAAGGAAAGTGCTATCACCCGGCACAATTGAATTCATTATTAATGTCCTTATTTTGTGGGGGGACACAAATTTATCAAATTTATTAGTATGCAACACAGTGATTTATTTTCTATTTATTCATGCTGCACATATAAGATGATGAATATTGTGTGTTGCATCCAGTAGTTCCTGGACACACACATCAGCCCAGAATCCGGGCAAACACTGCACCTCTGCCACAGACTGAAGTGGCCCTTTACTCCCCAATCTGTACACATCCTTTTATTTCACAGTTTTGCAGTTTGCGGTTTTGTGGGAAACCGCTTTTCTGATCCATTCCTTCTAGGTTTGGTTCACATATAGTGTGTGTGTCAGCTGCATGATTGCAGTCACACTAGTCAAACAAACTGCACTTTGGGGGTCAAAAGTACTCTGGTATAGTACAGATCATGTAGCGTGAGAACACCCTAAGTCTCCATCTTCCTGGAGAGTGAGATTTAGGTTGGGATGTTTCTTATGGATGCCCGCTCATGACACAAGGATAAGAATTGTGTATTGTGGCCACATTTTAATACATCGTGGGAACAGTGCTGATAAAAATTACATATTGCGGGAATGAAATATTAAAATGTGGCCATGTTTTATGATGGAAATGAATAAAATGTGATCGTGATTTAACTAAAGAGGGAACATTATTAAAATTTGGCCACTACATTTACATTTTTATCGTTATGTCATGAGCAGGGTTTCAGTTTGTCTTAATTTTTTGAGAACAAAATTTTCACTGTTTTTTTGTTTTTAGAATTATGTTTCAAATTATTAAGCCAAGTCCCTTCGTGTATGTACTTGTCCAGTGGAATGAAAGGTTTTGTAAATCTTTAAATTTGTCACCTGACACTCCTTTTTGTCATGCCATACCATCCTGGAGTTTGTTTATTTCAGGCTGTCAGGCTTACAACTGCAGTCAGATGACGCAGAAATGAATCAGGAGCTGTGGAATATCAAGGCCTTGCTCAGTGCTGGGCCGTACCAGCCTCGCTGTGACAGATGGCTGGGGCTCCTCATCTATTATATATAAAGATCCCAGGCACTTGGGCTCGTAGCAGCCACCCTGTTTTCTGGAATGTAGGAAGCTCGGCAGCTGTGGGCTGACCTCGTAACCTCGTAAGATGACTTGAGAGGCGGCACATCTTGTCCGGCAGGGAGACATTTGGTCTGTCTGTCTTCGCTTAGGTGCCTTGTTCCTGTCAGCAGTGTCGTTCAGGTAGTGCAAACACTCCTTGCCACGGCATCTTGATAAACTGTGGACGGTGCTCTATTCAGATGGAAATGTCAGGTTTTCATTTTTAAATACAGGTGAAACGTTTGGTTGGGATAACCTGATTAAACCTGTACAAGCACACTGCATTTTAAATTCCTGGGAAGTAGATGTTTGAGGTTATCAATTGCCTCCACTGAGCCAGTTTGTTCATCCTGCACCTACCTGCTATGACGAAACGCTCTGTCGGTTCTTCATTCTGCCTGCCTGTAGATGTACTCCCCTCACACCTGACACCTTTACAGGCCTAGTACTGCTTCTTTGCACAGCGTTGAGGGTCCGACTGAACCGGCAGTGCCCTTGCTCCCACCCTTTTGGTCTAGGGATAAGGTCACTTTACTTTGGCTCTTGTTTGCTTTCACCTGCCACCCTGTCCACCTGCAAAGTCGCCCAACCCAGGTGTGCATAGATCCTATCTGCTACCCTGTGATAAATGACAAGGAATTGTGTGGCATTTCTGGTCACATCCACTGCCCTGCTTAAGCTATGTGCAAACAGGGCTTCATGAGTATATTCAATGGTATTTATAATGAGAGTAATTTCTGTAAAGAGGGTGTAGGAGGACAAGCAACACTGCTCATAGAATTGTCATTTTTTTTGTCACACACACACACACACACACACACACATATACATATATATATATATATAAAAAATAAAGACACAAATATGATATTCCTTTTGTGGTGGGTGGGGGAAAAATCTCACAATACTAGTTTGTTTTTTTGTTCCTGTGTGTGGGGTGGGCTGGTCTGGGGATTCAAGTTTAATTTCACGCCCCACTGTGTTTGCCAGCACTGTCGAATTTCTGTGCAGAAGCGCTGCTGCGTCTATAAATAGACTTGCGGTGTTATTGTGAACAGGAGTGTTGGAGCTGCCGGCCCGAATCTCCAGCACATGTGACGCCGCGGTGCAGTGCTGCGGGCTCTACTCGGAGCCCCAAGAAGTCGGGTCTGCATTTTTCTGTGTAGGTGTATTGTTCATTGGAGATGGGAAATGCACAGCTTCCTGTTGATCTACTGATCTATATTGAGGCTCTGAATTATTTATTTACATCTGAGATGAATAAACTTCACATATGCATGCCTGCTTGCTGTAAAAAAAAAAAAAAAAAAAAAAAGCATCGGGGGCTTTTCAGCTACTTGGTCCAAAACTCTCTGGCAGTAGCCTACACACTTCTCATTTTGAAACTGGTTTGTTAGTACTGCTTTGTATTATAAAAAATACCCAGAAGATAGATTAGGAAATTTGCATGAACTCCTGAAGGTCACAGTGCTGAATCTCCCCCATATTACCATTTAATGGTGCCCTTGTGGTATTGGGTGTTGGTGTCATAGCTTCTTGGTGTGCTGGATTATATTGTTAGGTTGCTGGCCATGTTGAGTGGACCCCAGCTGCCACCCTTGATGGCTTCCTGTCTCCATTGCATAAGCGATGACTCGGGTACCAAAGTGAACCCCATACGGATGTGATTAAATTTTCAAGATGACAGGAAATAGGTTATGCAGTAAGAGAAAGATGGGGATTAAGCCATGTGCAGCATGGGTGGCGAGATGTGTGAAATTCACAAGGGATTGGGGTAGGGGCGTGGTGGTGTGTCTGGCCCTGCTTAGGTGAGTCACTTCCTGGGCTTTCTACATGTCAACGTTCCTGTTTAGGCCTGCGTTCATCTCTCAGTGAAGGCTGCCCATCATCGGTTTGTGGGACCCAGGGATTCATTGAACAGAGAAGGCTACTGCTTCACTGTTTGGCTGCGCATTAATGTGTGTGGACTGACCGTTTATTACAGTCCTATGTTTGTGCTTATTCTTTTGTTGTAACCAATTGTTAAGCAGCATTTCTGATGTGAAATGGCTTTTATGAATCATCATCTAGAACCGTGTTTGTCACAGGTGACGTCAGTATTATTGAGCCACAATAAGTCTGTTAATTAGTGTTCCTCCTGTTTAGGTAAATAAACCTTTTGTGGTGTATCATTGTGGAAGAGTGACAAAGTATCAGTCTAAGGGTGGGAGGAATATCAGTTTTATGATTAATTATGATGTTGTTTTTGATGATTTGATATTGATTCACAAAATCTAGTTAATTCCCCTTTTCCCTGTGATTTTGTTTTTGCTGAATTTTGTATCGATCCTATTATCGAATGGGTGGCGCTTTCTCTCTTACTTGTAGAAGTGTCGCAAAAGCATTGTGCAGTGGCCTTGCGCTGCCATCTTGGTGCAATGTCAGTCATGGTAATGGAGTACTCCGAGCATGTGAATGCAACTCCAGTAGGGCTTTGTCACACCAGTCATTTTCAGTACCCTGCTTTTAGAGATGAAAAATAAAGTTATAAAAGTTTGATTTTATTTCATTTTACTATGTACAACAGAATGGATATTATTGTACCTGACCTGCTGTGAGATATTAAAATACTGCTAATTGATTTTTTGCATGGGTAACACTGATGCAAATTAAAGGGATTTAAAGTCTGTAGGTATAATTTATTTCTGGCTGGGTACAAGAACTACAGAGGGAAAAGTTTCATGATTAATCTGTGCCAGTACCCAGCCCTTTATCAGTGTTTTTCTTTAACTTTTCTTACCCCTCTCCCAGCTCGCCTATCCAAGCCCATATCTAAAGTCACTCAGTTTCCCTCTGCACCTTTCTTCACTCAGCCTTTTTGGATTGCCTTTTGAGTTGTCCTGTAGAAAGCATGCCTTCTGCCTTGCTATAAATGGAGTCCAGTCTAGTGCTCAGTGTTTACTAGTTCAACTTTGCTTATTTTCCGTGAACTCGATTGAAGTCTGTTCTTTGTTCCAAAATGCATGAGGGGTTTGTAACAGAGTGAATCCTGGCTTGAGTCACTCCTTTTGTCGCGGTGGGAGGCCATCAAGTCTCAAGGTTGCCGATGCAGGTGTGAACACCACTAGGGGAGTGACGTAGCGTCTCTGCGTGAACTTAACCAGCTGCTTTCGAAATGGTGTTCTGCCCGGGACCGAAGTCCAGCTCATCTTCCTCTGAGCTGACACAGCTCTCTGGTCTCTCCAGTTCTCTCTCCTCCCTTCCCCAGTGACTGGCCTCAAAGGCCATGTTACTGTAGCAGTTATTGAAGCATTTGAGATATTTTGGCCTCTTTGCATTGTTCCTTGTGCCTAATTAAGTTTGTTTATGATACTTCTGATATCAGGTGTGATGTATGGCTGCCAGAATACTTGCCACGAACCAGCTTTTTTAGGTGTTAAGTTGAGGAAACTGAAAATGCAGCCAATTATAATGTGGATTATACTGCAGACCAAAGACAGGTTCTGATGAGTCACTCACTTGCGTTTCTGTATTATGTTAAGCTTGGGCTAACACTTTGCATTATCTTCTTGTAATTCCACTCTCCTGAATGTTTTATACACAGCTCATGCTTTTGTACAAAGCAGCTTTGCCAGTTAATTCTGTTGTGGTTTTCCTCCTGCGCTGAATTTGATTGTCATTGACTTAGTGAAGGTTCATACTACAGTGGGCGTCTTCGTCTTTCTCCGTCGTGAATAATGCAGTCGGATTTCCTGCTGTTATTGCTGCAGCCTTGCCTAATAAATAGGTAAAAGGGAAGCTGAGAGAGAAACATGGTGTTCCAGTAGGCTTTCCTGTGACCGGGTCATGGTTTAGTAAGCTGGGTTATACTGGCAGGGTCTGCCAGTGACAGAAACATCGCTCCGTCACTCATGAATGATGGTCACGGCTGCTTCCCAGACTTCAGCTTTGAAACCCAACTCCATGTTTGCTCTTAATTTGTAGGCACGGATATTAACTTTGGTGTCCCAACCCTCTATCCTGCTACTTTCCCCCACTTTCTCACTGCCTGAACCAAAGCTATTCTATTGGGCTCAGTGGGGGGCAGTTTGCTATTTAAGATGCCTAGAGATGGCATGCAGATCAAGTTAGCAGTGTGTTTGGACATTGGAAAAAAAACTGTCCTTTTGCACTGAACTTTTTCCCCTCGTCTCAGGGTCAGATGAAACCTGAGATCTGAGGATTTTGAGAAAAAAGAAATGTCACCTTTTCTGTTTAAGTGAACCATAGTCATATGATATGTACGACTAGGTTATTCAATTTTCACTAAAGTTTCATTGTTCTTGGGAGTTCTGTTGATGTGGTTTTTGTGTGCACTGCCTTTGCCAAAAATTTACACCAAACAGAACTGATGGACTTTTTTAGGTTTGTGTAACATTTTAAGCTTTTAATTCCACTTATGAATTGTACAAACTAAGCAATGTTCAGATGAGGCAAGATGGGTTTTAACTTGGCGGAGTTTGGTTTGCATTTACTTATTTGGAAATACCAGTCAGTGCAGGTGTACACAAGCACATGCACGCAAACTTAAGTTTTTATTTACGGTGACATGGGTCTTTGAATGAGAAAAGCAGATCAGTAGAACGTCTAAAATATTAAGTGTATTGTGATGCGCAAAAGTTCTAGGACTTAAAATTTCTGGAACTTAAAATATGTGTCAGCCTCTGTTTGGGAGGAGGTCAGATGGTGCGGAATGCAGTGGGGCTTTGGCCGATCTTGACAGCTGACGGACAGACAGGCCTGCATCAGGCTTCACATGCTAGGCAGGTCATACTCAAGGAATGAAGGCTGTAGGTTCTATTGCGTCTTGGGTCTCTAGGGAATCTCTACTCAAATGTCTAACCATAACATTCTGGTCTTCAAGGGGGAATTTTAGAAAATTACTAAATGATCTGTGTCTGGACCAGCTGTAGCTTTGAGATGTGAACCCAATAAAAGCTTATGTCACATATGAGATGTCCAAATTCAGTAAATCAGCTACATGTGGTTTTTGTGCTTGAGTCCTCTTGGGTGCAGAATTTCATGCATCACTGTAAGGTACAGCCAACACCATGCTGTCAGCCGTCCAACCTCCGTTGCTTCTCTTTATGCTGGGGTTCTTGCAGCTGTGTCTTAGTTATCATTTCCAGGTATGGCTGCCTTGCACCACAATCTATTATGACAGACTGCCTTTGTTGAGAGTAGCCAGACAGGTCTCGTTGCTGCCCGAACTCAACAATCCCCAGGGAACCATAGCTTGAAGTCTATTCGGTGGACTGGCAAGGGAGACGCCTGGAGAAAATGGCGAGTCTTTGGTGTATTTGTCTTTCAAGGAAGA
>JABFEA020000067.1:24473932-24485786 GCA_019775915.2 Cyphomyrus plagiostoma
AGTTCTGTACAAATAAAGACTTTATTGACGTGCTCAAAGTTGCTTTCTAGCTGCAAGTTATTAACTTTATCCTAACCAACGCAGTAGCCTGCTAGCTGCAGACAGCAGCTACAGTAACTATCGATTTTTGCATGCGCAAACAAAGTCAAAAACAACAATGACAAAAACGTTTACTTACCAGATAAGGCCACTTAAAATGAGAAAAGCAACAAGAAGACTATAAAAGTATTTCTCCAGACGACACATGAGGGATACATATGTAGAAATCTTTTCTCTTCCTCTTATCCCTAATCGTCCGCGATCATCTTGATTCTGTTCTGCAAAAGACGTTGGTGATGTCAGACGTCACATTTGACTGATACAAAAATATTAGTTATCGGGTAACGTGTACTCAAAAAAATTAATTACAATAAAATCAAAATCTCTTAATTTGTTTAGACAACTAAAAAATGTATTGTTGTCTACTAAATACCAGGTTTTAAGTGCTGAACAGATAATGTTAATAAGTTACAAGAACTGTTAGGGTTTACAATGTACATGCTTGCCAGCAAGGTTGCATAATTTGCATCTGTTTCACTTCAGTGAACCATCTTCCATATATAGACGGCCAGTTTAATCTCCTTATGCCTCAAGGCATAGTGTATCTATAAAGTGAATTACAAAACACTTTTTTTTTTCTTCTTTTTTTTTAAATGGAACTTATAATTTTTAAAGCATTGGTGCTGGGGTTGGGACATTCATGATAGTGAGAACTGTAAAACACTTGTTATTGAATGCAGCCCTCCTGTGAGAAACCTTCGTTCTGTGTGTGTGAGAGTGTGTGTGTGAGATCGGGCAGGAAGGCAATCGAGCAACTGTGGTGGTCCTAGAAACTAATCTAATTTTCTGCGTGACTTTACTTGGCTATGACTGATGTGGTGTCGATGTTTGTTTGTGTGGAGAGGACAGTCATTCCCCAGAAAAAAAATAATTAGCATCACCTTGTTATCTTTAATTGCATTAGTCAGAAATATCTAGTGTTCACATGTAAAACAGCTGTAACGTAATGCTCATTTCATTGCATCCTTAATGTTTATTGCATTAGTATGTCTCTGAGCTCTTTCTAATTTGATGGAAACTGTTTTACAGGAAAACCAAACACTTTAACACCAAATTAAGATTCCCAATCATAAAACTTTTGGTGACAGCATGGGGGGTTTAGCCGAATTTTATGGTTATGCGTAGATGAGGAGATACCAGATAAATGCATCACTCTGGTTCTTGGAAAATATTGGCCCTGATGTAACTGGGCATCACTAATTCAGTGATGTGGTAATGCTCCATTGTCCTGATTTGTGGAGCACAGGACATGCCTCACCGCTAGTCTTAAAAGCTACTTTGGGCCACACTGAGTTCTCTGACTTCTGAGGCCCCAGGTCCACTGCTTCATCTTCAAGTATCAGTGGGTGGCTGCTAGTAACTTCCCTTCATCTTTGGCGCTGTTACTTATGAGATTGGGAGATAAATGTTCAAAAGACGTTTGTCGCCGGTATTTTTAGAACTGGCTGTATGGAGTTGGGTCAGTGTACAGATTCAGATCAGAAATTTAACGGCAGCCGCTGTGGGGGGTGGGGTGGATTTGTGATTGATTTCTGTAATGTGCCTTTGTTGTGCAGCTCCACAGCTGAGACAGGTTGCTTCGCATAGGCAAATGCGAGAGCTTTAGCCTTTAGCTTGAGCTTGCAGTCTGTGGTCCAGACCGCAGCTCATTGGCTGTTTCAGGCTTCAGTGTAAAATGTCACTACAAGTCTGTCTACAGCAACTGTTGGGGCCACCGTCTGTCCTTTTTGATGCTTATGTGGGATTCCTTGTTTAGTAGCTCCAGCATCATGACAGGAAGTAAGACTTTGGTTTTAATAATGATTTTCTCTTCCTCATCGGATCACAACATGCTGCATGTAATCCAGGTTCAGCTAGGGCATCTTGTTATAGTGATGTGACATCGTAGGGAGACAAAGGTGTCACAATATTCAATGTTAGTATTTTGGAGATTTACTTTCCTGTCACAAAGGACAACTTCATTGATGTAATCTGTTGCATGAGGGGAGTCTCCTGTCCTATATTGTTTCAGTTCAGTGGAAAACAAAAGATTTACCCACAAGTAGCTGAAATAAGGGGATTTAGCTAGAATGACGGGTATAGTGGCTTGATAATGACGGGTATAGTGCCAAATAAACCACAGCTTCTGCTTCCTGCTGTAGGATTGTACCTTGTTCTACAATCCCGTTATTAACAAATAAGTATGGCTTCTGACATTTGAATTTATTTATAACAGCAATGGATTTTCTTTGTCCTGAACCCTTTTGGATATTTATTATTGAAATTTTCAGTAAATGCTCATGACGTTCCCCTTTGTGTACAAATCTCTAGGCTTTGCACACTGACTAAGCCAGTTCAAGCAAACTGGGGCTTGTTGTCCATAATGTCGTCATTCTTTTCTCTGAACCCAGATCAGCTGCTGAACCTTTTGATTTTGCCATCGTCGAGCCTGTTTTTGGATGCTATGCTAGGACATCAGTTTGTGCTACAGTGGCTAATCAGTTTATCTAGTTTTGGTCTGTGGTCTTGCCCTTCTCATGTACATCGCCACTTTATAATCAGCTTCTCCCCAGGTTTCTGATTGCAGTGGAAAAACACATAAATCCAGCCTCACTTCTTGTTTGGCCCTTTGTGTTACGGCACGACTGTGTAAAAACCGCATTATATACCTCTCCCGCCCCCGAGATAGGTGACAGTGACTGTCCCTTACCATGCTTGGCTAGCCGTTGCTGTGAACAGCAGAGCCCTTCTCGGCTTGCTTGGCTCCTGTACCCTAGGTGGCATTATGGTGGGACAGAGTGGGGGGGGTGCTTCTTACCATTCCTCAGTTACTAGGCAGCGTCACTAGAGGGTCCAAATGTCAAGTTCAGAGCTGGGCTCTGAAGAATTTGTGTGGCCAGGGGGAGTGATCTCCCTCTTTGTGGCTTGCTTTGTGTTCGTGCTTTATTTATAGAAGCTCTCGGCAGCTCCCAGTTCGATGGTGTTTGCTTTTGTGCATGTGTCAGCGCTGCTATGTATGTGGAAACACGTCCTGCTTGTAAATGTGGGCAAGTTAATTTAAAGATGTGTGACTGAATTCAGCTACGATGCAGGTTAATGGGCCTGGTCACCCTGGCGCAGTGTCACATTATGGCGGTATCCCTTAGGCTCGGCTAACGGAGATGAGGGTGATGGGCACCACTTAAAGCCTAATGGCTGTTCATGGCAATTTGAAGGCGAGATACAATTGCAAGAAAAGCTTATGTGCGATGCAGCAGATGGGGGGCAAAGTTGGAGGGCTCTGACGTCACGGTAGCCACTAGTTACTGAGCTATTTAATTGGCCCCCTCTTGTCCTTATTGACAGGACATGCCTTCATTAGCTGCTTGTTGCTACATCTGAGCTCCATAGGCAGCGGGGAAATGTCACTCCCCTCTCCTTGGCTAACAGATTTTCTGTGTTAGCTTTGGGCCATGATCGATACTCCATCACAGTCTGCTCCAGTACTCCACGCAGGTTCAAATGGCAAGACTGCGCAGGGGTACCAGGCTCTGCTAGGGTCTACGTTGTTGCAGTAGTTGCAGATCCAGATCCATGTTTTAAATCCTGACCTGCCGACAGTTTGGTTTGCTGCGACTGTTTGTTGAAGTGGGAAAGGACCACAAGCCGCAGGCCTTAGACACAGGACACTCAGAGCGCAAATGGACGTCCGCGTGGAGGAAGGACACATGGCCTTAATGATAGGAGGCTAAATGAGGCGCATGCAAAACTGCTGCTCCTTATGCAGTGCATTTCCTTCCATAATTTAGAGTCTCAAAATCTGAATGCATGCCACAAACAGAAGCTTAAATTGATTCAAAATGTGTGTCTTTAGTTGTGAACCCCGGTTTCGTTTCCTCTAACTTCTCTGGTTTGAACCCTAACGAGCTTGTGATAACCCATCCGGAGCACAGAAAGTCCTGTGTACAGGAGTCATTGAATCGGCTCTGCAGGAGTGAAAACTGGGAATGACAGCTGGCTGTAAACTGCTCAGTATTTACAGCAAGCAGGCCTTTTTGGTCATAAACTCCTGCAGCGCTGAAAATCTTGTAGGTGTTATTCTATCTTATTTGAAAAAATCCAGCACATACTAAGTTGCAGATATTTCTATCTAATTCATGTTAAGTGTTTCTGCTGGCACGAGAGTGCATGTAGGCAGTGTAGTGCCGTATTCTCACGTCGAGCAATATGCTCAGGGTTACCGTGACTGATGGTAAACCCGACCTTCCGCTGCTCTGAACAGCTTCAGCCTGCATCCTTGGGTCACCTAGACAAACATAGAGGCATGCAGCCTTCCGGTTTTAACCGTGTGCTCTGGGGTACGACTGGTTTACTGAAAAAGGCAGGAGTCACTGGCAGCCGGCCGCTCCCCCTCGCAGTTGGGTAATGGAAAAGCACGAGGGCCTAGAAACATGATCCGGCAGCCCAGATTCCATGCGCAGTAAACACTCGGCACTCATAAACACAGGCCGCATGTGTCTCTGTTAATTTCCTGTAACTCGAGAGACCTCTTTATCTACGTATTTCAATGCCTGTGGCAATTAACCAATGTTGCCCCCCCACCCCCCCGTGGTGTAGGGTATTTCTTTCTTTAACTGTCTCCAGATTTAGGCCGAACTTTCCATTCTCAGCATTTTCGTCCCACTTTGAAGGTGACCGTCAGAATGTGACCATTTCCAGGACCACTTTAAGCAATGGTTTTCTAACCTTAGGCCCACACTGCTGTTCAGTGGTACATAATATATTTCTATGTAGGAGTGAAGCTTATGTTGATTTTATCAAGGGCCAGTTCATCTTTCTCTAAGTGCCGTGGAATATTTCTGGGTTCCTGTCAGTCATGTGACTGAAACGTTGTCCATCAGTGTTTTGGTCAGTAACCAGTGGCCTCTTGGGTTCCCCTTTCTTACCCATTCAGTAATGTTAGTGGAACAAAGGTGATTTATCCTTTTCTGTGGTTGGATGGGGCAGTTTCATATAATGGCCAATACAGGGTTGGCCCCAGAGATGAATCCTTAAACCTCGCTGCAGGCGAATGGACGTTAATTATGACTCTGTGGCCTTCTATGAAGATTGGCTTCCCTGACATTTGTTGTGCAGATGGCTCCATAGAGATAAAGGTGTGAACTTTTTGAAAAATGTTGTAGAAACTGCAGTAATGGGCAGCCAGCGGTATTCAGGGGGCTGGGGGCTTATTGTGTGTGTTCCTGTGATTTCAGAGACCCAGTTTATGGATTGCCCTCTGTGCTGGCTGATACCCACTGTGCTGGCTGTAGGTGAAAGTAGGTTACAGTGCAGAGAAGGGTGTATGGGCCAAAGTGTGCACTATTGGACATTGTGTGTAGTCTGACGGTAAGAAATGTGGTCACTTGGAAACATAAACCTCCAAACTGCCGGGCACTTTTCTCATTTTAACCTAAGCAAATACTTCAGGTCATTTGGTAATATGCCATGTTCTGCATTCCTAGAAAGAATCTTTTGCTTGCTGAACTGTGTACTGCAAGGCTGTACACGGTACAACAAATCCCACTGTTTGTTTCCTTATTCTAGCACAGATGTCTCATTGAAATATCATTTTGTCTTGCTTACAAGGTTTTTTTTGAGCTTTAAAGGTAAATAGGACCCTCACATAGGAGACATGCACATTAATACTAGACCATCATTCAAATTAGAAAAGGAAGAGGGAGAGTGCTACCTATGTTGTGGTTAAGCCCCCCCCCCATAAACATGGTTGTTGATAAGTGCTCACTGGCCTTTTTTGTTGCCTATTCTTTACTCCTTCTGGGTAGATTTTGTTTTTAGAAGAGAACAAATCAAGGGTAATGAGTCTGGCTCAAACTGGGCCACGTTCCGCAACATTGTTCAGCTTGCTTTGCATTCTGGCATAGTTTGCAGGCTGTTTGGCTGCCCCTCTGCCCACTGGATTTGCACTGCAGGAGAGGGAGTAGGGAGAAGTGGACCTGACCTGTCCGTGTGAGCGTCACGAGGGCCGGGGAATTACCTGGCTCCGGGCCATTCGGAGATCTGGAACTATTCCACAGCTGATGTAGCATCCCCTGTTTGGCTAGTTGTTACTAAAAGTACATGTGTGTTCACTGTGAGAGCTTGTTAGATTAGGGCAGTGTTCCTCTTTCTTCGATAATTGCATGAAACTGTGCAATATGCTTCAGTCCTTTATCCAGTATTTACACTCTTCATGGTTCATTTCCATATGCATGTCGAAGACTTTTTAAAAAAAAATTTAAGCTCAAAATGCAATTTCTGTCTTAGCTTTTTGAGTCCTGTTCCTTAACCCTTCTTGAGCTGGAGAAGGTCGTCTGTTCACCCCCATGCATGGGTGATTTTTTCATACGAAGCCTGGTTGTTCTCTAAATTAGAAACCCTGTTTATCGAACGGGCTTTCTTGATTGGAGGGTTCAGAGCTGTGGGGTGTGTCTGTCTGTGTATACGTGTCTGAGTGCACATGCAGACAATGTCACATTTTAGCAGCCCTGCCTACTGCCCCCCCTGCAGTATGAGGCATGGTGAACTTGACAAGCAATATCGTGGCGGTCATCTTCTGTTCTGTCTTTAATTATAGCAGCTGGGGGCTCACTTGCATTTATGGATAAGACTAATGAAGTGGCTTTCATATCAGTTTAAAAAAAACAAACAAACCGCGAATACCTGCCACTGTATTTTAAGTAGTAGCCTGCTGTGTTGTTTGTGTTTAGTCAAAGACTATGTTGATGTGTTTATGTGAAGGCACGCATGCCTTTGTTATCGCTCGCAGCTTAATTTGTCCCGTTTATTCATCATGCTTTGCTGGGGTGAATGTTTAATGTAAATGCCGGAAATTTAAGTTGAAAGACTTAAGCCTTAAGATTCAAGATGTGAATTGAAGTAATGGATTTAACAGTGACAGTTCTCACTCCTTGCTTGTCTCTAGGTGGTCTGTTGGGGGCAAAAGCCCAAGTTTCTCTCCTGCTTTTACAAACTGTGGTCAAGGAACAGCTGCAGAAACTAGCTTTGAGAATCGTTGGGAATGTCCCTTGAGTAGATGTTATAGCAAACTTGGGATCTGTTCTACATGCATGGAATCGAGTCAGCTCCCACCTCATCTTCTGAGCCCTGATGGATGAAAGGCCAGTAATCCTTTGTGTGACCTGCAGGACAAGTTGCTTGTGGATGATTGGTTTATTATATGCCAGCCTGGGGGAGTGGGACCTGTAGGCGGCCGCTTCTAACACCACAGCACAGGCCTTGGCTCTGACAGCTACGTGTTCTGACCAATGGGAAGTGAGCAAGATGGACAGAAGACTGACGTGTGTGTGTGTGTGTGTGTGTGTGTGTGTGTCATCAGGAGGCCCAGTCATTATTCCTCCCTGTGGTGACAGATAAGCCACTTAGAAGACATCCAAGATTTAGCCTAGAATGGGTTTCGGTATTCTCCTTACTCACTGTAGTGGTGTTCACCTCTGGCGGCCTTGTAATGAACTTGGCCAGACTTGGTCTGGCCTTTTCTGCTGGTAAATGGTACTTTTTCTTTTTTTCCACACTGTGCTGATTAAAAAAGACAATTGCTCTCTCACTGCTGCGTTTTGTTACCTCTGTCTCCTTGGTAGTGGAAAGAAGTGATGCAACAGGCTGCAGTTGGTGATAATTTGCACAGGGGGCCGTACTGCGGGCAGCATGGGGTTTGCCGGCTGGGGAAGCATGGAGTGGTGCGGAGATGAATTGGCTCGCCCCTGTTCACTATGCTGACTTTAAAGAAAGAAAATTAAAAAACAAGAATGCCTAAAGCAGAAGCCAAAAAGGACTGGGCCTGTGGTTTAGCATTAGTGCCTTTTCTGGTCTGCCTTGTGTCAGAGTATAGTAGGATCCTTTGGAGAAGCAGTCGAAAGTGGCTGGTCTGAAACATTTCCAGGATCAGTTCCCATGCTCTGGGATGGTCATGTGACAGATCATAATCTCAGTATCTCATGCCAGGCAAGCAATACACTAAATACGCTCCTGTGGACTCATGTCTGCCCTGCTAAGCTGAAATGTAATTACGGTATAAGCGTGTGCTGGGTTCGTCCATTGCTTTTTAATGAGCTCCATTGTCATGTTCCTGAGATGGCATGTCAGTGAAGTTCCCGCAGTGGCCAGCTGTGCATTATCACTGCGCTTCTCTTTCGCTGAGCTCGTTGCCTTGCTCCTTTCCTGCAGGACCGCAAGCTGTCCAAGTCGGAGCGGCAGCGCTTCAAGGAGGAAGCGGGGATGCTGAAGGGCCTGCAGCACCCAAACATCGTGCGCTTCTACGACTCCTGGGAGTCCCCCACCAAGGGCAAGAAGTGCATCGTGCTTGTGACGGAGCTCATGACCTCGGGGACCCTCAAAACGTGAGCCTGACCCTGTGCAATTGTTCTTTTTCAGTCCTTCTGTTTTCTCATCATTTTTCTGACCAAAAATGTCCATGCCTGGGTTCCTCATGTTTTGGATGTGTGGTGCCCAGGCACCAGCTACAGCAGTGGATGGTGTTAGTGGTGGACAGTGAAGGGGCACATGAATGCGGCCACCCCCCTGTGGACTTGCAGTTCAGTGTCAGTATTCAGAGCCCCTCTCTTGCACCTTCTCCGCATTCCTACCACCTTAGCAGCCCAGTGAGATGTTTAATTAAAAAAGGGATATTTTTTGCCCTGACACATTTCACTCTGTGATTCAGGCTGCCGGCCAGCCTGCCTGCCGCTGCATGTCTTCCCCCATCCGCTCTCCAGGCCTGCCTGCCTGGGCCGGCCTGGGTGGAGACGCAGCGGGAACGAGCCGGGAACCTGCCTGTGCCCCTGCCGCCGGCTGCCTCAGCGGCTTGCGTGATCAGACATGACGTCTGTCAAAGCGGGTTGGGGTGTGCATCTCCCCTCACCGTGGTCCATCAATCACAGGGATCACTTTTTGCTCGTTAGGCAGGAATCAGTGCTAGGATGGCGAAGTTGGCACCCAGTGTGTGTGCACATCCTGGGATGTCAGGATTAACCACCAGTGATGGGTGTGGCCAGCACCTCCACTTCTTTGGTGGATAAACTCATTCCTTACCTCCGTTCAAGGTTTTCGGTGTCCTACAGCTTTCCGGAAAACCTCTGACTAATCGGTTTAGCTTCTCTGCGTGCGCAGTGGCCATCCGGTTTTATGTTTGGTTAAACCGTTTGGTATGAATTACCGAAGCCACTGTAATACGATAGGAAAATGCGAGTTTTGTTTCTAATACTTGGACTAGGTGTGGCCCATGTGTACGTGCAGAACCTCATTTAGGTTGGGTAGCAGGCGCGGGCCTGACAAGGCTGCGGTGATGGGGCTTCCTGGACTGTGGCTGACTGCTGATGATTCCATTAAGGATGCCTTATCTAATGGAATCACAGGGATGCATGCCGTCGTACAGCGTCCTGGCTATGCCACTCTGGAAGAAGCGCTCACCTCGCCACCACGGCCTGCAGTTATGCTTTACTGTTGTCAGAACAAATGCTGCACCTGTAAACCACCTTTGACGTAGATGAGAGAGAGACTTCAGTGGTTTAGCAGCTGAAATATGACTGACAATATGATATTTTGTCTTCCCAAAATATTAGCCTGTCTGCGGGAGCTTTATCAAAGGTAACCTTGTGAAGATTTTGCCGTTTTCCCCCTTGACGTTTTAAATGCATTAGGTTGGGTCTGCAAGGGCACCTGGGCTTGATTTAGGGAAATGCTGCACTAAAGATCAATTCCTTTCTGCTTGGCAGGGGAGAATGTTGGAGATGAATTCAGCTAGTAGTACACCCCTAAGGGTAGAGCGCATTTTCAGCTGTTAACGTAAAACGTGCTGGGCATCAAAAGCCCTGTGATGTCAGAATAAAAGCACACAGATGGCACACGCTAACCTAAGAAAGAACTGATGCTTTTTTTGAGGTGGGGTGTGTCCTTCTGGTTGGACTCCTTCAGGTCTGTGACTTTTACCAAACCTCATTGTGTCAGCGTCAGAGATTCTGTTGTCGTGGTGACCCAGACCACACCCCCACCCCGTATGTAATCCCGTCCCCTTGGCCCTCATGCCCCTCAGGTACCTGAAGCGTTTCAAGGTGATGAAGATCAAGGTGCTGCGCAGTTGGTGCCGGCAGATCCTGAAGGGGCTGCACTTCTTGCACACGCGCGCCCCTCCCATCATCCACCGGGACCTCAAGTGTGACAACATCTTCATCACGGGCCCCACGGGCTCCGTTAAGATCGGCGACCTGGGCTTGGCAACGCTCAAGAGGGCCTCCTTCGCCAAGAGTGTCATAGGTACGAGTCAGCAGGCCTCAGTGACCATCCCCCGCGTCTCTTCCGCTTAAGCTCGCCACGTGCCGGTTGAATTTAAAATATATTTCGTAATGTTCGATTTCTTCACTAAACGCAAAGTGACCGGGTGACTGGGTGAATTTGTAAATATATTTTAAATTCAGTTTTTGGATGTCATCCTCATTTTGATTGCTGTTTTGGGAAGCAGAGCTCAGATTTTCCAGCCCCCTCCCTACAAAACCAAACCTCAGTGACCGTAGCGTCTCCAGTTTCTTGGTGCAGAGTGTCCACCCTCCACCAGGAAACTAGAGAGCCAAGCGGCCATCTCTCACTTTCAGCAGCAGAGGGCAGCAGTTTTTCACTCCTGTCATCATTTCTCCCTGTGCAAAAGTGCATATAATGGGGACGTGATAGGAGGCAGCAGGTAAAGCCTGTAAGTGTGTGGGGGGCAGGGCAGCATAGGAGGCTGTGTGAGGGTAGCGTGGGCCGTACCATTTTCAATGATCCCTTCTAGTCGTGTCTGGAAACCTGTGCTCTGTGAAAGCTGACCTGTATCCAATGGAATGTAACATCTCTCTCTCTAAGGGTTTGCCTCATCAGTTTTTTCTTTTTTCTCCCCTTCTCAGCATTTTAAGGTCACATGATTATTTTGTCTGATCATCTACCTGCCTTTTTCCTTTAATCGACAATTTTTTCCCCTTTTTTTTGTTTTACATTCTTGAGTATTTTTTTTTAACTATAGGCTATAACCTCAACTCTGTCGCTCAATCTGCAGTATGGATTATATTATGTACTGCAGTTTCAACAGTAAGTATACAGAAAGTGGTCCCGGTAAGTGAACAAGCACTACGTGACCTTTTCAAAAACAAATTCTTGTATTTTCCCCAAATACCTCAGTTTTTCTTTGAAAGGCCTTTGGTTTAGTTTCCAGTGCTACTGCGGTGTACAGAACAGTGCTGTTCAAACACACTAGCTATGGGATCTGCTTCTGTTTAGTCTCTAACTACCTAAGCTTTGCCTTCTCACAGGTTTGATGAAAAGGTAAGTTGTGCAGAAAACTATTTGTATGCTTGTTTGTTCAGGGTATGGTCCACTTTGACACAAGTTAGTTCCATAGCTAGTACCTCTTCACTTATTGTTGGGCTACCTTGATCCTCGGAGGTACAAGTAAATTACCTATTGGCACCTGAAACTAACCTCATAACCAGGCGCCTGTAGTCAGGAAAGGAGAGGGAATCTTACACTGGATTTGTCTGTTTTTGTTTTGTTTTTTTAACCTTCCGCCCACTCATTTCCTCATGGCCTATTTGACTTACCCTTGACTGGTTGGTGTAGCGTTAGCATTCTGGCACAGGCCTTGAGAAATCGATACCATTTGGGCCTCACAGCCTGTTCTGTGCACCAACAAATCTCTGAAGTGGGGGGGGGGGGGGGGGGGGGGGGGGGGGGGGGGGGGGGGGGGGGGGGGGGGGGGGGGGGGGGGGGGGGG
>JABFEA020000067.1:24485886-24499056 GCA_019775915.2 Cyphomyrus plagiostoma
TTTTTATTTTTGGCACTGTTTTTTTTAATACTCTACCATTTGGGCCCCACCCCCTGTTTTTGGAACAAAAAAAACTTTTACTACCCCCCCCCCCCCCCCCCCGAAGGCCTTACAGAGAGAAACTTGTGCTTCATTCACTGCAGATTGACTTAGCGTGGCTTCCCTCCCCTCTTTCTTTTGCCCCTCCCCCTTCCGCTTTCCTCTGTCTTCTCACAGGGTCTTCTCCTCCAGCGACTGCCGGCTCCGTCCGTCCCCCTCTTCCTCTCCCTCCTCCTCCTCGCCCTCCTCGGTGAGTAGGCCGGAGGAGTCTGCAGTCTCAGGCACTGAGAGTTCTGAATCGTTCTTTTGGTTTAAGGTACCCCTGAGTTCATGGCTCCTGAGATGTATGAGGAGAAGTACGACGAGTCAGTGGATGTGTATGCCTTTGGGATGTGTATGCTGGAGATGGCCACCTCTGAGTACCCGTACTCCGAGTGTCAGAACGCGGCACAGATCTACCGCAGAGTCACCAGCGTAAGTCTATCCTCCCTCCTGCACATCCCTCCGCCTTGATCACCCTCCCCGGGGCCAAGCTCCCCTTTCTGATATTACTTTCCTATGCCCCGAGCTGCCTCTCCACACACACCCACCCATGGTGGTCTGGCCCATGTCAATCTTTCAGGTGTTGTGGGCCATTTTGGTTCAGTTTCAAAGCCCAGGATCTGCTATAAGGAAACATGGTGTTCTTTACTGCGTCTGAAGGAGAGGGGGAAAACAGCATATAGTCTCAGGGTTAAGGGTCTCGTGGAGTGATAGTCACATGACAGAGGATACACACTGAGAAGGTGCGTAATGGTTAATATTTAGCGTTGAAATATAGTTTTGTTCATCTTGGTTTACTTTGCTCTGTGCTTTAAGTTGCACAGTCTGTGTTTTTGATATGTGCAGCTTTTCATTGGCGTAAATGAGGTTTCACAATTTGAACTGTGTTCGCCAATTCTAATCCGATTTCTTTTTGGATTATGTTGTCTAGTGTAGCTCAAATGTGGCCTTAACACACACTTAAAAGACCACTATTCAGAAGTCTGTGAAAAAAGTAGTTGAACCTTCTGTGGATATTAATAGAAAGAGCCAAATGACAAATGGAGATTCAGTCTTCAGTAATGCAAAATATGCCATTAACGTGCTGTCAGGCCCCTTCTAGAGAGCAGTTTGTCTTTTTAGGGGCTGGTCAGTCATGTATGAGCTTCAACCTTGTGGTCTCATTTGGCTTTTGTTTGCTTTTAACATCCATTAACTGATGGCTGTTTTATTCCTGCTGCAAATTGAGTTGATCTTTCCTCTACTAAGTCTGGCAGTCATAAGGAGCTGCAGCACAGCAGGAGCAGCTAATGTAGTACATGATGCTGCCTCATGAGGAGGCTGAAGAAAATGAGCTTGGTGATGTAGGCTACCTGTCTGCCAGCAGGGGGTGCTGCTGCTGTTGTCCAATTTCCCTGAAGCAGAGAGATCTAAAAAAAAACTTCAAACACAACAGTTTTACAAGTAAATATTTCAGAACAAAAGAAAATCCTTCATTGTCCTGTGCTTAATCATGTGGCCCCTCTGAGCAGCTTCTGGTAGAGAGCCTCTGGAATCCTTAAGTCTTTTCCATTCTTATATATAACTTTATTATGAGTAAGTTTACAAAGTATGCAATGTACAGGTAAGATGGCACAGATACCACAATAATTAAAAAATATCAATTTTAGCCCCTCCATTAACATTTGTTAATATTAATTCAGGATATTACATATTTAATCATGTAGCAAAATCTCCAAAGGAAAATGCAAGTGGACATCAGCGCCACCCCCCACCTCCAGTGCAATAACTGATAACTGGATAAGCAAATCTGTTATATTTTCTACCCAACCTTCAGCATTTCCCACATTTCTCTTAGGGTAGGTTTTCATATTGCCAGATTGACGTTGCCCAGCAAGCTGTTTGCTTGATTGACCCGACTCCATTCTTATTTTAATGATAATGCAGTGAAGAATGCCCCCCACCCCCTCCATCCTAGCTCCTGGCAGCTTCAGATGGCCTAAACACAGATTGGAGACACAGCTGTTGCCTTGAGCCTCTGTGTCGAGAAGGACTTTGACAGCTCAGCCCAGATCTTACTACCCTCAGGCAGCCTTTCCTGATTGCTACTGTCCTTATTTCCCCCCTTGAATGAATCTCTGATCATCTGCTCTGTGATGGATGTAATGTTCCTCGGACTGGCTCCCATGACAGCATAAACTAAGGAATTGGAGTGATCATAAGTTTTACTTCAGGGCTAATTGGTTGAGTCTGGGAGTCAAACTGTACAGTCAGTTTGCCTTTTGCAGATTTGTATTGTTTTCCTTGCGAACACGTCTGGGTCTCATAAAGGCCAGATGTCCATTGCCTTTTGCTGGCTTGCACAATACTCAGATAGCCAGGAGTCCAGTGTAGAGCCTCCCATTCAGAGCTTTGGGGTGTTGCTAATGAGGTGCTTAATCGCTTCCTTATTCCACTGCCGCTTCTCATACTTGATTCAATTGCTTGTTTCGTCATCCCTAACTTTGGTCCTGGAGTTTTTTTTTGGGGTGTTTATATAAGGGGAGTATCTAAGGGAGGACAGCACTGTTGGGGGGTAGCGAGCTCCCATTGCTCTGTGTACCCATGTCATCCTCATTTTGAACAGCTCATTTTCTGACTCAGATTGGTAAGTGTTTTTCTTCATGCTAATTATTTGATCCTTCAGAGAGCTTGATGTGAATGTGTACATTAGGACTGATGTTCTTAAAGGCTGCTTTATTCTCTGAAAAGCATTTTAAGCTATATGCTGTGCTTTCTGAATGCTTTTTGATGCCTCATCTACCATCCTGGACGTTTTGTCCCATAATTTTTATTGGTTTTTATGAAAACCTAGTGCAGCAGTAGTCATTTAGTGTGCAAGGACACCTGAAAGTCTAGACCTTGCATTTTGGTGGACACCTCTGACAGTTCTTTGGATAATCTGTTAGATTCAATAGCTTTCCATGTTACAGTGAATGTGCATACAGATATAAATCATATCTGTTAACATGAAGCACCTATGAAAGATTTGGTTATTCCATAAATTCTTTGCAGGCTTTTTAAATCTGAGATTTTTGCCTTGCATATCTAACAGGCTTATTATTTTTTAAGTCTACTGCATGTTCTCACTAAATTTGATCAACATTAGCAGATAAACGTGGTGGGCCAGTTGTGGTAGCTCATAACCACTATGTTTTGATCAAGAGTTTAATTGCTCACCTGTTCTGCTTTGTGGTTGTGTTTCTTGCATTAAGGGCTAGTGGCAGGGGGCTGGTCCCAGTCTGATTAATTGAAAACAGCATCATAACTGCACTTGGCATATTTGTGGGAGCTCAAACATATTTGCCTTGCATATGCTTGCCAGCTGGTTTATTAACTACCAGAGCAATACCAATAAAAGTCCCATAAGGGCAAACATGAGGTAAAGGGCAATTGCATCCCTCCTGTCAGTCTGAGTGAGTTTGGCCAGGCTCTGGGTAAGAACTTGCTTTAACTGCTCCCCCTTGTGTTAGGGTGACTGCGGGTATCCGTGGGTAACCCTTGATAAGTGAAAAGTGCTCAGTCAGCTACAGCACCCAGCTCAGCACCTTGTCTTTGAAGAAGCAGTATTCCCAGGGTGCAAGAAGAGCGAGCATGCGACTGCTGCATTCGCCAGTTTCAGGGTTGCTTCATCTGCAGAAGTCAGCAGGCAGCAGAGCTCAGCTAGCTGCTGTTCACATATTGGTCTAGACAAGTATTGCAATGCAGGTGGGCTTACAGCCAAAAGGGGGCGACGCTGGCCACACGGTTTCCCAGCACTGTCGCTGCGGCAGTTCTCCACACTACATTTGCGCCTCGTATTGGTCTCCTAAACATAGGTAGCTACTAGTATTAGTTGGTTGTGGGTTTTTTTTTCTACCACATGAATACACCATTAACCCAACTTCACCACCAAAATTCCTTGTCTAGTAAGAGCGCAAGGTGTCTTATTCTGATTAGGTCTCCCCTGTTGAATGAGCTGACTGCTCTGGCCTCTTGCTTTGGTATCCATTTCAATACTGTGTGGTGTTCTGCCCTCTCAGGGTGTGAAGCCCGGAAGCTTCGACAAGGTAGCCATACCGGAAGTGAAGGAGATCATAGAAGGATGCATTCGTCAGAACAAGGACGAGAGGTGAGGCTTGCCAGCCAAACACGTGCAGCAGGCCGCATTGAGGTTGCCAGCGGAGTGAGGGCCAAGTTCAAGCCCCTGATCGCCTTGTTTCTGCTATCCCTGCCTCCAGGGGATGTGGGTGTGATGGAGCAGCACCTACTGATAAGACGGGCTTAGATGGTCCTGCTTTAGAACTATATCTTTTTGACTTTATAAAATTTGCCACAGCTGCCTTCGTAAGGACATTTTGATATCGTCTTGCTGTTAGATTTATGTAGAGGGTTGAGGACTTTGCATTAGGGCTACCTCATTGACTGCCCCATTCTTAAAAAAACACAGTTGTAGCCCTATATTGATAACTAAGGTGGTAGTTTCATACAACTTTGGATGGATTTTTACATTAAAGTCTATTCTTCATTCACTTATCCTCAGTAGGGATGTGGGCTAATGTAAAAACGCTTGATTAACTTTATATAAACAATAAATGTTATAAGCCATCTAACTTCCATGAAAGTTTTTGCTTGTTTTTGAACGATGACCATCAGGCAAACTTTATAACTCGAGACTGTCACGTGACACTCAGTAACAGCACCTCATCATTTTTCTGAATTGTGGTATGTTTTTGTGCTGGTTAGTTAACCCTTTATTAGTGTATTTAATGATTAATTTGAGAATGGGCTGAACAATGAAATGATCTTTCCTTTCTTCCAGTCATCCTGTGGGCTGGTATTTCCTTGACTAAGCTCAGCCACTCTGCCTTGTCCCTCAGATATGCCATCAAAGACCTCTTGAACCACGCCTTCTTCCAGGAAGAGACAGGTGTGCGCGTGGAATTGGCCGAGGAGGACGATGGGGAGATGATTGCCATCAAGTTGTGGCTGCGCATTGAGGACGTGAAGAAACTCAAGGGCAAGTACAAAGAAAACGAGGCCATCGAATTCTCCTTCGACCTCCAAAAGGACGTCCCTGAAGATGTTGCCCAGGAGATGGTATGTTGGACAGGGCCCCAAGGCATGCGTTTCCTTCATCTCTTGCTCTGTGAGTGTTGGGATGGATCTAGTCAAAAAATCCTTTCCACACTAAGACCTTGCACCCCCACTGCCCCTAACACACCCCCTTTGCAGTTTCTTTATAGCGCTTGGGAAGCAGAACTGGTTATCTGTCATTTGCTTTGCCATCTTTTAGCCTATTTTCATAAATATTGGTCAGTTTCTCCTGAAATGCACAGTGGACTATAAAGTTGCTGAGCTCTGCTGCATCTCTGACTCATTCTGTGACAGGTGGAGTCTGGCTATGTGTGCGAGGGGGACCACAAGACCATGGCCAAGGCCATCAAGGACCGCGTCTCGCTGATCTGCCGCAAGCGGGAGCAGAGGCAGCTGGTTCGGGAAGGACAGGAGAAGCTGAAGAAGGAGGAGGAGGAGGAGCAGAGGCAGTCCGAGGGCCAGAAGGCCCAGCCTCCTGGCCCAGCTCAGACTGAATCAGAAGAGCTAGAGGTGGAGTTGCAGCAGCAGGTGCAGGGACAACAGCAGCAGACTGTGATGTCCATGACATGTACGTCCGCATCCCTGGGGCGCCTCTGGACATGAGTCTTAGTCTTTCTCAGGGTTGTAGATGTCCAGTCAGTTTCAAACGGTTGCCTGTGGCCCATTAGGAGTCCCTTTAGTTACACCAAAGCACGTGCAAACTACATTTGGTTTAAGTTATCCAGCTAAGTGGGTGATCCTGCTCTGTGGAATACGTCCCAGATCTCCTCAGGTTTACCATGGATAATGACTGAATGGCTGAAGGCTGTTTTCAACTGTTACACAAGTTTTTGTTTGATCTTAGCGACAGGGACAGTGGACAGCGGTCAGGGGAGCTCCTCTGTTTTCACCGAGTCACTCCTGAGCCAGTCAGGCATGTCGTACGGCTCCACCGCAAGCCAGCTGCCATCAAACCAGACGACCCCGCCGCAGCAGCAGCAGGCTTTGCCCTCCGTTCAGGGCTCCTACCAAGGCTCTGCCCCACAGCTGGGCCTGCCCCAGCAGTCAGCACCTCAGCTGCCTCCGCACGGTGCCTACCAGCAGCAGCCAATGGTAAGTCATTGTGTGGGACAGGTTGTTTGCACAGTGGAAGTGAGTTTTGAGGTGTTGTTTTCTAAAAGTGGCAAGTTTTGTGTGTGGGGTTTAGCTAGGTCAAGCCAAGCTTAGATTTAGACTGGTTTGATCCACTGCAGTTCTGTGCTCTGCTTATTTAGTAGTAATGGCTCAGTACACTTTAAAAAAGTAAGTTTTCAGACTGTTCCAAGGGTTCACAGTGATTCTGTGAACATAAAGTTTCAAACTGCAGACTTTGCTTTTTCTGTAGGCTAAATAAAGCCCTAGTGAGGACAGTGCTGTTACGTATCTGAACTGCTTCTCACCACCCGAGTTAGCTACATGACTGACTGGTTTGGAGGAGGAATAAGCATCTCCTCATCTTTTAGCGGAACATCAGACTGGGCTTTAACCCCTCTCTGGTGGCTTTCTTCTGGCTTTGTCAGTCTTTCTGTAGAAGTGTGCCCTCGAATGGGCCGTGTGTGCATGTCTGCATGGAAGGCGTGCCAGTGGGGGGAGGGGGGCTCTGTGGAGCATAACCTGACAAGCTTGCAGTGAAGGAGAAAGATGCATGGGGAAGAATGCACCCCATCATTTAGGTTCCTCTCTAACAAGCCGCACCACTGCATCACTGCAATGTGTCACTGTGACCCCACCGCCTCCCATCTGCTCTTACTTCCATCTTCCTGCCACCATTTATCTGTCTTTTTAAGTTTTGCCATTTGTGCTGCACTCATTTGTTCAGTTTTCGTCTGTCGTTCTGGTGGGTAGTGATGCTCTTGCCGTATTTGAGCCGTATCTCCTGTGCAAACTGACAGGGCCCCATCAATCCATTGGTATTTATTTTTGGTGCATTTATACTTTGTACTGTGGTTATTGTTTATTCTGTAGCATCAATTCAGCACTCACTGGATTTGTGCTCCTGTTAGTGGCTATTTGCCTGTTCTGCTTAGTGACCCCCCTCCCCCCTCACAGCAGCTACTGCATTTTGGCACAAATCTAAAGTCTGACACTAACCTGACTGCACAAAGACCCATGTGCTTTTTATTCATCATAGCACTTTTTGTTGTTTGCCCGCACTGGCTCCCCAGGGTTTCATGTGTCTGCAGGGCTATCTGCTGCCCTTGGGTTGATCTTCCTGGTAGTGTTATAACAGGCTGGTATCTCATGCGCTGTCTCACGTGTTACATACCTGCACTTCATCCAGATGATGTGTCAATAAAGCCGTTCAGCTTGCGGCTGAACTCGTGCGACCTGCGGGATGGATTGATGGTGAGCCGGTGAAGTTTGCTCAAAGACCGTCTTGATTGCTATATGGTTAAATCCTTATTTGCTGTATTGCATTATTATTTATTTTAATTTTTAATCTTAAGTTGTACTGTCCTCCCCGCCCCCTCACGACCCTTGCCATGTCTCCGACACAGAACATCCTCTGGCCACCAGTAGATTTTTATTTTTTATTTTTTTATTTTTAAATATCCCCCTTTACCCTGCCCTCACTGATGAGTTGAAATGCATATTAAACTTTCCCCCGTTTGGTAAACTCCCTAAGAGCTGTGTGTGACACATGTCTGTTCAGGTCACTTATGACAATTGCTTCTCTTTTGAGGTCATTGTATGCATGAGGGACTGATTTTCAGTTGTAGCTCATTAGTGCCTCAATCTCAATGATCCTCCGTAGAGGTAACAGTGAGCCTGGGGCTTACCAGGATTATTCTGCCCCAGAACCACCTTGTGGTTGTGCACCTAGCAAACTAGTAATCTTGCTTAGTATCCTTTGACCACTCCTGGTTTGGGCTCTGATCTTTCCTGTAATTTCTCAGAAGTAATATTGGAAAATTCACCCCAAGTACCTTTTAAAATGTATATAGTAATCTTATACTAATGTATATAGTAATACAGGCCCAACCCCCCCCCCCCCAACTTCCTTTGATAGAGCAAATAAGTGTGATTATAGAGCAGTTGCTTCAGCTAACATTATTTATAAAATATAAATAGTGACACTGTTGTTGATTTAACAAAGTCCATAAAGCTGTCGGCATTCCTGTCTCTGTGCTCCATGGCTTCTTTAAGCTACTGGAATGAATTTCCGCTTGGACTAGATTTAAAATAAAGCTTTTGTTGGGGGGAAAAAAAGCTTTCCTGAAAGGGCCCTCTAACTCAGTGTTTCCCAACCCAGTCCTCGAGGAGCCCTAGACGGTTCCTGTTTTTGCTCTTTCCCAGGGAGCAAAAATGTGGACTGCGTGGTTCGAAGCTGGGAGGGAGCAAAAACATGGCCTGTCTTGGGGCCCTTGAGGACTGGGTTCAGAGAGACTGCTCTAACTGATCGAGCCTTTGGGCTCCTGCTGTTGTCCTCAGCAGTTGTCAGGTCTTTTCCTTCAGACTTTGCTTTTTTTTTCTTATCTGCTTCTCCTCTTCCTCTCCACATAGAGCCCCGTCTCGCTCCCTTTTGGTTTCCGTTATATGCAGTCTGGCTATTGTTCTGTGGTCTCCTCCTTTTGCGGTTGACTCTCCGTTCCTCCTCCCTTGCCCCACAGCCTCTCCCGTGTCGCCGAGGCCGTAGCATGTCTGTTTGCGTCCCCTACCTTTGCCCCGTCGCCGCCTCTCCTTTGTCCTGCCCTCCTAAGCCGCCATCCACTCCTCCACCTGCCCCCTCTGTGCCCCGCTCGCCCCACCCGGCCACCCCTGACGACGGAGAGACTTTTGCGAGACGGCTGTCCAAAGCGCTGGAGTGTGTGCTGCCACTGCACTCCGCACCCCCACGTCGCAGGGCCAGCCTCCCGGCTATATTTGCCAACCCTGTATGTCGGTTGTCTCCCAGCCACACGGGGTGCTCTGATAGTGCACGGTCAAGGGGTAGGAGTAGGTTTGGCAGCACATCCGCATACTGGAGCCCCAGGAGAAGAGGTGGTCAGTCAGATTTGACCCTCCATACCCTCTGGCTGTATGTCTGTACAAGGCACACATGAGCCAAGAGATCTGAATGATGGAATCTGCTCTAAGGAATGCAGCATAGCTGAAACAGCCCAGTCACTTATCCTCCAGGAGGATTAAAACATTGCGATGCAGTAGTGTTCCCTAAAGGAAACACAGTAACGAGCCTCACTTTAAGCCCTGTCTGTCCCATGCTGATCTGGGATCAGTCTGAGAACAGGATACAAAGTCTGTCCTGCTGAGGTGGTGAGAGGCCGGTGGCTGCCTTTTAGAAAGCCCTGTTTTTTGGGGACCTTCCCCTTGGCTCGTCCCTTTGGAGTCCCCGTGTTGGCTTTAAATACAGCCTGCCTGGTGCCCTGAAGCCCTCATGATATGGGGGGGGGGGGCACTGCTGCACATTCAGGGTAGGGCTGCCTGTACTGTACTGACACATCGGAACCAGTGCAAACTTGGGGAGCAGTTCAGCCTACCAGTGTAACTCAAAGGGCTCCCCCAGTAAAGTTTGTCATTAAAATTTTTATAAAGAATTTAATGCCATCTTGATACAACTTGCCTGTCATGACGAGGAACAAGGCTTCAGTCTTAGGTGTCCGTACAGAGTCCTGTCTGAAAATGCAGCAGTGGGCCGCAAAGGCCCAGCCCAGAGCTGTATTTAATTACATCATAAAGACTCTCATTGTCTGTCTCCTCCTTTATTGGCCAAATGATTTAACCCCCCCCCCCAAACATATAGAAAAGTCTCATTTTAAAACATTACTGTTACCCCGCCCCCCTCCTGTTTATTGTGTAAGCTTGTGCACTCAGTGCTGTACAATGATGCTCCTGTCTCTCTCTCTTTCTCTCTCTCTCTGACACTGGATGTACGATGCTGCCTCTTTCCTTACAAAGATAATCTATCTTATGTCAATGCAGCCGCAGTCTGTGACTCATCCATACAGTGCAGGAGTCCCACCTCAACCGGAGACCCCCTTATTTTTCCCCGCCATCCCGGAGCGGCCCGTCTCCTTCTCGCCGCCGCCGCCCGCCCCCCCCAAAACGATCAGTGTTCTGCGTCGCAAGAGCACCTCCGTGCTGGAGGCCCACACGCACCACTCTCAGGGCTCCTACCGCACCTATGGTAGCGGCCCCGCCGTGGCCGGGCCGGAGTCACAGGGCAGCGGGCCAGACCTCCCTGGGCTGCTGGTGCCAGGTGTGGCAGCCCAGCCTGTCCTGGAGCCCCTGCACCATCATGGCCAGCTGGAGCCGCGCTGTGGGTACCAGGATGCGCGAGTGGACCCCTACGAGGCTGCGGCGTACGGCTACCCCGTCACCGTGCAGCAGCTGAGCCAGATGCAGGCAGCGCCCATGTTCGAAGGCTCCCAGCCGCCTCTACCTTTCTTGCACCCTCACGCGTCGGGTCACATGCGTGCAAACCCCGGTTCTGTCCTGCCTTTGGCGCCGATGAGCACCTCCGGACCCATCCCGGAGACCGGCCCCTCGGACGTAGCCTACCCACAGCAGCCCATTCCCCACTCTGCACCCCCCGTCCTCACTCACTCCGGGGAGCCCATGCCCAGCAACGTCTTCGAGTTTCACGTGCACGGCCTTTCTGGCGAGTCGAGCTCCCTGGCCTCCAGACTGTACCGGGCTCGCCGCGGCTCCATGGAGTTGAGCTTGGAGGAGGCGCCCTGCACACCGGGACCATGCAGCCGCCTGCAGCCCGTCACGGAGGAGATGTACAGCTACATGAGCCCCGAGCTGCCCCTGCCGCCGGGGAACCTGCTGCTACACGGCGTGAAGGACCGCAGCCCCGAACCGTCCAGCGACTCTGTGGTCTCCTCAGACACGGGCGAGTTCCACTCCCCGCCGCCGAACGCCGCCCGACCCACCATCGAAGCCTCTCCAGCTCGCTCGATTCCGCACACCCACCAGTATGGCGCAGACGCTGGGGGCACGGCTACGGGTGCCCACCCTCCCAGCCAGTCTGCCTTTCTGTTTGTGCCGCCCTCGGAGGCCCCTGGGATGGTGGTGGCCTCCCCCATGAATGCGCTACACGGCAGCTGGGCCCGGCAGCCCTCCTTCAAGCCCGATCTGTCTTACCATGAGTCCATCCTGGGCCTACAGGGCTCCACCTTGGTACTAAACCCACCCCTCTTCTCTTCCTTGCCACTCCCTTTGAATAATTGATTTATTCGTTTTGTGGTTGTGGTTTTAACCATTTCCAGCCACGTGCTTTATGACTTTGTTTTAGGCACGAAACACTTAAACCGGTTATTCAAATCCCCCTTGTCATTCTTTATCTCAGAATTAATTTATAGTTGGCTTGACTGACAAAGAAGAAAACTTTATACATGCTGAGATTTTTTTTTGTTACACACACACACACAAACCAGGGTTGGGGCCATATAAATATATGTGATCATCTTTTATTTGGAGGATAAATCATAGCCAGACTGGTGTAATCGCACGGTGGTTTAAAGTGCGAGGTGTGGGTTTGAAACTGGTTTAACTGTCATATTAGTCAAATCGCTCCAATGGGTACTGTAAAATTAATTTAATGGGCAGATTCCTTAAGAAGAAATCGTTTTGCTGGGTGGGTCACATTTTCTGCCTTTTGACTTATTCTTCCCACAGTATTGATTAAAGTGAAGAATTAAACAATTAAAGAACTTAAGTTGGCTGGAAATGGTTAAGATGCATTTTTTTTTTTTTTTTTTGGTGTGTCTTTGTCTCGGACACTGAATCATGGCAGCAAAGCAGGGCAATGACTCGCCATGCGAGTCAGATTTTCCCAGGGACCTGCTGTAAGTGCGTTGGGGGGGTGTCCTTACCTACACGGGTTCAGAGATTCGTGGTTTAACCCTTAGAATGCTGGCTGTCAGCATCACTCTGCAGTGACACGTCTCTGCACCACCACCCCCCACTCTCATTTGCTTTCTTCTTTCTTAGTTCTTACTCCTTCCAAACCTTCATGCTTCTAATGGCCATGTCTTTGGGTATCGGATTGGATGGAGGTAGGTGTTGAGCCTGGAGCAATTATACTTGTATGAATTACACCCTCTGGGTCAGAGTTGGCAAACAAGTATAGTTGCTTGCAGCCTTCTAAGGGTTGGTTCAGTAGAAACGGTTTGTCGCAGCTGGGGAGCTGTTTGTGACACAAACCCCCCCCCCCTCGCCCGTCCTCTTTGTTCTAGGTGTCAGCCCATCCAAACACATTCATGGGCACAAAAGTGTCGTCCGTTCAGTGCGAGCAGTAACTCTCGCAAAGGCAGCAAAGTCACGTTAGACATTCCACTTGCATGGCGCCTGTTCATTATCAACTAACAGCTTCATTTAGTTACTTGTATGTTTTTATGCTTTAAATGTATGTGCATACATGGGTGCTCTGGTCTGAGCAACTTGTTGCGGATGGCAGAACAGTGTGTATGTGTGTGTGTGTCCGTCCAGTATGCATATACTGTATGTACCTAGATGGTCTTCTATGCTGTGGGGTTCACACAAACCAGTCCTGATTGGCTATTCTGCCTGTTGTCCCTTTCGTTTCGCCTGCCTCTTTCTGGGATCCAATAGCAGTCACAGGCCCCCGGAGTCCAGCCTGCCAGTGGTCTCCCCACGGCTCCCAGCTCCTTGCCCGGACCCGTGCCCCCTCAGCAGGTAAGCCATGCTTTCTGGCAGAGCGTTTGTACACAGGTATGATCTTGTCCTGGTCAAAGGCGGCACAGGGGATGATGATGCATGATTGCTTGGGTGGGGGTTGTTGAGTGGCAGAGATTTATTCTTTTTCTTTATTACACGGCTCTCTGGAATGCTTGATTCTGATTGGTCAGTTAAGACATTTACAGGTTCGTTCTTTTCAAATAATAACCGCTCCAAAGTAATAACGCATAGCCGGTACTACTTGTATGTTTAAAAACCCTAAATGTGGCACCACATTTACAATGTCACAGTTCACAATTAATGGAAATGTGCAATTTAATACTTGTAAATAAA
>JABFEA020000067.1:24502335-24514851 GCA_019775915.2 Cyphomyrus plagiostoma
CAGCCGCTCGGGTCACGACAAGATGGCAAAATCTAAGGGGGGGGTGGTTAATTTGTGTGCCCCCCCCCCCCCCCCAACCTACCAAGGCTGAGCTTCTGCGCAAACCTGCCACTCGCATACAGTTACATTGTTACACTTTTCCCAGGGTCTGTTTGTGCTGCCCTAATATTTTGTGTTTTAACTTCTGATGGTTTTTTTAATTTATTTAACATTTCATTGCCAGCCCAGTGTAGCAATTCAAAACAGCTGCACAATGTCACACATAGAAAAGACCCGACCGTTTATTTCCTGGCAAGTTATGTGCCGACTCCTGGTCTCGTCTACCAGATTTCCAACATCGGCGACCGGGTTGCCGAATGCCAGTTGGAGACTCACAACCGGAAAATGGTGACTTTCAAGTTCGATCTGGATGGCGACAACCCAGAAGAAATCGCGCAGATCATGGTAATCTCTGAAACTGCCTCGTCCCTTCATTTGATTTTTCCCTTGAGCCTGAATGGCAAAATAAAGAGGACCTTCCTAAGCACGAATAAGATGTTTGTTGGGTTTGGGGCCCAGCCCTCTGAAGCTCGGACAGGCAGCTGATTGGCTGTCGGTCTGCGGATAGGCATGTCATTCTGTTTCTGCGGCAACAGGTGACGAGCGAGTTTATCCTGGAGTGCGAGCGGGAGTCGTTCATCGAGCAGGTGCGTGAGGTCATCGAGATGGCGGACGAGAGGGGGCTGGAGCGAGAGGGGATGAAAGATGGCAGCGGACAGGTAGGGGCGGGGCACCGCCAGCTGCGTCTCCACACTGCACGTGCTGCCATCCTATGGCTCACCCCTCCCCCATCGCGCTGCAGGTGGCGAGTGACCTGGTCCAGCAAACGGCCCCCAGCTCCGGCCCACTCCTCCCAGGTGACAATAAGCTCGTTTCCCCATGGTCTGGTGTCCTTGCGCCAGCTCTGCGCGCCCTGTCCTAAACCACGGCCTCCTCCTTCACCCCCAGGCGACCCCTCCAGTGCCACTGCCCAGGTGGTGCACTCTGCAGGTCGCAGATTCATCGTCAGCCCAGTGCCAGAATCCCGGCTCAGGGAGCAGTTCTTCACGGCCACCTCTGCTCCGCCCCCCAGCGAGCCTGCTGCTAGAGGTCAGTGGCAGGTATCCCGTTGGCCTGCTTTTTTATTTTTTAAATCAATTTAAATAACTTTTTTAATTTGATAGGATATGGCAAATTATAGCTTGGGTTCTAGCTGAATCACAGCCATTTAGAATCATTTTCAGCTGGCTGTCTTTTATGATGAATAGCTTTAAAGCGGAAGCTCAGCTGCTACCCTAACATGCTGTGCCCGTGCTGAAGCTCTCATTGCTCACTCTCCTCTCCTCAGCCCCCCCTGTGCTGGGCCTGTCCCACTCGGCCTCCACGGTGAGCCTCCAGCAGGCCTTCTCTGAGATGCGCCAGAGCCAGTTTGACCCGGGACCCAGCACGGCCCCAGCCGCCATGCACGTCACCATGCCAGCGCTGGTGCCCAGCATGCCTGTTGGGGCTGTGAGCGCCCCTTCAGGGCAGCTGCTTTTGGATGCTGCAGTGGCTGTGAGTGCTGCCCCGGTCTTGCCTGCTGGCACTCCCTTGGCACCGCAGGTTCAGGTTCCTGAGTCTGGTCCCGCCCCCGTGCCATCAGTGTCCCTGACCCCTCCTGCTTCCTCCTCGCCCCCTCCCACCATCCAACAGACCCCCACAGTGCTGTCTCAGCCTGTGATCCCCTCCACAGTGCCCGCCTCCCAGCCCGCTGTGGTCATGACTCCAGTCCTTACGGTTTCTTCGACATCGCCTCCTGTAATTCCCCAGCCTGTCCCCGCCTCTATCGTGCCCCCCTCCACCTCCTCCCCGCCGAGCTCGCTCTCCGGGCCCGTACCGGTCAGCTGCTCGGTGCCCGTCGCCCTGCCGCCTTCCGCTCCCTTACCCGTGGTTGGCGGAGAGGGCACAGTCAGCATGGAGCAGCCCCTCGTTTCACAGCCCGGTTCGATGGCTCTGCCCCCCGCCGTATCCTCTACGGGGGTCCCCACTGTGCAGCCCACGCTGGTTCATGCCCAGCCCCAGACGGCCATTGTGCCAAACCAGGGTCATGCCCACTGTGGCGAGTGTGAGGCCGATCCCCAGGGCAAGATGCCCGGCATTGAAGATATCCAGGCCCTGGACAAGAAGTTGCGTTCCCTATTCAGTGACCTCGGCTCCGGCCTGGCCACAGCAGTCACCGACCCAGCCATCGAGACGTCCACTCTGTGCACCACGTCCCCAACTGGTACCAGCTCCACCCCCACTGCCACTGGGGCCCCTATGCCCCCTACCAGTCTGCCCCTGGGGTCTGCTGTTCCAGCATCCTCCACCCCCATGGTGACCCCAGGGCAGGCGGCCACCCCAGCCAAGGCCCCTCTGGCCAGAGTAGCGGTAAGTCATGTTGAAATGCACGGTGATTACCGGCAATGTCTGAACTGTGAGCAGAGTGTTAAAGTAAAATTTAAGTTTTATTATTGTAATAAAGGAAAATATGAATCATTAGTTTCTGAATGCTGGTGCATTGTTAGACCTCTTCCATGGTTCAGCCAGAGTTTTTATGAACCAGTGAAGATCAGGCCTTTGCCATCAACAGTTTTCGTTAATTTATCTCTTCTAGTTTGCCACCCTAACATCTCTGGTTAACCTCTTCCTGGCTGAGCCCATGCCTGGTTTCCTAACTTCCTGACATTAATGTGTACTACAGTGTGTGTTGCATGCTAGGGGTCTCGTCGCTGTCTACTACAAATCCGTAATACATGTAATATATGCGCACCATCATGTGTTGGTGGTGTTCTCCAGGGCTAAGCTCTGGGTGGAAGCTCCGGTTCCTCTTCGCAACGTCAGTCTGCAGGGTATCGTGTGTGAGGTCTTTCTCTTCTCCCCTCTCCTTTTATTTAAGCTCCTTTGTTTCATCTTCCTCTTTGTCAGGTGTTGCCTGTCGGCTCAGAGCAGACTGGCACCCCATCCACAGAGCATCTACCACCCTTCCCAGGACCCTGTCTAACTCAGGTGCTTCTCCACTTCCTGAGGGCTACCCCTCATCCCAGCTTCTTCTGGGGGCAAAAAAAAGAAAAAACAAACACTTTCTCTTTCTCTGGCTGTTTTTTGTCCTTTCCAAACAAGCAATGCATGCTGAAATGTTTGTTGGCCCAGTCTGTGCATGTTGCAGGCATACTTTCTGGGTCTTATCCTTTGAGATGCATGAACTCTGACTCCATAGTTTCCCGTTAACACTCTGACTGGGTGGCCAGGTGGTACAGTGATCTCTTTAGAGATAGAAGGGACGAGAGCGCAAACGTGACGTATATCAGCATATGCGTCCCCAGCTACGCTTGTCAACAATATATTTAAGAAAAAACAGGAAGTAGGCCCGTTTTTATATGTAGTTCACAGAGAGAAGTCTATAAACCACATGCCTGCAAGGTCAAAGGTTAAGCATTTTAATTCTATCTAAAACCATTGTTCCTATCTACTGTTATGTTGGTTGAATTGGGTAGGACAGCATTGTTTTCAGGGGTAGTACATTTTAATTGATAAAATAGTATTTTTAATACATATCACGTTTTACGCTAGGATTTTGAATGTTTAAGGTAATAAAGTGCACTTTTTAAAGTGGATTTTTTTTTATGTAATTTGCTCATTTTACTGACAGTTTTAGGTCTAATTATATGAAGAATGTATCTGGATGATCTCTGCTGCTTTCAGACTCATGACTTATGGTGTTTAGCAGCAATTAAGATATATTTTAGCAGTAAAATTATGTTGCCAAAAGCAGTATGTTTAATTTTATACTCAAAGGGTTTTGAGTTGAAAGTAGAAAACTGAAGTAGGTGAGTTTTTTTTTTTTTTTTTTTTAGATAATCAAGAATGTCTGCTATTAGAAAGCTTGCTGGCTGCGGATGGGATTGTGATCTTGAGTGGAAGTCTGTTATTAGATGTGCCATCCATGTTAACTGATGATGTGTTGGTTGTGTCATGATGCAGTCCCAGCAGCCTCTGGAAGACCTGGACGCACAGCTCAGACGAGCCCTCAGTCCTGAGACAGTCCCTCCGAGCTCAGTAATAGGCCAGGTGAGCCCATGGGATCCTTATCATAGGCCTGATCCTGCTCCTTACGTTCCATGCCTGTCTGTTTGGAATAATGTGCACCACAAACCAGATATCTAACACTATATCATTGTTCTTTATCGAAGTCGTCAGTGACAGGGATGCCCTCTGGTGGACAGGCAGGTGAGTCCCACCTTATCCACTCGGTCTGCTATTCTTCTCCATGTTCACCTTTGCAATATTTAATATTTTGCTGTAACGGAGTAACTTTGGCTTTTTTTTAGTGCCGTACCCCCTGGTGGCGGATGGGGAGCACTCCGTAACAGTGATCCCAGCTGGGGGGGTAATTGTAGGACGGTTCCAGGTGAGCTTTCCTGCCTCTCATTTCATGAGATGCGTTGCTTTGGAGGTCTGGGGTCTCTGGCATCACAGATATGGTTTCTGCTTATGTTCTTGGCAGTCTGTTTTACATATTAGCCTTCAGAAGGACGGCGAGATTTGCAGCTTCGATAGATTATATTGCCAACATAATCTATTGTACTTCCCTGTTAATTAGAGCAGTGTTTCTCCACGCAGTCCTTGGGGACTCCTTGGTGGTCCACATTTTTGCTCCCTCCCAGCTCCCAGTAGGAGTTGGAAATAGCAAAAACTTGGACTCTCTGGGGGTTCCCCAGGACCAGGTTGAGAATCACCCGGATTAGGATTTAAACCACACCCATTGCTAACACAGGTGTGTAATTAAGCGTACAGTCATGCAATTTCTGGCAACAAACATTAGCAGAAGAATGGGTGGTTGTTCAGAAGATGTTGTTGACTTACTTTAACCTTAATTCTAAGAAAACATTTGTGGAAACTGAAATAAAATATGAAAATAAGATACAATTAAACAAAAAGTACAATTGGTAATCCCTAATTATATATACATTTAAAAATGAAAACTATTATAACTATATTATAACTTAAGTAAGATTTTTTGTAACTTTCTGCAGTGGCACCGTGAGAGCCCCCTGTTCGTTGAATGGTGGCCTGGCTCATGCTGTTCAACTCAATTCAGTACTCAGGTCCGTTTCCCTGCTTGTCCACGCAGGTGTCGTCTGTGGCTGCTGATGAAGTCTTGCTGCGTCCAGCCCACCTTAATTTGTCGGACGACTCCTCTTCCACCTCATCCTCCACCACCTCCCATTCTTCATCCTCCTCGTCCTCATCAGTGCTTTCCAGCCCCGAGAGCACGCTGCACAAGGCCACTGGCCCTCTGGTGGGGCCTGCTGTGGACATGGTGGATGGCCTTCCCTGCCAGGGGGCCCAAGACAGCGGGGGCGTTCAGCCTGCCATCATTGGCCGCTTCCAGGTTACGACTGAGGCTGGCAAGAAAGTAGGCCGCTTCTCTGTGAGCCGGGCCCAGGACGAACCAAGACAGCCCAACGGGCCAGCACTGAGCCCAGAGACCAAAAGCTCTCCTCCTAGCCTCATGAACAGCCTAAACTCCTATGTCAGCAGTGACAATGACTCTGAATTTGAGGACGAGGACTTCAAGAGAGAGGTCAACCGACTGCGAGACAAGTATGCTGCTCCTCTTCATTCCACAAATGCTTTCTCCTCTTCATTGGTATCACCTCTTCTGGGGGGTGGAGGGGTCTGACTGGAGATTTCTGAGTCTGGGGTTTAATGTCTTGTTCCATCTGCAGACACATGAATGAGATCCAAGCCCTACACACGAGGCAGAAAGAGGAGATTGATGCCCTGTTTGCCAGGCTGGGAAAGGTGCCGCCCCCGGCTGTGGTTGTGCCCCCCGCTGTGGCATTAGCTAGCCGCAGGAGGCGGCCCACCAAGGGCAAGGGCAATAAGGGCAGCCGGGCCAACTCCCAGGGTAGCCGGAGCCCCTCACAACCAGGTACAGCACCTGACTGCCTCTGTCTGTCTCTCTGCCCGTGTGCATGTGTGACTGCCTCTCTGTCTGTGTGCATGTTTCTGTCTGCCTCTCTGTGTGTCTATACCTAGTCACTTATCCAGACTTTATTCCTGCTTTAAGGCACCGATCTATTAGAATATTTTGAGTATCCTTACTGTAGCACTTCAGATGAAGCGTCACGCTCTGGGACAATTTAGATCTCAATGCCATTGTCTGTTGCCTGAGCTCAGTGTCTGGGTCCCCCCCTTTTTCCCAGTAGGCCCCTCTGCTGCGCTGAGTGCCCCTTCGGTGCTCCAGCCCCAGCAGATGCTGCAGCCTCCAGGGGAGGAGCAGGAGACGGGGAGCAGCCCCCTGCTGCAACCGCTCAAGACCTCCCCCTCCAGCGAGAACCTGTGCTCCACCTGCACCAGCGAGGCTGCTCTGTCTGTGCCCAGCCTCTGCGGTCCCACACAAGGTACGCTCCCTCCCACCTCGGCCCTTCAGAGAGCGCTCCAGTTGGGTTAGACGTCCGACTGCATCTGCTGAGCAGGGCGTTTCTACCACCATTGCCAGTTTCTCAGTAGTTCTGCTTTTACCTGTCTACTGTAGCATCTGGGGACACGGACATGCAGGCGAATGGGTACCCATTCGGGAACCAGTGTCACCCATTCTCTTAACCTCATCGGCGGCCAGGCATCAGCTCTCTGAGCCCTTCAACACAATTTTAGCTGATTTCTATTGTGTTAACATGATTTAAGTCTGTAATGAGTAACCAGTAGTAACTATTGCTTTTCTGGATTTGTTACTGCGTCTGGATCTGTCACTCTGAGGTCTCCAAGGGCCATGTGGTGGTACTGGATTTTACTCCACCTCTGCTCACTCCACATCCCCTTGGTGCAATTCATCTTGCACCAAAGCCGGACATAAATTGTTTTAAAAGCTATGTGGGTGTCAAGTACTTATCGTCACTTGCTTTGTTTTGGTGAAGCTAGTCTAGTTGTACTGGAGTCCTCATATTTGCAATCCACTAACTGATATTTTATGTTGTACCTCACTGTATATCTAACTAGCTATTAAATTTCTGGTGTGTTTTTGGTTTACATAATATCACAGCACAGGTTGATCAGGCTGCAGTGTGTATCTTATGAAGTTGCCGATAACAGTATTTGCATTTCTGGCATAGAATATTAGGTTTTAATTGTTTAATCAGATACGTGTGGATAACTGCTGTTTATTACTAGTTGTTTAAACTCCATGCATCTGCCAGTGTCTGGAGAAGTGGGTCTTCATCGTACCTCTGCGATGCATTCGGGATGAATAGTTCAGGTTGTCAGTTGCTGGGAAGCATTGACACCCTTCCCTGCCCGCCTCTTCATTTTCTATGGAAATGTGACCGGTCCTTCTTGTCTTGCCAGTACTGAGGGAGTCTAGCCTCAGGGGGGCGATGTTGCACCACCTCCATGCTCAGCAGCTCTGCACCTCACTCTCGTGTCTCCTTCCTCCACCTTTCTGTCTGTTGTTCATGGCTCTCTCAATGTTGTACCATTCTTACTGTGTATTGGTATACGTCTCTCTCTCTCCTCCCTTCTCTTTCCCTTGTTCTCGTGCCACAGGCTGCGTTAAGTTCAGCTGTGGGTCGGAGAGAGTGACCTTCAAGCCAGGTGGCAGAAGGACCCGATTTCTGAGTACGCCCTGCTTGGCTCTTTGTGTGTAACGCTTTTCCTTGTATTTTTCCTTCTTTCATTTATTTAAATTCCTCATCTTTTTTTTGTTAACTTTCTGATATTTCTCTTTTAAATCTTTTTTTTATGACTTGTCAAATGTACAGTAACTTAAGTCTTTTTACCCATATGTTTATGCAATGATATGTACTGTTACTGTTGAATTACTCTAGATCTTTCTACCAAATCCGACTTGTCCAGGGTGTGGTGGCAGACTTTTGAAATCCATTTTCCTTATGTAGAGTCACAATAGCGCCTATTCAGTCTGAAACCCACAGGTGACATTCATACGCTTTCGGTCCAAACTCAGCAGATCTGAAGTGCTGCTTGGGCTTTTCTGCCAAGGAACATTGTCCGTTCCCCACTGAATTAAGAAAGCCTCTAATTGTTTGTTTGGGGGAGAAAGTGGATTTTAAAAGCCTGTGATGCGACTGAGCTCAAGGTTTCCGCATAGAGGGTAGAACTACTGCATTTGATTTTGCGCTCATGTTTAGATCTTCTCCAAAATTAATCTTATTTTATGGTTATAAAGATCAAGAACTAACTGGATAGGGTTATGGCTCCAGTTCAGCTTTCCTTCCTTACTAGGGGGCTAATTTGACCACTATATTTTTCTGGGTATGATTCACTAGAACAGTATGGCCTAGCAGCTAAACAATAACCCCCCTTGAACCCCTGTTGGGTATAAAACCCTCATTAGGAAGCCATAGCCCATAAGCATCCTGACCACCTGCCACTCGGTGTCTAACCTCTTTGCCCTCAGCATTTTCACTCTCATCCATCCCATGCTGAACTTGTCACCCTCATCCAAACTCCCTATTAAAGGCATCATCCCTAAATTTCCTAACACAGCTGTGATTGTGCAGGTTTCCCCCAGTGCCGCAGTCTCGACAGCAGTATCCCCAGTAGATTGGCGTCCCTGTCAGCCTCGCCGATCTCATCACACCAGCTGAGGCGGCACAATGTTCTGTTTTAGTTCTAATTATCCTCCCCCTGTGACATGGAGAACCCCCCCCCCCACACACACAAATTGCAGCATCCCCATTTTAAACCCTCTGATTCATGTGGGGGCTGAATGGATCAAATAATCGTCCATTTCATGCCTCGTCCACTCTGGTACATATAAAAGCAAAGATGACCCCCAAACCCCCCAGTACACAACAAACACAACCTGCCCACCTGTGAAGCAGTTTTGTGGCCTCGGCTGGTGTGAGATATTTTCAAGCAAACTATCTTCAGTGAAGCTGTAGCGCATCGGTGTTTTCTGTGCTGTCACGTGACCTCCGGCCCTTCATTCCCGTCCATCCCTGCTTGCATCCAATCCGCTACGCCTCAGTCGAACGGTGTAGCTCAGCCATGCTTTTCCATGTTTTCTGGCCCGTGTGTGAGAGCCTGTGCACACTGACCTGCAGACTGTGCACATGCACAGTGTTCGTTCCAATGATTAACACTGACTTCTTAAAATTCCGACGTTCTCTCCATGCTTCAGGGAAGATGGTGAAAAAAGTGTGCCCCTGCAACCAACTCTGTAGTAATTATCTTTTTTTAATAATAAAAAAATCCAAGTCCTCACCTTCCTGCTCCTTGTATGTAGTGCTGCCTGCTTCAGTCCATCAGCCTGACCTGAGCATTTCGATCACTATGACCCCCCCCCCCCACTTCGGCCGCAGAAAGAATATCTCATCACACACTCCTCCTGATGCACTGTGTTCTCACCCGGTTTGGCTTGTTACAGAGGATTTCTTTTTTGTGATCTGATTAATAGACAGCACAGTAATTAGGGGAATTTTGTTTCCCCACCAGCCTTATAGGAAGTATATAAAGCCTGTAATTAGACAAATTAATTCGTCCAGTTCAGCTTCTGTATGAACAATTCTGTCTTTGTTTCTTAGCGTAAGTTTTTGGCTCACTTTATTTATCTGGTGGCGTTAAGCAGCTTTTGGTGCCTTGCCCTTCCCCTGACTCCGACAAACTGGTTCTGTTTACAGGAGCAGTTTAACCGGCACGCCACCTGCTGGCCGGTGCTGCCGCTTTCTGACGTGTGTGGTGATTAAGAGATGCACGGTTGCCTGCAGTCTTAATGACAGATTGGCTTCATGCGCGGAAGTCCGCTTTTCTTGGATTGGCCAGTGCACTTAAATTATGTAATTTAAAAATTTTTTTTAAAAGCAGCCATCCCACTGGACTTGTACCCCTTTACTGAAGACTGGCTCACAGCAGTGACTCACTCTTAGGCTATGAATTTTTCTCTCCACAACATCTCAGTTTTTATGTCTGAACTATTTTTAGCATTTGGGGTGTGGTAGTACATTATTAAGAGACTTTGCCTCTGGTCACTGGCTTGTATTACACTTCCTGTGAGAAACATTAATCTACAGTATTATTAACTGACTTAACTGAGGGGTTTTGCAGTGCAAAAGCCAACTGAGGTCACTAGTAAATGCTGAAGTCAGGCGGTGTGCAACTGCTTCTCCCAGCATGCCCTGCTGCCTGGAGCCTGGACTACATTTCCCAGAGTCTTATGGAGAGCTTTTGTTCCTGCTTTCGTTTCTGTTTTTGTAAGCTTCCTTTTTTGTTCTGCTTTCTGAATGGTGTATTTTCAGATGCTTATTCCAGTTGATGTGCCGTTTATGTGGCAAATATCTTCAGTACTTTTCGTTGTTGCTCCCAGCTCAGCTGTTTTGTGTACTCGTGCAGTCCAGCGCGGTTTTTGCTGGCTTTTTATTTATTCTATTTATGTATTTTAAGTTTGCATTCAGAGTAACACTGAAATACATCAGCCCCTGATAGAGACCAGAAAACTGCTCTGACATGACCGAGTTAATGAAATTGTTCATTTAGTCTGAAATGCCATATTGCGCAAGTTTCTGGTTCAGAAATGGGGGGGCTGATGTATTGATTTTCCAGGTGCTGCCCGTTTCCTTCAAACCCCTCCCAAAATGAGGCTGCATTGCCTTTAACATCTGTGAGCAATGAAATACCAATATCTGTTGCTGGTGTGACCGTTTAAATTTGCAAATTAACTGTACATTTCTCTGGAAAACCAGGTTAGAATAACTTCAGATGTTAGCCTGTGCTTTAACTTTAAGTAATCCTTTTGGTGAAATGAAACCTTTCCAGACTAATTTATGACTTCTGGACCATGAACATATCACATTATATTTGCATTCATATTTAACCAAATGGAGACCACTGCAATTTTATACTAAGAGGAATCTGCAGGATGGTTATGAATTAGTTGCACAAGGGCTCCACCTGCTGTGCCTGAGTGGAACTGAAGACTCACCCTACCCTAGTTGCTGAACTGTTTAGATAAGCTGATAACAGAACCATGATCGGGTGTTTATGTTTCTTGTGAAGTTCACACCAGTATAAATTACTGTGGTTAATTATGTTGCTGTGTGTTTCTCTGCCTGCAGGGACAAGCAGCACTAACACAGTGAGCGGCCCAGGACAGGGTCAGAACCAGAACCCATTGCCTCCCACCCTGCCCCAGAGTCGCAAGGGCACTTTTACGGATGACCTGCACAAGCTGGTAGATAATTGGGCCATTAGCATTTCACAGGGCAAGAAGAGCTCTAAGCAGACGTCGCACCCACAGTCGGCCTCTCAGAGCCACTCCTATGATGTGAGGATCTACTCCATATCACCGTCATCTCTGTGCAGTGCCGTCCAGGCCTTCTGTTCAGTTGTTGGTTCCTTTTGTACAGCTGAAGGGTCATTAGGTCGTGAAATGTAGTGGCAATGTGCAAACAGTGACTGTTCTAACGGTATAGCACTGTGTGGATGTTCTCTGAATTGGCAGCACCAGACACTGACCTTTGACCTCTCTGCCTTTCCATAGGGGATTCCCCCAGTCAATATCGGACGCAAGTTTTCAGCCCCGAGCCAGCTGTGCCCCACCGTGGCGTCCACCTTGAGTGGACATACAGCACTATCTGGGTCCCGTAAGAGTTCCCTGTGCCCCATGCCAACTTACAGCTATCCCACTGCACAGTTTAGCGCACCCCAGTGGACAGGCCCTACAGCACACTCGCAGACCCTGAGCCAGCTCCAGCCAGTGGCCCCAGGATCCCTGCAAAGCTTCCCCATCAACAGCTTGCAGAATTCGGTCAGCAACTCTGGTGGGCCCAACCTGAGGACAACGTAGTGCCTGAGGGCACACCAGAGCAGGGCAGTGTCAGGCTGGACTGATTGACATTGGAGGGGGAGGGGGAGGGGGGCAGAATCGAGCACTGCTGGACTGAGCTGGCATCAGTGGTTTCTGTTTAGTAATTTATTTTTTTTCTTCAGACAAGTGGAAATGGATATCAGAAAAGAGGTATCGGGTGTGATGGGTGTAAGCAGACCACATTGCTATCTGAGGCTCTTTACTGCTTTTCTTTCTTTCGTTTTTTTTCCTTTATGCAGGAGTATGCCAGATGCATGTACGTCATCTTTCCAGAAACTTCTGTCTTTGATTGGTGGAGCAGGATGCGTGGTAGCACAAAAAACAAGCTCACAGACACAAGGGTGCAATTTTTAGGGGCCAAAGACTGCGCAACAAAGACTGTTGAAAAGCCCCATTAGCAGGGAAGGGTGGGGATGAGTTTGGAATGTTTATTTTCTCCCGATTGGCTGGAACAGGCATGAAGATTGCAATCTGTTTTCAGCAGGCTGACATGTCACCCTAGGCAACCCTGTGATGTTCATTTGTTCCATTAGCAGGTAGCTGACAGAGGCCCCGTGGGGAGGTTCATGTCCTCCATTAGCAGGTATCTGACAAAGGCCCCGTGGGCAGGTTCATGCCTTTCATTAGCAGGTAGCTTACAGAGGCCCCGCGGC
>JABFEA020000067.1:24537620-24553044 GCA_019775915.2 Cyphomyrus plagiostoma
TTTTGTGGGGCCCCCACCAATCTAATCATTTTACAGTTTTTTGGTTTAATCCTAACGGCCCCCCCCCCCCCCCCCCTTTACGGCAACCCCCGATTTATATTGATACATAGTTTCAAAGATGTTAGACTGATGCAATGTTTTATATACATACTGTCAGTATTGACATGCTGGACCATAATTGCTGTACTGTCACTTGACAAGTTCAAATCGTTTAAACCACTTAATTTTACAAAAAGTTTAAATGTATTAAGCTGCATAAAATAATTTTTCAAAGCAGACACAACATAATGTATCACTGGAATTTAATTTTCTGTGTATCACATCTTGCTGTTTATGTGTGTAATTTTTGCTTGTGGGTCGTGCTGCATTGCAGTTTAATCGCCACAGAATTCACTTGATATTATTTAAGACTTTTCTATTGTTATGTACAGTAATAGATAACTAGTTAGAGTAAGGGCAAACTGAAATGCTGAAAATCATTGCATGGCGTTTTTTCAGTGTTCTGTCATAACATCTCTTACTGTACTGTGATAAATGGTGGGAACGTTGCTGGAGGGTCACTGGCCCAGATCTGAAGTACATCGTGTCTGCCCCCTCGTGAGAGGTGCATCAATACAAGGGAGAAGGGATTCCCTCGTGGTTAGAAGCCTGCTGCACACACAGACGCGTGTGTGGTGCCACGTGCATCGTGGGGTGGGATGAAACGTCTCGCTGTGCTTGAATAATTTAATTAGCGCTTTATTGGCAGATGCACTGAATCGACAGACGTTCAGGCTTTTTTTTCTTCCAAAAATATCAGACTGAGGAGCCTGATTGGGTGTCTCCTGACAGGATGAAAGCAGCAATTTTAGATTTGTTGTTTTCATTTTTTAAAGCAAGCCAGGAAATAGTGAAAAAAAATATGTTCTTGTATCAATGAATTCGACCGCCCAGTCTCAATAGCCGACAATGCAGTAGACACTCGAGACACCGGGAGTAGCTCTTGTATAACAGAATGGTGATTTCTTAGTCATCCTCGTGTAAAATGTGAAGTATGTTATGGCCGCTTCCAGTGTTCTGTTAAACAGTCCCTTTTTAACGTAGTGACTCGCAGAATAACCAGTTACATATGTCTGATCAGTTATGTACATGTGGAAGTAGCGTTGGATAGTCCTGAATATACTTGAGTAACACAAAGCCACGACAAAGAAAAATCAGGAGCTAGACCAGGGGTGGGGAACCTGAGCCATGGAGAGCCAGCCCGGGTTTTTGGCATGGCCTCCCAATCAGCCAATAACAGTGGATCCTCAGGCCTGGAGCTGAGAACTGCTGCTTTATTATTGGTTGATTGAGAGGTCATCGGCACCGGCTCTCCCTGGATCATGTTCCCAATCCCTGAGCTAGACTAACATTCTGACCTTCCAGATCTGGACCTGGGGAGTCTTATTAGTGTATGTTAAACTAATATTTTCACTAAAGGATGGTATAAATTTATGACACCAGTTTGTTCCTTCATTGAAAATGACTCCTATATCAAACCTGTAGTTAATAATACTAATAATCCAATTTAATTTAATGAAACAATTAACAGGTGATTTACATTTACATCATGGTTTAATAAACAGGTGCTCTCCTCAAGAAAACAACCCTGATTACATATTACCAGGGAATGTGTTGCATGGCCAGAGATACAAACCCATATGGCTGAAGAAAGTATCTTTGCTGGGGTTAAACCAGAAGGGGATTTTAAGTGGGTTACATGTAGATTGAAACAGGAAACCCGAACAGGTCACAGGAAGTGGTGCTTAAAATGAGCAGAAATGGCAACGTTTAAGAGGACAGCAGTTAGCATAATAGTTGAGAAACCAGATGAGGCAAATTGCTTATAGGTATGTTTCCCAGGGACAAGAGCATTGAACAGTGTATTTAGTCTGACACATTTCAGAAAGAAATGTACTGGTGTATACATGGTGAACACTGTATACTCATTACTCTTTGGGTGCAGGTGTCTGGTAAGCACCTGAAGGACATGCATGGGTCTGCATGATAGTTTGTTCCAAGGCGTTTCACACACGAGATCGAAATCCTGCCTCATCTTCCAGCCTTTGCTTTGTTGACTTTGTGCACATGATGGACCCAGAAATGTTCTGAAATCTGCTTGGTGTTTTCTTGTTGTTTGTAAAAGATGCTGGATGGATTTCTTTGGACAAAAAAGCCCCTATCCGTCCCTAGATCAATTACAGTCAGCTTTGCCGCCCCCTCAGCACAGGCCCCAAGCCCTGACATGGAGGGGAATGATCATCCACTTAGGAGGTGAGAGATCTACTTAGTTTTGTTCATCTTCCATGCCTCATCTTCATCCACATCTCCAGCAACCATCTTATTGAGTGAGTGAGACAGGCTCTGTCCCTCATTCACTGCTAATTTGTGGTGTGTTGAAATTAACGAAGATCACCAGCAGAATTGACTGTAGTTGCGATCGTATTTTTCCATTGCGTGCATTTTGTGATGTCATTTCTATACTGTGCCCAGTCAGTCCTGCCCACACACATGTAATTGCTGCATCGTCATCTTTATTTTTTAATAAATTCAAAATATTAATTATTGATGCACCAAATCACTGGCTGCTTTAGAGTCACGGATGTTGTCGTTACACAGGGGCTACCCAGAATCTTGGCTGGGTCCCTGAAAAATGGGTTCCCCACCTTCTCCAAACCAAAACTGCTATTATCCATGCTCCTGCACCCCCCACAGGGTCTGGGCCTTTTCCTTCCCCAGCCCTGTTTGCAATCACCAGCTATATCACAAGCTGCATTATTCGAGATTCACTATCAGGTAATTGCAGTTAATTTCCTAACCAGTTCTGCATCTCCATTCTATAACGTAGCACGAATGCATGGTCTGTAACCTTAGCGCTGAGCTTGTGGTGGTGATAGAGGGTGGGGTTCTTTATGTTCCCCGGGTGCCATGTGCTGCTCAACTCTCTTAATGATAAATGCTTGAATCTTCCAGGAAGCGTAGCAATGAAGACTCTTCCTCCAAACTGCAGCCACTTTTGGCTCTGGGCTTAATGATGGAGAGAAGTTTTCTTTTGAGTCATTTTCTGTTTTCAAACTTGTTTGGTTCCATCATTCGTCACCACTTTTAGTGGTTGGTCCTTCATTGGGCCAGAAAGGATGGGAGGGGTCACGCTGGATGGCGGGGCGGTTGTCACATGCTCAGTCGATCCTGGCCGCTAGCAGTCATGCTACCATGTGGTTCTGCTCCACTTGAGCCTTCCAGTCTGCAGAGCCCACACTGTGTCAGGACTTTATGTCTTGGGTGGGGTTTTTACAGTGACTCTGGGGGCGTCAAGAGGGCATCATTAAATCCAGCGATGGGATCTGATCTGTTCTGCTTTTCTCGAAATCATTTTTTTTTATGAACGAACGAACATGTTTCATTTGTACATGTAAACTGGCGTTCTTCTCTTCACCAATGTCAGTTTGCTCTCCATCGCTTGAGGATCACAGCAAGTAGTCAGGTAACACGTAGCACCCCTGGAGCTGGGGGGCATAAGAGCCTTGCCTAGGGGCCCATGAACATGTGACTGTTCTGTCAAGGTCGGGGGTCAAACCTGCAATCTGCTGGTTGCAGGTACAGAGACTTAACCTGCTGTGTCACTCCATCCCCAAGGGGACACGCCTGAGGAAGCCAGGAGTCAAACCTAGATTCTTCTGATCTGTAGTTAGGTGCGTTACCCATTGGGCCACTGGCTCTGTCCCCCCCAGCCAGAGAACCCATCCCCTGCTGCCGCTGTAGTGGCTCAGCCTGTCTCATTTTTCCAGAGAATCCATGGAAGTGTAGACGCTTGCCACATCCCTGGTGGTGCATGGTGTGGAAGCAGCTCTGTCATAAAGGCACCTTGTGTGAACGTCAGCTGAGAATCTTTATAAGAAAAGGGAATATTGCCTCACTTGTTCAATAAGGAAAACAGGAGCCAGCCTCTGAACTCTGAGGACCAGGGTGGAGTTCCTCAGAATTTGATGCCGTTTGCTGTGGTTGGGGACATTTGGCCAGAAACTTTTGTTAATTTCTGACCAGCTGAATTTTTATTCCTTGGTTTTGGTTGCAGCCCACAGTTGGCAGGGATGCCTGAATCATGTGCTTGGCGCTGAGGAGCGTGACGGCATCGTTGCTAAGCATCTGCCACGGCCTCCTCCCACCACCAAACAATGGTGTGTCTAATTGGACGCTTTTGTTGTGGGACTGGCATGTGGAAAAGGGAAACGCACCATCACTGGGCGATTTTTATTTTTGTTCTGCCCTTGCCATCCTACACACTGACCTTTGTTTTATTTTTGAGTGAGACGCTTTAAGGTGGTAATACAAAGGCAGCAGGGAGCGCATAGTGCCCCCTGCTGGACATTATGTGCAAATCCTCCCCCACGCCAGCTCTCCTAATGCGGCTCCCTTATGCTGGCAAACAGGTAAACAGAGCAGCGGTGGGTGGAATTATAGAATTGTCCAGGAGAGGAACAGCCTCCTCCACAATGACTCCCACACGCACACAGCAGGCCTGTCAGCGGAAAGCCCGTGGTGCTGATGCAGGTGCCCGCCCATCAGAGCCGTGCCCCGCTGTGCCAACCCTTAAAGATGCCACAGATATATGGCACTGGATCCTTTAGAGACAGCAGGGTGCACAGCTGAGGTATCTCACTGTACTGGTGGGAGAGAAGCCCTCTGAGGAAGCAGGGGGTGTTTTGGTGCATTGGCACTTGTTTGTTCCTGTTGCAGCCTTTCTTATTGTAAAAAAAGATGTCCCTGCGATTTCTGCTTCTACATTTTATGGACTAAACTGAGTTATGGTGAGGAAGATCGACAGGGAGCGGCAGAGATCCTCACCGGGTTCCTCGTCCTGTGACTGTGTGTACTTTTTATTAGGCGGTATTTCTGCCATACAGGAGCGTGATGCTGTCTGTTTGAGGAAATCCCTGCTGGTCTTAAAGGCTAAATGCTTATTCTTCCACGCTGTACTGTACTGTACCTGTGCGGGGGACCAAATGTAGTGCTGACCCACATATCTGTCCTGGACCACGTCTGCTTGTGGGCTCCCTCTGCTGGGGTGGCAAGGTCATTGTTCTAGGCCAGGGGGAGCTGTCAGTTCCAGTCCTGCTACGATGCACCTGCTGATGGTTATCGATGTGGGACTGGTCGTGTGCCCCCAGGACAGCAAGGCCCAACCCCAGTAGTTTGGTAGCAGGTGATGTAAAACATATCACACTTGTTTAGCACTGGTACCAGACATGTTAGTCATGTATTTTGTACAGGTTCTGGACTCTTTCTGGTTCCCTTTGCTCTCTGGTTGAAACATTTTACACAACGTTTTTTTAGTTGGTGTTGAAGAATCCGGCCATTGTGCACATCGCCCCAGTGCTGGGTGTGGCACGCTCGAGCGAGCAGAATACAAACGGCGACTCGTGAGGTGCGAGCCTCGTGAAACGGTGAGAACTAGTGCTGAGTCAGGCGTGCCCCCAGCTCGGCCTTCCGGGCGATGGGCTTGACCGCCTGAGCCTCTCCCTCGTGGGACATTCCCGGTGTTTCGTGCTGAGATTAGCATCTGCTTCTCGCCGTTAAGATGCAGGCTCCTGTTGAAGCCCTCCTTTGTTCTGCTGCTGGGCAGAGAGGCATGACACGGGGGGGACATTGCCAGGAATGTCTCTGTCTGCCTGGCCAATCGGAATGAGGCCTGCCAGGGGCGAAGCGGCCCTTTGTGGCCCCGCTGCGCTATGCCCCGTGTAAGTTGTGACTTTGTCTCCTCTGGGGTTTTTAAGGGCTGCTTGCGTGTTGTTGGGGGGTGTTTTCTAGTGGGGGTGTGAGGAGGCCTTCGTTCAGCTCCTTGCTTAGGACAGTTTGGCCCCCTTGTAGCACGTGCCCCCCCTCCCATTCCTAGTGATAGCCTCCTCCTTTCTTGTGTCCCGCTGGTGGAAGCTCCTTGCTGAACATCGCAGGCGCCGTGGTAGCTGGGGAGAAGCAGGAAGCAGCATCCCCGTAGCCTTGCCCCTCCCTCACTGTTTTTAAAGAGCTGCTCTGATGAGCTGCCCCCCCCCCCCCCGCCAAGTAAATGTCAAGGACTAACCCCTTCTAGCGGCGCCCCCCTGAGGAATTCGAGTGGCCAGGCTCCTGGGGGGCTGTTATTGCCTTTTGGTGCAGTGGAAATAGCAGCGTGTGTGTGTGTGTGTGTGTGTGTGTGTGTGTTCTCTGGTGTGAGCAGGTTGCTGCTTCTGGAGAAGGAAGGGATGTAGCAAGAATAGGAAATGAGTTGGTTTCTCAAGAACAATCCCTCACTGGGTCACACGGCCCTGTGGCTGCCAATCAGAGCACAGTACTGAAAACAGCAGCGTGAGAAGGCGACTGCACCTTCAGGGGTGGGGGCGGACTGTGCGTGTGGGTGGGTGGGGGGTTTCTCTCTCTCTCGCGCTTCTGGTTTCTCTGTTAGCGCCCTGGCGGCGCCGGCCCTCCTCGAGGCTCGCCAGTGAGAACAGTGTCCCTCTCTTCCTCCCCTTCTTCTCTGTCCTCTTCTTGTCACCATGAGGACTCTCCATAGGTTGAAGTTGATGAGTTCCCCCAGCCTCAGCGAGCTGGGCAAGAGTGAGAAGGCCGCGTTGGAGGAGCGGGGGGCCCAGCAAAGGAGGGCGGGGGCCAACGCCACCTGGAATAGGTGAGTACACCACTGTCAGGTGTCTGTGTCTCTCTCAATGAGTCAGAGGGCTGGAGTGTGTCTGTCAGACAGACTGTCAGTCAGCTGGTTGTTTGTCGGTGAGTGAGGGACCATCAACTCAGTTTATAAAAGTCTGTGAGTGCAATCAAATAAGTAAAAATGCCAAAGGTCTCTTATTTAGTTTGGTTACTTATGGTTAAGGTTAGGGCTGGGTTGGGGTTACGGTTGTCATTGTTGGGATTAGGGTTTTTCCCCTTAGAAATGAATGAAGAGTCGCATAAATACGTATATGAACGAATACATGGAGTGTGTGTGTGTGTGTGTGTGTGTGTGTGTGTGTGTGTGTCAGGCGGACTGTCAGCAAGCCTGCCTGGGTGCTCATCAATGAGGGAGAAGGCTTGCTTGTGTGTATGTGTGTGTCAACTCAGCAGTACTTGCACATAACAGGACCGCCCTGTGCTACATTCTGTTTTGAAGAAGTACCTATCACAATCAAGGTAAATACCAAGCCTGGCATTTCAGGTGAAAGGTAAATAATAGGTCCTGTTTGTTATCGTGACAGTTCACAGTCCGGCACAGGCAGTGTCAAGCTCAACAGAAGGGGCTTGCTTTCACCTCTAAGGACAGCAGTGCATCAGGTGTGGCTATTAAGCTGCCTGCCTCCATGTTTCCCTGCCTTTTATGCAGAAAGGGCTTCGTCTTGCTCCTACAGCTGCCTCAGGCTTGCCATAGAGATCCACCGCCTGCATGTGGGGGTAGAAGTGGAGTAGGGTGATTAGCAGAGACGCTGGGAGCTTTGTAGGCTGCTGTATGTGGAGGGAGAAAAGAGCATCTGTGGAGCAGCTAAACAAACAAACAGGCGAATAGGAAAGACTTCCTGTGGAAGCAGTGGGCTTGAGCTCTGGCACCAGTGCGCCGCACTTCCTGGTTATAAATAGTAAGCGGAGTTAGCCTTGGTGGCGGCGCGCCGCTCTGTGCCTGCACCATGTGTCTGTGCCTGCCTTCTGTGGCTCCCGGGGGGCCTAAAGGTGCAGAACAGCCCCCCTGGGATGTGCTAATGAAAGAAACATGTTAGCATCACATTATAACCGGCAGTGTAATTGCATTGTTGGCTGCAAACTGATCGAGTTCTTGCTTTGATAGTGAGGGTTAGAGCTGCAACAGCTGGTTTTAGAGTTGTTTTGTACACTGTGGCATGCAAAAGGCTCACAGCTCTATAGTGCCCCCAGGAGGCATCCTGACTGATAAAGCAGGGAATTTTCTGCAGCCCTGTAACATGAGACAAATCTGTACAAATAAAAATGAGACGATGGCAATGCTGAGCATTTCCGAGAAAATTTTGGTGCTATGTTGGTTAATATTGGCCGTCTGCTGGTACTTTCTTTAATGGGTAGTATTGATGCTTTAAAAGTGTGTATCTGCTTAATTATTTATTGCGTATTTGCTGTTATTAAAAGAAGTATCACCCGTAGAGAAGTAATTAGCTTGATGTAGATGGGCAGTTAATGTAGGTCAGTTTTCCAACCCGGTCCTCAGGGACCCACAGACAGTCCACGTTTTTGCTCCCTCCCAGCTCTCTACTTCAAAAATGTGGTCTGTGGGTGGGTCCCCGAGGGCCGCGTTGGGAAAAGCTGATGTAGATGATCATTTTATGATGTTCATGCAACAGTTGAATGTTTGCTGACATGATTAAGCACCTCACTGCATCTCAGCTCAAGGCTTGAATCTAAGACCCTAGAAAGACCTGCCTATGGGAGTTTCATTTACACATAAATGTTCTGAGGGCAGTAAGAAAAATGACTGGTTCAGAGAGAACTAATCAGATTGTAGAGAAGGTGGGACCAACCAATCAGATCTTGGTGCTACCAGCGAAAGGTTCATTGACTGTGTTACTGAGGCTCCAGGCCTTAAAGATGCATGTCGGGTCTCCCTGCAGCATCCACAACGCCGTGATCGCCGTCTTCCAGAGGAAGGGCCTGGCAGACAATGAGCTCTACCTCCTCAACGAAGGGGTCCGGTGAGTCTTGCTGTGCGGACATCTGTGCAGAAATAAGCCCTCATCGTCTGTGGACAAAAAGGTTGTCGAATAAGATCGCTGGAGGTGCCGTGTGGCAGGAAAAACTACATCTGTCCTTCTGCTTCGCTTTGGGTTTTATGAGCCATATCCATTGAGTGGTGAAAAGAAATCATTTGCCTCAGTAGGCCTAATCTTTAATGTGAAGTCAATAGCAGCAGAAACCACAAAGCCCCCAGCCCCAGGCAGAGATGCTTGTGGAAGATCTCCGTGCGTATTCCGTGCGCTTGTGCTCGTGCACACCTCTTTTGTTTGTTTTTTTGGTTTCTAGCCTCGTTGTTTTTCTTTCACCTTCAGCCCAAACCCCCAGCCCCCACACACTGCTGTCTGTGAGGTTCTTCAAAGCAGATCTGGCTTCTGTCGCCTGTTGTGTCTGACAGCCCCAATTACTGTTGCCAGTCGCTGGCAGACAGGGATGTGTGAGACAGGTGAACACCAGACGACAGTGTGTGTACCCCAGCTCACACAGCCCACAAACCAACCCCCCCCCGCCCCCGATAAGACTGCCCTTGAGACTCCACAATGAACATCAGAATAGGATAGCCACATGCCTACATGCTGACTGAGGACGATTAACTCTCCCAAGGCTTCTGTCGTTTAGGGGTGTCTGTGATGTTGCCTGTCTTGGTTGCTCAGCGATATTATCATGGTTTCTCAGTTGGCCAGATTTACACCAGCATTGTGCATGGAAGTCCATGGGCCGTTGTGTTCCGAAGGTTAATCATTTTCCTAGAAGACTGTGTACGATTAAAAACGTGAGTAGGTATGCTAGCTTAATGAACCGTCTCTAGGCAGGAAGGATAACACAGTGCCAAGAAGCAAAATCCACAGCGTTCTGTAGTGAGAGACTTTGTCTATGCAGTTTTTAATTTCCTCAGGAATAACCTTTTGAGACGAAGTGTACGGCTGCCTGTGTTTTGCCACAGGGTCTCGGTCAACATGCTGCTTCAGGGAGAACAAAGATGGAGCTGATTAGCTTTGTGTCACAGCTTCTGCCAGATGGTTCTGGGACCGTATCCTGGCCAGAATGTTGGCACTGTTCCCATAAACTTACCATTAATTGCCTTAGAATCCAAATCGCTTTCACAACCAACTAATGTAATTTGCCATTTGTGATCTGAGGTAGATATCCACAGAAGTTCATGTGTGAGAGAATAAAATTCCAGTGCTTTCCACTTACATTACAGTTAGTTTTGTTGAACATTAACTAACTAGCAATTTAAATTGAACCAGTTTGATTGCATACAAATGTAAATATCTAGTGAGCTACCATACTGTGTACATAAGACATTACTGCAGATTTTCATTACTAGTTTAAAAACAGCCTTCACACTTTGCGTTAGTCTTACTTTTACACCTTTATGGCTATTGAAAATTGCGTGGCAGGCAAAATCAGTTTAAGAAACTTTGCTCTTCAGCCTCATCTATGGGTCAGTCTACATTGACTTTGGTCTCCTGCCCGCTGTGTGGATATGTAGACGTGACCCAATCAGGGGTGCATTCGAAAACGGGAAGCTCCTGCTCCCCCAGCCCATGCTCTGTCTCCGTGGGCTTCTGCTTCCGTCTTACTCTTTTGAAGTCATGTGAAGCCTCATTGATCACCAAGCAGGAGAAGAAGCAGCAAAATAACTGGGGGTGGAGGTTACCTGGGAATTATGGCCAGACCCTGGTTTGGGTGAAGCAGACGGCCATAGGGCTGCTTCACATGCGACGGTGATGCTTGTATAAGATCACATCGCCCTGTTCCTATTACACATCCGCTGATGCTGGTTGCCCGTTGTCTTTTTCAGACAGCTGCTGAAAACTGAGCTGGGATCGTTTTTCACAGAGTACCTTCAGGTGAGAAGCGTGAGCGCATGACGTCCAGTACCGATTGGAGATACTTGGGTGTGGGTTTTGCCATTCTGCTGAGGGTAAATACTACATGTCCTTGTTGTTCGTGTTTCAGAATCAGCTGCTAACAAAGGGAATGGTCATACTAAGAGACAAGATACGATTCTACGAAGGCAAGTATGCTACAGCATATTTAATATCTGATCGTTAATATATACATTAGACCCTTGAGCAAGGCTCGTAACTCCAGGGGCTCCAGGGGCCCTGGATGCTAGATGATCCCGTGCTCTGACCCCAAAACTGTGTCTCACGGAGATAATGATGGTTTATATAAAAACCAAGGAGTTTCTATGTGATCTATACCTGGCAAATAAATTAAATATGCACTAGATGAAATATAATTTTTTAAAACTGCCTTTGGCCAGCAAGATGTTAAACCCCAATGTTGTCAATCCTTGCTCCCAAAACAGAGTAAGAGACCAAAGAGTAGCCTGAGTTCACACACTGCAGCATTAGCTGCCCAGTTACTCGGAGCTGCCTAGTATGCACACTGTGCAGTGTAGCATGTCGCCGTCGCTAACGCAAGGCTTCACAAAGCCTGGAAAATGACTTCTCAGATGAGCAGCGACAGCACATTGTCATCTATAGGTCATGCCTCACAACCCCATCCTGCCCCCTCCCCTCACCACTTCCTTTTATAAGGTATGAAGGGGTAGCTTTCATGCAAAAACCTGTATGGTAATTTGCATTTAAACTGAAATGAAGTTTTATTCGCTGTTTCTACAAGTGCATGTAAAGATACATTGATGAAACATTGACAATGATCCTCTGAAAATCTGACCCCATCTGACAGAGTTAATTTCCCTGACGGTGCATTCAGTTTTCTAAACAGTGTGCAGTAACAGAGATACTTGATTAATGTGTCTTGAGGAAATGCCATTTCAGGCTCTTACAGCAGCAGCTTGGACTGAAAATGAAAAGAGTCACATTTATCGATCAGACTTTCTCCAGTTCCTTGCTCAGTTGTTTGATCACCTTGTTTGTCTGATTCCTCCCTGCTGACTGTGAACAGGTCAGAAGTTGCTGGACTCTTTAGCTGAGACCTGGGACTTTTTTTTCTGCGATGTTCTCTCCATGCTTCAGGCTATATTTTATCCTGTCCAGGTACACGTCTTTTTTTTTGTCTTGTCTCTGTTTAATTCTGTATTAAAATTAGTGCTGTATCATGCATATTATCATCAAGTAATAAACAGCATTTATACTTTGTACATCCATCCATCCATCGCCCAACTGCTTATGCTGGACAAGTTCACAGGACTTGGCATATTTAACGGCAGAAAATTTCAGTATTCCATGATGGCTGCATGATGTTCCCCCATTGCAGAGCTCTGACTGGAGAGCATTGCATTGTGGGACATCCCAAATGTCCGTTGCATAGACGATGCTCTTATAGGCTCTCCGATCTCCCACAGGGGAAGGAGCCTTCAGTGCGGCAGCTGGCTCTGCTCCACTTCCGCAACATCATCACCCTCAACATCAAGCTAGAGGATGCCCTCTCCCGGCCCCGGGCACGAGTACCGCCCTCCATCATCCAGATGTTGCTCATCCTGCAGGTATGGCCTGCTTTCCCGGATAGAGGCTTGCAAGACAACCTGAGCACGTAGCGTCACCCTCCACTTAAAATATGGTATTTTTCGACCCTGAAGTACATTTTTTTGTCTTTGCTTTCTGGGCCTTCAAATTGTACCACGAAGGCAAGTTAGTTAGTGTTCAGTGTCGTCTGTTACAATTGGTGAGAATTGTCATCGGATGAAGACATTGCAGCTATTTTAGAATACTAAAGACTGCTCTGTCAATGACACACACAACTCAGCTGTCAGGTAAGGTGTTGAGTGTGTCATCCATGTCATTCGTGATTATAGGAATGGGTCATGGGGGAGGGGCCAGGCAGGGAGCTGAGTTCTCAGTCTTCACAATGTTATGCTGTCCGTAGCTTCCCGATTCCCCCAGATGGGCCGCCCACTACTGCAGCCTTCGGTAGCCATTTTGTTTTTGCCAGTTTGGACCCTGTTTGATACTTGAGGACTAATTTTAATTGGAGTGATGTACTGACTGACTGTTTTAATACCTGCAAGTACCTCAGGGTCATCTGTAGATATAGAATACAGAAAAACAGGCATCACCCCTAACCGTATTACACTTTCCAGAGTGCTGGACTGCAGAAAAGAAAGGTTCAAATAACAAAAGAACAGGTTAATTTTTGGATAATAGGGTAATTAACCAACGTCACTGCACGAAAGATATTGATTATTAAACCTTAATGTGCTAAATGTGACCTCCTTCTTTTGTTACTTCATCTGTAGATATGACATGAATGGATATTCGTGATTTTTTTTTTTTGAGCAAGCAAGCTCCAATTTTATCTCTCCAGCTTTTGTTGTGTTTGCTTTATAATAGTGTTGCAGGATGATGATGTCATTAACATGTGCCAACCAATTGTTTGGGAACGAGTGGTGAGCTGCACCTGGAATAGCCCATGCATTTGAGTGCTGTAGAGGATCTACATTGGAGCTGGTATCTGAGAACAAATGACTATGTAAGAACTACATTAGCCAGCCCTTTATACAGTGGTGTACATAACTGAAGGTTATCTATTGAGGTTTAGATTGCCCCTGCAGTGCGTCTGAGACTCGCGTGATGTATACATGCTCCAATTAAGTGACCGGTCCTGTAGCCCCGAGGCGGATATGCGAAGAGGAAGCGGCGTCATACAGGGAACCATTTCCTGCACTTTGATCAGTCACTGGTGCATTGCCAGGGCTGCACACTGGCCTGTCCGTGTGACTGTGGTCTGATTGAAGGCAGCTGTTTGTCAGGGATGGGGGGGGGGGTTTGTCTGCTGTCATGCACTGCTCTTTACAGCTGGGGATGTGCGAATGTCTGCTATTGATAGTAAGGGCTACTGGTGTGAAACTGTCGGAGGTAGAAAGTTCAGGTTCAGGAAGTACATATCCAGACCAAGATTTTGTTTCAACCAAACAGTGGCGTACACTGTGACTGACTGTTTATGCGCAACTGGTTGGTTGAAACTAAATCTTGGTCTGGATTTGTACTTCCTGAACCTGAACTTTCCACCTCTGGAAATGAGTGTATTTTTACGAGCATAAGATTATGAATAACACAGCATGATGGACCCCAATGTCCTCTGCACGCAAATTCTCAGTATGATTTTTTTGTGAAAAGTTTTAACTGTATATAACTGGAGTGGATAACAGAGTTTGCACGAAAACATGAGTCAGGCCTTCAGAGAAATGAATTTCATTTGGCCGCCTGTTTATAATTGCTGTCAGGAAAATGAATCACTGAGTAGAGATGAAACATGTTTCCAGAACCCTTCGTCCTCTAAGTTTGGAAGAACAGCTTGGCTTCTTTGGTCTCTGAAAGAAAACACAGGCTCTCCATTTATTAAAAAATATGCTGGATTCGGTTGCTTATCAGACAATAAAATGCAGGCGTTTGCAGCCGTGTGAGGCTCTGAGGGTGCAGAGGCTGGGCCTGCACGCTTAAGGTGGCTCTTCTGAATCCTACTGCTGGCAGAGTATTCATATCACCATTGGGTTTCTAAAAAAAGCCCTTAACCCCAAACACTGCTCCAGGTGCACCAGGAAATAGTTAACCATGGTCTCCGACCCCTAGATTGACACTTATAGGAGAAAGCCAAAGTAATCTTACGTATGTGTTTGTACAAATGACAAATACAGTATCAACTTCATTAAAAGTATAGAGCAGTCTTGAACTTTTATTGAAGAGGTTTGGGTTACATTTGTCTTGTACGTAAGGGTGTAACATGAGTTCTCTTTTTTTAATCAGTGCTTTTTGGAATTCTCTCTACCTCTTGATTTAAGTGGAAACAAAACTGTTTTGTAGAACCTTTAACAGTTACGTTGGCTCACTGGTTCATAACAATAGCATTAAAGGTGGCTAATTTATGTAGACCTGCAAAAAGGCTGTTTCTATACATATCTTATCTCATCGCTCTGTTCTGGAAGTGTTAGTTATTTTCTATGTAGCCTTTTTTGTTGAATGCATCTCCTGGAAGCATCTGTGACTATGTAAATATAAGGCTCTCACCCCACCACGAATATACGAATGTCTTCCAAGACAACATGAAAGAACAGTGTGTTGCATTGCCAAATCGTATGCTTCAGATAAATATTTGTATTTGTGAGGATACCCTTGGCAAGTATTGTGCTTGTCAGTGGGGAAAGAGAAATGGTTTTCTGACCCCAAATAAGCTATGACTTCTCAAGAGACAGGAAGTACAAAGCCTTTCTCTTGGGAGAAGTCTGCCCACCATCATTTCATTCATTATATTCTTTGTGTAATACACCCAGGCATTACTGTGGTTTCAGAGCTGTTTTCTTCCAGGACATCAGAAGCGGGTTCCTGGCAGAATACAGATGATGGCGGGTCACAGAAGAGACAAGGCTGGGGCGAAGAGCACTTACTCTCCAAAGAGGGCTGAGTCCCTGGCTGAGGAAGCTCCATGAGATAACTGGCCTTCTACAGACACTTTGCGGTTTCGCTCCATGTTAAACAATGGCAGCACAAAAGTCTCATCACTTTCCATTCACCTGTGATACTTTCCTGTTCGAGTGGAGCAAGGATGATGTCATGTCTTGCTCACCAGGGTGTCGATCGCAGTCCTATATTAGGCGTGGGGGGGGGGGGGGGGAATACGGAGCAGCACCGTTTGTAATGTTGTGATAAAAATGAATATCGGTACATTTATAGTCATGTATAGATTTTTAATTTATTTTATGAAATGAATGGTATGT
>JABFEA020000067.1:24558235-24568886 GCA_019775915.2 Cyphomyrus plagiostoma
AAATATCAGACGTGTATAAGTAGGGTAATAATACAATGAAATAATGAAATCGATTAACTAGGCACTTGAGGATGTTTAAATGGCTCTTCTGTACAGAAATATAGTGGTGTGTTCTCAAGATGTAATTTTTATACAAACCTGTTTTATAAAAGGGAGCAAAAATGCATGAATTTTACACAAAATGCTAACAATTTCTAAAGAGGTACAGAAATTTGTAACTGATTTGATTTGAATACGGCTTATTTTGTTTTCATTTCCGATTGGGCGTAATGTGTTAACCGATGTATATCCGGAAGTTATTATTTATATGTAATTTTATATTTAAATTATGAGTGAATATTCTAATTGACAAATAGAGACGTTTGATTTCAGCTGAGCCTCTTTGTATTTATTTTGCTTGTCTTCGTCCTCATTCTGACCCATTATTAAATTTTGGGTCTGTGTGAGCATGAGGGAGGCTGCCTGTGTCCATTTGCAGCGTGGCTGAGTGTCACGTACGTAATGCTTAAGATTTGTGTCAGCGGCAGCTGTAAACCCTTCAGTTTAAAGTTTTAGATTTAACTGACGCTCCTCACTGACACCATATGCTCAAAGTTATCTAAAATGTGTTCATTTGCACACTGTGTCAGTTTGACTTGGTATACATGAATACGCAAACGTGTATTAATGCTAAATGTATGTGATCTAGTTGCATAACACATGACTTTGGCGCCATCTTCTGGCCAGACAGTGACAAAGCGATTTTAAATATTCTGTGAAGGCATGCATTAGTGTGTAGATGACGATGTTTTGTCTTTTCATTATTTACGTCACTTTAAGGCCAGTAAAATGCTGCCTGGGCCTGCATGGTTTTTGTGCTCTTTGGGAAATTAATGGAAACACTAGCGCCAAATAAATGCCTCTTTTTTCACAGTTAGGATGTACAGTTTTACCAAAAACTGATGCACAGATTAAACATTATTGCTTGTTAATGACTGTTACCAAAAACTTGGCAACATCAAGCAAAGACCTAACAGCTCATGGAGGCCAAATATGGAAAGAAGTTCAGAAAACAGGAGAACATAGGCTATAGTACCTGCAACAGACATGACAAACACATGATCCACAGTGTGTTTTTAATGAAGGCTGTGGTTAGTTACAGTGTCATATGGTACACAAATTCATGGGAACTAAAGCAGTTCAGATTCACATAGTAGAGCCTGCAGCACAGTCACAGTACATTAGCTGGCCGACTGATACGAGTGTCCATATTTCATATAAAAATCTGCAACTGATATAAATACACCTGCTCACAAAACACCATAACTTAAATATGCAACTCTCTTTAAAAATGTACTATGCATAGCATAATATCTATATTACCATCTCAAACACCATTTATTTAGTGCTGCAAAACGTCGCTTGCATCTACAAAGAAAGAGTATCCATACAAATAAAAAGTAACAGGCAACATCCTTTCAGTGTCTCCAAGACAAACCAGGCCATGTGAAAGCAACTTCCACCACTTTACAGCACTTTGGTCTATCTGAACGCAGGCTGTTGCACACAAATATACAAAATGGCTTTTATTTGAGAGTAACATTACGCTTCTGACACTGGAATAATGTTGAAGTAACATTTATGTCTTAAAGTGCACATTATTAGGCATCCAGATTGGCCGCCACGTGTTCTTAATAAATACACGCAAATTCATAAGGTCCAGCCAGCTACCATCAGTCTTGGTGGAACTAATAGTTATTGCTTGAAGTACAAGGTTATCCATCCAAAGTACTTTTCCTCAGAGTCAGTGTCAGGGCTTAAAAGACCTTGAGTGCATGTAATAGATGTTATGGTGACAGGACGGGTCACTCTGTGTGCGTGTCCATGCCACGGTGGCAGTGGATGATTGGAATCGAGGGGAAGAGCGCCCCCATGTGGTCGGGGGGCAGGGCAGCACCAGCCCCTTGGGCTTCAGACCTATCTGACCACATTGTGTACCCGTCTGCCCTCTCGGCAAAATAGCTGCTGAAATCCTTTGTTTATAAAACCACCTCTCTCTGCTGAAATCTTCCACTAAGATGTGTCATTACGACAGATGCCAAAAACACTGAAAAGGTAGAATAGATATTAGAATTGCACGATTCATGTATGAGTAAAACATAACCATGATGTCTTTGATATGTCGGAGTCGTAGTTCAGTGTCGGGGTTCCATTCCCCTTAGTCGGTCTCAAGAGCGCCTCCTAGTCACAGCAAATGGAATCCCATTACGAACATCTGTGCTGTGTTCGCATGTCTTGTCATGATTTGATCTTCCAAAGCTGCGGAGCGAAAAGCATAGTTTGTGACTTTGATGTCTGCATGAACTCTTTTACTGGGGGGAAAAAATTCATTGTAAATGGTAAAATTTCCTTATAAAGTACATTTAGCCATCGTCACCATGGAAACCATGCCTTTTGTAGTTTTATAAGAAGTACGAGGGCTTTCAGCCCCGGACGCGTGTCGTAGCAGCTTTCGGATCAGAGCCAACAGACCGACCTTGAGATTGAAGCCGAGCAGGTCGCTGATGACCCCGGACACAGCAGACAGGATGACCACCTGAGTGATGTTGTAGAGGAGGGGGTTCATGGTTAGGCCGTACAGCCTGAAGGGGGCGTCCAGTTCCTGACGGGAGCACAAGAAGAAGCCACGGACACACAGAAGTCATCGACAAACGGCTAAGGAGCAGCGGGTGAAGGCCATGACCTCACACAACAGGCGGTAAATCCCCACAGGCTCTGACTGCTTATGAACTGTCACAAACTGCCCTGAATCACTTTCCAGCAGGACTACCGGTACGACGTAGCGACTACAAATCTTCCATTTTATCTGTCCAGTCGGATGAAAATATAAAGTTCAACGAGGGTGCCCTGCGAGCCACACGGAAAGGAAAGCTCAAGAAATACATCCTCGACTTGCCAGTCAGGTCACAGAGAAACACCAGCACTCAGAGACCCACCTTCAGTAGCTTAGTGGCCAGCTTGAGCACATTGTTCACCAGAGTCAGCTCCTCCTTCTTATTTGGTTTCTTCTCCATTTTCAGGTACAGGTTAATCTGAAGCAGATAAATAGCGACTCCCCTCAGACCAGTCCTTTGTGGTGACCAGTCCAGGCGGTCAGGGTACAGCAGGGACTTTTTCAGTGACAGTGATGTTGTGAAACGTACATCTCAGTGACAGCTAGCACTACCTGTCAGCCATGGGCGATTTTCTCAATCAGCACAGTCCTGTGCAAAAGTCTTAGGCAGCAAAAGAACATGTTTAAATGATCTTCATATTGGTGTAAAACTATACTATTGTCCACTGTCAGCATGTGTTAATCCATTCCAAAACCACAGCTAAAATCACCCTAGTATTTCCAGCAGCCATCCAATATACCCGTGTATTTTTTGACTCGACCACTAGCGCACCTCATATAGCTAATCAATATCTAATCACTATTTAAGTTTATTAATTAACAGAGCTGGTGGTGAAATTTAACAAAAACACGGAACGGCTGAGGTGCCCCTGAGGAGAGGTTTGGGACCAGAAGCATTGTTCATCTAGCCATCCAGCAAGATATCAGTAACTTTTTGGAGAACGGAAGACATTTTTACTAGTTTTTATTGTGTGACTCCTAATTTTTGTATGTTTTAATATTATACTGTGTTTTTCTTAATAAATAAATGTTAGTAAATGTGGAGGTACTACCCAGATAAATATGTATAACATTTCTTTTGACTGTCTTAGACCTTTACTGCCCTGTGTTACCAGGAGAAAGCGTCACGGCACCTGCTCGGTCAGCAGAATGGCAGTGTTGCTGTACTTCTTGCTGGTTTCAGACCCCAGTGTGACAAAGCGCAGCAGGAAGAGGGACAGGGAGGTGCACCAGATGACCAGCTCCCAGTTGTAGTGACAGTCTAGGAAGGTCTCGTGAACATGGAGCAGCTGCGGGGGGGGGGGGGACAACAGGTGAGCTTGCTGTTGGCCAGGCTGGCTTACAGCAAGCGACTTGAGGCGTGTCCTTCGACACCCTCATCAGTAAAGCAGGAGCTTCTGCTGGCAGGTCGGCAGAATCTACAGGCAACACTAAATGGGAAGGTTGCATGTAACTATGGCAACCGTCAAGGTCAACTGGCTGCAGTGGGAAGAAGCTACAGAGGCTGCACAATGTGCCAGTGAGAGAAACTTAGCAAATGACTTCTAATGAACCCTTACAGTACCTATTTGCTTAGTTATCCACAGAGACATATACTCTACATATCACCTATGTGTACAGTTAGATATTTAGTAAAGCTATGTAGGTTAATGTATTCCTTAAGGGCACTACAGGAGAGCCTCTCATGAGTGAAACGTTAAGGTCGGGGTGGGGACAGTTGGGTCTTTCCCAGAATGCTCCTCACCTGCGCACAGCAGATGAAGACCACGGACAGGGTGAGGAGGAAGGCAGAGGAGACAATGACATCAACTGAACGCTGGGGACCTCTTCTCTGTGGAGAGGGATCACACATCACTGTGTAACACGTGCAGTTCCCACTATCCAGTAAACTTACTGTCATGGATAGCAGACGGACTGCTCGGGGTGGGGGACACCATCCATAAACCTGGCCTTACCTTCAGGTAGGAGCGCAGAGAGAGCCACATCTTGATGTTCTGCACTTTCTTCAGTCGGAAGTGAGGGACCTCCGACTTCCTGGCCCTCCTAGCGGACGTCAGGTGGCCGAAGAGCTTTGCGAAGAGCAGCCTCTGACAGATCCGTAAGTATGCAAATTCATTCCATGTAGAATGGGATGGCCAAGAGCAGATAGGAACACATACTTCAACTTAACAGGTTACATTTTCCCCTTTTCTAAACACCAATTTACTCAACTGAATGTTTTTGGATTATGGGAGGAAAGCAGAGAAGCTGACAGAACCCCGCACATCTCGCCCCAAAAACCTTTATTTACCTGCTTGTAGGTCCTCTCTGCTACGCTCAGTAGAAAGAAGAAGAGCCATATGAGGCAGGCCCGCACCACCAAGCTCACGGTCACCATGGCGATGACCATGACATCAGAGCCCATTGTGATACAAAGGAGCTGAGTGGCAGAGAGTGTGGTCAGGTGCTCCAGTTCCTTGTGCTGAGACAGTCTGTAAACCAGGGGCGTCAGCGCCAATACTGCTGACACCAGGTTCCCAAAAACCTGGTATCCAATTCCAGGTGTGTATAGGTTTACCTGTAGAAGGGAGACAGAAGTAAGGGCAGGTCTTTCATTCCAGATCAAGTTGTGTGTGTATATCAGCAACACTGCTGAAAACACTGGTCACATCCCCATGAGTGATGATGGTACTCACTCTGTTCATGATGATTCCGCTTATCTCCAGCACGGACATGTCAGCCTTCTTGCATTCATTGCCCTCCCACACGATGGCGCTCACACGCTCCAGGCCCGGGTTGGAGCTGTGTAGCCATGGAGCGTGGCCCTGCCCACACAAACAAAATAAGTCTGAGTAGGGGCCTGTTTCATGAAACTGGATTTTTGTGAATTAAATATTATCTGGCGACAGTATTTGCCAAGCAGGTAAATAGGGGACAAATCATATATTTTCGTGGATGAATACCGGACACTGCATTTCATTTTTCAGGGCAATCTTCTAATACACGGAATAGGGGCTACCTCCACCACCAGTGTTCTTTGGCCTAGAGGCTGGAAACCCCCAACACAGGAGAACATACTAACTCCACAAACACATAATGGAAATGAGATTCAACCCCCACAACGCCGGAGGTGTGAGGCAACTCAGTTTAACTGACCAGCAAAAACTATACGAAACGAGCTAACTGGCTGCTTAAGCAACAGGAATGTGTAGAAAGAAACAAATCATGAGAAATTGGTGCCCTGGGCAATTATCCATCTTGCACTTGGCAGGATCAGGCACTGACTGGATGGATTAAATAACCGTGTCATACAACCTCCACCCAGGCAGGCGGTGCTGGGGTCCCACCTGCAGGAAGGGGTCGTCCCTGTACTCCTTCTTGGGACAGGTGGGCGTGCCCTCGGTCTCCGTCTCGCTGCTGTAAGAGGAGTGGCACTCGGCACAGTGCAGGAAGTCCTCCCAGAGCACGTCCTCCGTCTCCGACTCGGGACGCACATTCTCGCAGTCGCGGCGCAGGCTGGAGCGCAGGCTACCACCTGAGGTAGAGCGGCATGGCTCCTGGAGGGAGTGGCAGCGTTACATCAGACACTAGGAATGTTATGGAAGGCCATATCACCTTATATAAGTATCATTCATACAGTGGAGCTGTACATCTGTTAACACTGTGAAAGACCATGGAGTCATACATCTGTTAACACTGTGAAAGACCATGGAGCCGTACATCTGATAACACTGTGAAAGACCATGGAGCCGTACATGTATTAAGACTGTAAGTGAGCATGGAACTGTACAGCTATTAACAGTCTCATCACTACAAGAAAAGCCCATGGAGTCGTACATCGCTGAAGATGATAAGAGCTGTACCTCTGCACTGTAGCTTTTCTTGTAGTGATGAGACTTCCTGTTGCGTAGGCCGCAGTCACTCTGTGTGCGCTCTCCGCCCCTCCTGATGGTGCTGTAGGTGGCTTCGGGGTCCTCTTCTGTGGACGCCTCGTCAGTTAAATTTTCTACTCGGCGGGGGCTTGGGGCTTCCTTCATGTACATGTAATAAAAAAGTCACTAAATAAAAAACCTGCTTCAATTCAGTTTTTGATTATCTACCCAGCATAAATTCCAAATAATGCTGAACTGAATAGTAACAAAACCAACCTGAAAGCAGTATATATGTATATTGCGGTAGGAAGTTCACAGTGTAAAATGCAAAATGAGAGGTGACTGATTTCAGACTGGGCATTTGGGGGCCCACCTTGGGCATGCATGGGGGCAGCAGGCCGCTGCAGGGCAGGGGGGCAGTCCAGTGGGGCTCGCTGGGGGGAAGAAGGTCACCGGGTCCTTCACGGAGCTGCAGGCCCTCCTCACTGCTCTTGCTGGTCACACGGCCATCCAGAGACACATAGCCGTTGTCCGTCTCTGTTGACTTGTTGATGGATATCTTGGATTTCTTTAACCTGGGTGGGAGTGGGGTGAGGTGGATTGGCAGAGAGAGAGAGCAAAATACCCTAAGCGGGGAGGAATTGTGGAAAGTAGCCAGACATCCAGCTGACACGGAAAACAGGAAGCGAGTTCCCTTTTTTATATTAAACAACTTCATGACATGGAGGTACTTCTGAAGAAGCATCAGTGACTCAGGATGATTGGCAGGCTTGCAGGCACTTTGATCTGACCCAAAGATGGATCACATAGTATGGCATGTGAATCTTTTGGAAGTTGCGTGGGGTAGAATATTAAGAATGGTATGGAGAGCCAACGCATGCAGAGCTGATGGGCGAGAAGCCAGGCAGTCGGCCAGGCAGGGGTAGCCTGCTTGGGGCTGCCGTGGTGCCGCACATCGAAGATGGAGGACGACGACGCTACTGCTATGGTGAGCCAAACCCACGCTGATGGCGCTCTAGGCACGCCCTTCGACCTCTGCTCAGTTTCAGAAGAAAGCTCTACCAGTAATGGGGAGAAAAAAGAATCACGTGAATGTGGTCTCGGGGCTGAAATTACATTGATGGCAACCTGAAGTCAACCTGCCACTGAGCCCTTATATTCTAGCTCCTTGGACAGCACTATGGAAGTATCCCCTTGCCTTCCTGGCCCTCAGAGGAGGAGGTATGGCATTACAGCACCGTCAGAGTCCGCGTCCCTCACCTGGCCAGAGAACAAGGGCTGTCTATAGGAAGGAAGTCTGATACTGTGCTGTGCTAAGATCTCATATCATATAGAGGGAAAGAAAGCAAAGGTGAATGTGTTTCCACACAGGTAGAAAGCCAGATCTACAACAGCGGACCATTGACTCCAGAGCGAAAGAAAAACATCCCTTGTGTTTGTGCGCTACAGACCATCTCACTGTGATTATGAACACGACGAAATGAGGATTACACGAGAGTCCCCATCCTTCTTTTCTACTGCCCTCAAGATGAACACTTACACTAAAACGAGAAGTTGGGGGTGAGACTGGGTTTGAGTATGATCCTTTCCAGTATACAAATAACTAGCAGTTAGCAAGAAAATTGGAGTTCCAGTCAAGCAGGCTGTACTACAAGGCAAAGTTAGGGCTAGCTATTCGAATCCTTGAAGGAGCCCAGGCTGATGTACCCGATGAGCAGCGTGAATACTATGAATAGTTCCAGTGAAATAGCTTGCTGATTATGCAGTGAATATGTCACATTACTACAAATATAAATATCTAACTGCTATTTCTTAATGACAATGTTTGTGTACACTAGTTGATATTGCATAGGTAGGAAGAAATGAAGTAAAGTCATTCATTCCTCAGTGGGGCTCCAACCCTGTGAACTTTGGATTGTGAAATAAGATAAAGCTGCAATATCCCATTCTTTTATCCCAAAAGGTATACCATTAGCATACAATGGCTAGGTCTCAATAGTAATCAAATCAAAATACCATAATAATTTAATTGACATACTATCACAGCTGCTGAACTCATAATGTTATTATTGAGATTTCAGGGATATTCCAGCTTGAGTAGAAAGTTGGACCTTCAAGGAAACATACACACCCTGTTTTAAAGATATCATGCCAGAACTCTCTGAAGAATGTGCCGATGTATTGAGTGGACACAGGCTCAGTGCAGTGTGGCGCCCCCTCCTGACTGTTATCGGTAGTGCTAGAGCCGTCTCCTTCCCTATTCACCTCCAACTGCGCAGCTTTCCTTAACTTCCTTTATCGAGAGAAATTGAAAAAAAAGGCAGGTGGCTTAGAGGGATTGAGAAAGAGAGGGAGGGCGAGAGAGAGAGAGAGAGAGAGAGAGAGACGGTCTATGACAGTCACTCAGCCAGTGCCTTGTTGCATTATATTGATTGGAAAAGTAAAAGAACCCAGGGTTTCACAAAGCAGGATTTCTTGCTTAGCTGGATAACTTGTTGGATTTAAGGTAGTCTGGGCTAATTGAACTTCATGTTCATTCACATACGTTTAACCCAGACTACCTAAAAAACAAAAAGCTATCCAGCTAAGCAAGAAATCCTGCTTCATGTAACACCCCCCAGGAAAGGAAAGGCTGGTTTGACAGCAAATAACCAGAAAGGACCAGAAATTAGCACAACAATAACAATATAAATAAATAGCAGTACTCGGGGCCGTACTCGCCAGGAGGATGACTCAGGGGCCCTAGTGGGCATAAGAACAATTTTGGGGCCCTACTGGACATGAGGACGATTGGGGGCCCTACTAGGCATGAAGATGACTTGGGAGCCTTACTGAGCATGAAGATGAATCGGGGGCCCTACTGGGCATGAACATGACTCCAGGGCCCTATTGAGCATGAGGACTTTGAGCCCCTGCTGAGCATGAAGATGACTCAGGGGCCTTACTGAGCATGAGGATGACTTCGGGGCCCTACTGAGCATGAGGATGACTCCGGGGCCCTACTGAGCATGAGGATGACTCCAGGGCCCTACTGAGCATGAGGATGACTCCGGGGCCCTACTGAGCATGAGGATGACTCCGGGGTCCTACTGGGCATGAGGACGATTTCGGGGCCCTACTGGGCATGAGGACGACTCCGGGGCCCTACTGAGCATGAGGACGACTCCGGGGCCCTACTGAGCATGAGGACGACTCCGGGGCCCTACTGGGCATGAAGACGACTCCGGGGCCCTACTGAGCATGAGGACGACTCCGGGGCCCTACTGGGCATGAAGATGACTCCGGGGCCCTACTGAGCATGAGGATGACTCCGGGGCCCTACTGGGCATGAAGATGACTCCGGGGCCCTACTGGGCATGAGGATGACTGCAGGGCCTTACTGAGCATTAGGATGACTCCGGGGCCTTACTGAGCGCAAGGACAACATGGGGGGGGCAAGGGGATGAATATGGGGCTGTACTGAGCTTGATGATGACTCAGGGCCCTGCTGAGTAGTAGGGAGACTCGAGACCTTACTGAGCACGAGGAAGACTCGGGGGGCCTATCATCCCAGGCAAACACATCTACCCACCACAGGGCTGAACTTGTGCTCCCATCACAGAAAATGGCACTGGTGACGTACAGATTAAAATCCTGATTAAAGCTATTTTTGACTGATCTGAGGAAAAAAGAATGGTTTGCTGATGAGATCTGAGACTGATATTCTGCAGCTTCAAGTGTTGAAAGTGTTGTACAACGCTTTCTGGGTAACGTGCCTCCAAAGCCTGACCACACAAGACAACAGCAGCTCAATGATCGACAGTTTAGCTGAAGCAATTAAAAAGACATTTGACACAGGAGCAAATTTAAAACAGAGTGACGAGGCGGACCGGACCTCCCCCACCTTCTCCTTTTGCCCCCCGCACTGGGTGGGGACTTGTGGGTACGGGTAGAAACGATCTGGCAGTGAACTGTCCCCAGAAGCAGCATAAGCCAGACGGCACCAAAGACCTCGGTGGCGGGAACACCATGCATCGGAGGGAGGCTGAGGAAGAGCGCCGCTGCCGCCACTAAAACACAGGAGGGAGGACGACAGACAGGAGGCCGTGAGACACAGGAAGGAGGAGGATAGACAGGAGGCCGTGAGACACAGGAAGGAGGAGGATAG
>JABFEA020000067.1:24568986-24599521 GCA_019775915.2 Cyphomyrus plagiostoma
AGGAGGAGGATAGACAGGAGGCCGTGAGACACAGGAAGGAGCAGGACAGACAGGAGGCCGTGAGACACAGGAAGGAGCAGGACAGACAGGAGGCCATGAGACACAGGACAGGGTTCCCACTCATCCTGGAAAACCTAGAGAACAGGCAATTAAATTTCCAGTGATGGAAAACATGGAAATCTTTACATGTTCAAAACTTCGTATGGCAGTATTATTCGTTTGCTGAAATATTTTTTCCAGGACAGTACAAGACTTTCCAGGAGATTTTTGCTTTTTCTCTATTTCTATTAATAGAACACTGGTTGACTATTTTCCAGGTTTTCCAAGATGAGTGAGAATCCTGACAGGAAGACTGTGACATACAGGAGCTCTCAGTCATCACTCAACACAGGAAACACACAGTGCATCTTCAGAGATCCCCCACAATGGCTCTAGCTCTACTAATCTGACCCTCACCCCACCCTCAAATTATTTCTTACGTGATGAAGAAAAAAAAACAGTGTATGGACTATTTTACATCACTGTCAAACTCTGTCTTCATCATAACAGCATGCTGGGGGACACATTTCTATTAAAGGGGTCAGGTCAGTAACCCATCCTTGGGCGTTTGAGACCATAATGCTCCTTCGTGCTCCCCTTCCTCACCATCAGCTAAAGTAGACCTGGAAATGACCCTGCGACTAAGGGGGGACTGGCGTCAGTAGGCACGGTCATCCAGGCTAGGGTGTTCTGCTGGATATTTTAAGCGTGTAGTCGCACACACTTATGGGTGGTGCTTGAAATGCAGAAAACAAAATGCATTTGGTATCGTTTGAGTTGCGAGAATGCACGCTGACTTGTGCATGTCCTGCAGGACTGCAGTGCAATGCTCACCTTGGAGGAGGTACAGCAGTAGCAACAGCAAAAAGATGGGCCTGGAGGTGACCTGGATCCACCACCTGAAGAAGAAGGGAAAGAACACCACCCTGACGATGCCCTTCCGGGTCAACGAGGTCCATGGGCTCTCAGGTTTGGCCTTGGCAAAAGCAGAACCTGCAGGGAACCGGGGAGACAACTGACTGCTGTTCGACATCTTCTAGGCTGTGTGTTCCTTCGTCTGCGTGCTCCTACCCCATAAAAGTATTGCAGCATTCTCAGACTGCTGGGGAATGAATGCAGATATGAATATGGCACAGAATAGCATAATAACATGGTGATCAAAGTGGCTCAGTCTCAACCCAAAGGTATGAGAAACGGCGGAGCACAAAACTTGCAGAAATTAGAAATGATTAACTAGACATATGATGAGTGATGAGAATAATGCTGAATATCTATTTAAAAACGGTGCATGTCAGGGTCTGGGATATATTGGAAGTTATGCTAACATTTGGTAGCCCCATGTGCAGTAGAGCTCAGTGCATTGTGATATGACACATTTCTCTTGTGATCTTCAAAATTATCTGCAATTTCTGCTACAGCAGCCCTTCAGTTGGTCTGTACCACACAGGATAGCCATCGTGCACATCTTGCATCAGTGAATCTCGGCCGCCCAAACACCGTGTCAGCAGTTCACGGTCTTTCCCTTGGACCACACTCATTAGGCACTCACCACAGCTGACCGTGGGCACCCACAAGCCTTGTTGTCTGACCATAGCGGTTTTGTCAACGTCACTCAGATCTTCATCCCTGTCCATTTCTTCTGCATTGAACATGTCCACTACGAGTACCAAATGTTAGCTTACTGTGTAGTATATCCCACACCATGACAGGCACCATTTTTAATAGATAGTCAACATAATTCACTTCATGTGGGGGTGGTCCTAATGGTTTGGCTCACTGGTGTGTAGCCCTAAATTTCCCACTGCTTGAAGAGGGCATATGCAAATCCTGCAGATCAATGACAGGGCACCTGCAGACCAATGACCACCCAGAGCTCCTTCTGGCACAAGCTCTCCTTACCCCTAACCAGGTCCACGTCAATGAGGTCCGGCTTCACATGACCAGTCTTCTTGGGTTTGTTCCTCAGCCCCTAGGAGGTAAGAGTGAAGCGTCAGATTGCTGAGGGTCTCCGGGAGACCGCTTGGCTGGCATGGCTACCGGTGTGTCAGGGCCATGCTGGTTAGTGTCCACATACTCGGATCGGCCCCAGGGGCATTAGTTTATACCGATTAAACCGTGAACTGCTCACTTTCTGTTACAAACAACTTCAGAATAGGAGTGTTGGCACCAGGATCCCCAGCTGAGGTCGGCCACTGCATGTCGAGTCTCCCTCATCCGCCCACACAAAGTGAATATTAAGTCATGTCAGTAGATAAACAAAAACAAGCAAAATGAGTAATTTCAGTAATCCTGTTAACAAACTGGCATGCACTTTAGTACAAAACTGGTATCTTAAAAATGATTCATTGTACTGTAAATGCTGAAAACTCAAAACCCACAAATATCATCCAAAATATCTATATTTATCTACTGCAAATTATATCCAGGCTCACAAAAAGTCAGGAATTTTCCATACATCGTAGGCTTATTCAGGGTGAATCATCCTACAGATTGTCATTCTAAAAACGACTCAAAGTAGACCACCAATTAGTATTAACAGTACTGATCCACGATTCAGATTTTAGTTTTGTCTTTAGCGGCCACTAGGTCTCCTACTTACGGTTTCATTTAGTAACCAGTTTACTCCTGAAATGTCAGAAGGAGGGATCCCTTACCCAAGTAGCAGCTTAATAAAGACGAGGCGATGAGGAGAAATGAAATCCAGAAGCCAAACAGAGTGACAGAGCCTGTGTGTGACTTCATCACCTCATTAAAACCAGCATCTCACACTCTACACACCACTTCTCTGCCAGTATAAGAAGAGCCTGACTGCCTAAATAAACCAACAGATCTCACAGCATCTGAGTAGTTGTCTTGCGAGGAGTGATATATTTCAGTTAACGGAAACAGCTAGTGAGAGTGCAAAGTTCTGTCTAAAATTTCGCTCCTGCACATCCTGCCCAGTATCTGCCTCGAAAGACACTTGATGAAGCTCATCCAAAGCCACTGGCCAGAGTTTGCTGACGGGAAAACACGGCCCGGTTATTCACAATACAGGAAGTCAAACATCAGCATAGCTGGAGAGCAAGTTACACAGATGTCAGACAAAGCCGCTCTGTGTAAACCTTATGCAGAATACAACTTACCCCTGAAAATGGGTGTGTTCTGCAAATGCATGTAAATATTTACGCAGGTAAATATCGCTGTCAGCAGTCTGCTGGATGGGTAGAACATCTATGAGTACCATCCTCCAAACTCCTCCAGCGAGACACATCACATACTTATACAACGCCTTTGTTTGGATCACAGTACAGTTTAAATTAATGCAGCCATGGCTATTCCCTTTTCTGCCTTCAGGGGGCAGTTGTTCCTGTGGAACACATGGTAACGTCTTCTTGCACGAATGTTTAGAGTTAGATTTTTTTCTCATTTTCTAAAGAGTAGAAACAACATTTACTGTATAAAACATGAGTAAACAGTTGAGGTCACATGCGGCATAACAATTTTAGTTATAATATTGTGCAATACACATAATTTTTTCATATGTTCTGAAACCTGAATTACAGGTTGATAAAAAAGTGCTGTAAGCAACAGAGAACACCAACACCAGGTTTTGCTGACTATATGTTATACAGCAGTACATAACAGTATCAATCATACTGCCCCTGTCTGAAAACAGGCTAAATATACACAGACATATAGACAAACAACCAGACAAAAAGGGGTACAGAGGGCAGATTCAGAAATGCTGTCAGGACATGCTCGGGGCTCAAGCGCCGTTTGGTGAGATGAGATCTGAGCCCTGCATCCTGTAGTTCTGAGGCTCAGGGGAAAATTATTCCAGCACACATTAGCTTAAGCCAAAAATAGATAAAATTTTGAGTTCCAATGCATCAGAACAGGAACTGGGCATGACGTAATGCAGAGGAACGCCATGTCCTTGATGGAACGAAGGGGGTGATGATCACAGTATTCCTGTCAATAAGGTTGCAGATGACAGGAGGACAAGCCACACTGCAGTTTATGCAAAGACTAAGGACTATGGCTGCGTGGAAGAAGCCGCTGTACTCAGCTTTGCATGGCTGTCTGGGAGGTTACTGGGAAACATGTGTGGTTGGAGTTCTCCATTCAAGGAAAACATTTGCTACCCTGCAATTTTATGAGGATGATTCCTAGTGAGTACACAGGTGGTCTGGCGTGAGCCATAAAGCATATTCAGCAACCCATTCAACGGACAATGAGACTTGTATGAAGTACGCGCATTGTGAACGGAAAATAAAAGCAGCTAGACACGTTACGTTTAAAATGAAATCTTAAACCCGATGCTTATTTACTCGGCAGCCTTGAAATCATCAACACTGCAGCCTACTTTAAATCCTCTGAAATCTGCCTTTCAATGTAGGCCCTTGTACATGTACTACACCGTTTGTGAGCTTGTGTACAATGCACCTCTGTCAAACCTATTGGTTGCCACTGGCCAGCATAATAAGCTTATGGTTTATACTAGGGAAGGGTGTAGGAAGGACACAGTGGAAGACACTTATTAAACAATATTCCTAATGTCATAAATTATAAGTGCTTTGATCATTGTCTAAGGTAGGCGTTCCTGACCTCCTAGTGTTCCACCATTCTGTGGAGTTGCCACCCATGCCTTATATTACAGTATAATCTCGCACTGAAAAATAATGCCGTGATGATTAGTTTCGTCCCATAGTTTCTGGGATAGACTCTATACCCTCCGAGACACTGAACAGTACAAGTGGTTTCCGGAAATGGATGGATGGATAGATGGATGGATTAGTTTCGTGCACATTTTGTTGAATTTTATCATGGGGAACCTTCCCACTATTCAGTGCAATCTTACTACAATGTAAACAAAAAGTTGAGAATCCCTAGTGTAAGGAACTGTGCCATTGTGTGAATTTTTCCCAGTATGCTCTTAGATCTCCTAGGCCAAGGCCAACATGCCTCAGAACCTTTGGGGTTTGTATGAGGTTTCATATGTCAGGTAAGAATTGTGGAACATGTAAAACAAAATTACATAATGTACAGTATATGAGATGAACGCCCATGTTAGCCATGAGTCACAAATGAGACATCCCTAGAGGAATGCTCCATGCGCTGGAGATCACAGTAAGCTTGACTCAAAAACCTGACGCAGAATCAAAGCAAGTAGCTGAAGCCTCCTCTGATCTTCAAAGAAAAAAAAAACTCAAACTGATGTTGTGTTTTTTTTCCTCGACCTAGTGAGGAAAAAATCAGAGGCTGCCAGTGAAGCAGTTTGACAGCATATCTTGTGACAAGTCTGGTCTCCGTGCTATTTAAACCTTCCTGCCAACACATCTATGCAAAACCGTGATTGGCATTCACTCAACAGCTGCAAGTTTCTACAGTTAGGAGTGCATCGGATATGTACTAAGAAACTCCAATCATATAGCTAAGGAACCCTTTACATGACAGGTAAGAAATCAAGGTCTGTCCATCTGCATTAAGTCAAGTCTACCCAGCAAATCATCCCCAGATTGTGGTGTGGCCATCGTGCTACAACAATCACACTTGCCTCCTTATTACTTACGACATTAGAGACAATGAACTTTGACAGTTCCTAGGGGGAAGAGGAGCCAAATGGGTCGAAGGTCATAGAAGACAAAAGAGGAGAAAATAACTCCTTCAGTGGGTGAGACATTAAGGCTGCCATCAATCAAGCTCCATCAAAGTGGGGATGAAGTACGTACAAAATCTTTTTAACAGGGTAGGAAATAAGTAATGAAACAGCAACGGTAACCATTACCCGACTGACTCCAGTCATCAAATTACAGACCTGTTGATTTCCAGCCAGTTTCATGTAAACGGCTCGACCACAACCATGTGCAAAGTGGTATTAAAGCAAACCAGAAAACCAGGACCCACAATCTAAAAACAGTGAGAGCTCAGGACGGATACATCCAGTTTCCCCAGTACTCACCAGTCTAATAAACTGCGAAAATAAAAGCATCAGAAAGGGGAAATGTTAACTGCAAGCATGAATGAAAACAACAATCGGTTATCGACAGAGGATACATAGACTGGCTGTCATCCCATGAAGAGATGACTCAGAGTCCTCAGCCCCAGAAATGGTAATTTACACAGAGCAGAGATGTGTGAGAAGAGAAGGCAGATACCAGGGAAATAGAAGGCCTACCTTGATCTCTCTTTGCTCCACTGACTTCTCCCATATCTGTTGATCATAGGCTCCGATCTGTAAAAAAATGAAAATGAAATTGACTTCATCAGCAGTCTTTCCATGCCACCTGAGACGAATAAAGACACATTAAATGGTTTAGTTCCTGTATTCCTCAAATACCCCAGACACAAAGGAAATAAAAAAGAAGTGAAAACCATTACCATTACAGCTTTGGCACATAGGAGAAGAGGAACAAAGATGCGACTAAAAATAAATTATTCAATGTCATTTACTTAGATGTTTCCTTCCCCTCCGAGCCCTCCAGATCAGTCTGACACCAACGGCGATCTGAGATACCCGTGTCGTGTGTCACTAACCTCCTTCAGAACACATCCCTGTAACTGTGCCATGGCTGGACTGTTCTCTGCAGATGGGACCACACTCGGTGGCCATTTACCCTTTTATAAACCTCTGATTGCTGGGATGCATAGGCCGTGAAGCTCGATGCAGACCACACACCCGATGGAAGGAATGGGAAAAATACAGTCTGATTTCTCACCCAGATAATAAAGAAGAGGAGCTTGCCATTAGCCTCGTTAGAGATCAGTGGGCACTTAATTGCACCTGATTGAAACCTGCATCCTCCTACTTCGGTGCTTTTAACACTGGCTGCCGGTCTGCTTTAGAATTCACAGGGTGAACTTTTACAGCACAAGGTTATGTTTCCCATATATAAAACAGAATGGAAGCATCCTTTAAGACCTGGCATTGACAGCGATCAATGACAGGAGGCAACAGATCATAACCAGCTCGCGCCTCAAAGTCGGAAAATAGCTTCCACCAGGGATTCAGCATCACACTTGATGACACGCACTGTCACACTTCCAGGAAAACCCATCCTCGTTTGAGAATGCTCTGTCATCCTTCAGGGTTTTCCAAAGGATTTTATCCTGGGCAAAAGCAAGCATAGACAAGAACGGGCAAGCAGGGCAGGAGAGTTTACAGTCCTGTAGTATCGCTTTTTTTTTTACAGGGAAGTTTTGAATCTTTGGTGAACAGCTGTAATGAGATGTTGATGACAGTTCGTCAGCTGAAGTGTGCAAGGATATAGTGTCCGTGAAGTTGCTTGAAAAGTGGGTCCTATCATGACCAAAGCTTGGAAAATCAATACAAAGCTCTCTGACTGTTGGGAAGGGGGGAGCTAATTAGCCAGGCTCCTGGGGCATTTCCTAGCGAGACAAGGGAGGTCGGCCCAGCTGGGTCTTGATTGAATGCACTGCATATTTCATGAATCTGTCGCGAGAGAGAGCGGTACATTTAAAGAGGAGCCTGCTGAGTAGGGCTGCATGTGGCCACAACAACAGGAACCTGCTTGCTTTTAGGGAGCAGCATCCACCATGATCCTCCCCCCATGGCCACCCCCTACACCAGATTCCACAGCCAAATAGGTTAGTAAGCCTGCTGTCTAGCTCCCAGCCAAGCCCGGGACCAGCTGACACAAACAGAGAGGGTGCAGCCATCCCACAGCACCATGCCCTGAAATACTACCGTAATGTCACTTACATAAGCGCACAGCCAATGAGCACGATGGAGGGAAATCAAGGCTTCGAAGAGCAAATCTATGTCTTACTGCAGAAATGAAATCTGATATGCAGCACAGCTATGAGGGAGGAAGATTTCAATGTGACATGATCTAAGGGTACTTTATAAAGACTCTTTATTGATTAAAAAACCCATTTGTTAACTGCCCAGATTTTAACCTTGTGAATCCTTCACTGGCTTGCTGTACAGTGAAACTACCAGGGAGAATAGATTCTCAGAGCACGGATCAACATCGACAAAGCCGATTGGCTCATTCGCTGGGCATGAGCAGATAGGTGCCAGGATTAAGTAATGGCTCTCAAGTGACTGCACAGAGCAGCCAATGCACATAGGGCATGCTGTCGCTGCTGGCAACCTTCAGCTAATATAGACTTTCCAGTTCTAATCTACCCCGATCACTGCTGAAGTGTCTGCTGAGTACATGCTGAAATTGTCACACTGAGCCGACAGGAACCTTCTATATCTGTCAAAATAAGATATTTGCAATTTTGTAATTAGATAAGTCACTCAGTGATGCTTCCAGATTTTCGGAGCATTGTGAACTGTTGTCGATCATATAGAATTCGAGGAACAAGTCAACTATCAGTCTGTAGCAGACACGTCACCAGACGGTTAAGATCTCTCTTAACCATCAAGAAATGTCTTAAGACCCATCACTTCCAGAAGCAGCTCAACTAAACCCACCCAAACATTGACTCCCCCCCCCTGCCTTTCTGTCCATGCAGACAGTTTACTGAAATGGCCTCATTTGGAACCACTGGATGCTCTGCTGTATTTTGTGCTTAGTCGTGGTTCTTCCTACGTTCTCTTGGAGTGATTTCTTCGAATGGCTTTTCTCATATAAAGTTCTATAGCATGTTGCGTAGCTCTCTTCCCCGTGACTATCTTGCACTTGTTACAGGTCACTGATTGGAAGAGCAGCCTAGCAACACAGGTACCTGAGTTGGCTCCTTGACAGTTGTATGCTTGTGATGCACCATCTGCTTCGCTTATACGTCACTTTGGACAAAAGCATCTGCTAAATAATTAAATGTAAATTTCTTCACTGGTTGTTCCAGGCGCTCTGTACCGGACTTGTCCTTTGAGGGGAAACGGGATGATGATTCGGATGAAAGACCTGCATTTTCACCCGGCGAGTGAGTGAAGCTAACTGGTAAGTTAGAAATGCTAAGCTCTCGGTTCCGCTTCCTCTTGTACCTCATTCACTCTGGATTTCTCACCATGCCATCTTTGTATCTGTGTTCATCACTTCAAGAAGGAAAATTGGTGAACATTATTTATAAATTCAAAAATTCGGAATCTCTGGTGGAGAAGCGCACCTGTCACCTGCCACCTGTCCCCTCGGCCGTTACTGGAATAATGTGGCTTTGGCCATGGCCTGTGCCCATTCTGTGCCCATCTGTGTCAATGGGCAAACACACCACTGCCAGGCCTGTAATCTAAATTGCAAAACAAAAAACAAATCCTGTACTTGAGAGAGCACCTCCTGAAAAGCTGTTTCCTGTTCACCCTAATCTTACATTTGCCATACCACCCTAGGTGCCATCAGCTGACTGTCGGCATGGACGGTATGGCCACTCCCAAACCTTGTGTGTGCCAGGTGACACTGGCTCCAGGAACTCCCTGAAGGATAGACAAGGCCCAGACCAGTTATAAACAAACACACATACACACACACACACACACACAATTTTATGGGGACCGTCCATTCATTCCTATGGGCAAAACCCTAATTCCAACAATGACAACCTTAATACCTACCCAGGCCTAACCTTAGCCACAAGTAACCAAACAAAATAAAAGACTTTTGGCATTTTTAGTTTTTCTGATTGCATTCAGATTTATAAAATTGAGGCACCGAAAAAGTGGTCCCCACAATGTCACAACAACAGCTTTTTATCACATTGTGGAGGCATTTTGTCCCCACAGTATAATACATACATTCTCATACACACTCACACACCAGCAGCCCGTTCCGGGAATATCATCAAGTGGAGGAAACTTCTCTCTCCCCAGTCTGTCACGTCCCGTGGCGCTGGACACGGCTGGTCTGCTCGCTCACCAGGCACGGCGGCGCAGACCGCTGGTAGTGACCTCATCGTGATCTGCGGACAGGGCCCGCCAAATGAATGCCGTCGCCCAAAAGGCTCACGGCACGATGCCTTTTCTGTCCTTGCGGAAAAAGAGGAGCCACTCCCATCTTAGTTAAAAATCGCCTGGGGTTTTTATTTTGTCACGGTTACCATGGCTACAACATCAAGACACGCTTCTCCAGACAAAGGTGGCGGCAGAAAAGATTATGCCATTTGTGACAGGAACTCTAACACCGCATATGGATTACTTAAATGAAAAGACAACTGTTTCCTGAAAGCTCAAGAACAGAGCCGCATCTGGAGTAAAAATACTAATTTTACAATAGGCTCCATTTTCTCCCCCCCCCCCCCCTTAAAGAAATGAAATCCCCTTAGAAGTATTTGCTTCAACACAAAGCTTGTATCAGATTTCTCCCTCAGCCTAGAAATGCATCCTCAGACAAAAGCAACCATTTTTTTTTATCATCTGGGAAGCTCCGCGGATCACAGGACGGCTGAGGCCGGGAGCAACCCTGTGCCGTTCCTGGCCGTCGCAGTCAGGAGTTAAAAATGAAAATAAATAAAAACAGCCTTTGCTTTACTCTGTTTCCTGGCAACGTGGAAAATCATGCGTGGAGTCTGCTAACGTTAAATCGATGTCGAAGCCTCCCTCCGCCTGGCTGTTAAGGGGCCTGGACGTTCAGAGTGGGTGGGGGCGTGTTCTGTGCCCTAGTGCACTGACACCACCAATGGATTCTGTATCCACTAATTCACCTCTACATAATCTTTTATAGAGGATACAGGTATTTCTACCCCACAGCAAGCAGAATACAAGGAATCAGCTTCAGAGAAGCTGCAAGAATCCACCTGGACGAGCCCATAGGTGTGACTGCTGCCACTGTCCCCATGGCGATGTACCTTCTGGGACACGTTACACACCAAACAGGTTTACTGCGCAACCTGCCCGACTGCAGTTGGAGGATTCAGTAAGCGGCTGACTTTCATTCTGATCCGACAGTCTGCCCCCTGCAAGCGAGCAACTGGGGACTTGCGCAGAATCGCTGCTGCTTACGCTGCTTCGTGCTAAAGCTGGGTTGTTGGAGGTGACCCGGGAGAGCGCGGGCCAGGTGGGAGAGGCTAAGCGACCTGCACGTCACAGATGGGACCCGTCTGTCGTACCCTTCCCCAAAGATCAAGAATTGGATCGAATCAGACACCAGCTTTGAGGGAAGTCACAAGATGAATGTTAGAGGAGGAGGTGTAATGAGCCTGTGAGTTTCTTTCAGGCCGACGAGCTGGCAGACACAGAAACAGAATAGTTCAGTCACAAAAAGTCATGTCCCTGGCAGTTTCCTGATAAAAGTCAAATTACAACGTCGGATGTTAATGTCAGGATTTTCGTAGATTTGAAAAATAAACCGACTAGCTTAGAATGCTTTTTAATCAGACATTATTCCTTTAATTTCCTACTACAGCTACAGATCTTATAAAATACAAAGTTGTGAAATTGCTACTGGTGTTTTACTGGCGAAGAGAGTGTGTGGCTTGAGGCGTTAGGATGCTCTGCCTGCGCCTGGATGGTTGCCGGTTCAAATCCCAGAGCAGCTGAGTGATTTCATTGTTGGGCCCTTAACTCGCAACAGCTCTGTGAACTGTCTGATCCTGTTTTTTCAGTTGTGTTACTTTGGATAAAATTGTCTGTTAAATAAATAAATTTACTTGTATTTTAGCAAAACTGATAAATTCAGCAAAAAAAAATAAATTTTGAAATTCTACATTTATCCTGATTTAGATTCAATTTTAAAATCAGAACATGCACAGGAGCAAGGCTGCAGGCGACGTGCAGATGGGTTTGCAATATTTATCATGCAGACAGGATGTAGGTCAGCAGAACTGCACTGTTCCAAGCAGGAGACCTGCGGTCCATTAATGCATTAAACACGCAATATCACCCCATTATATAATGGGGAAAAAACTGCAGCTTGTTGCATGTTATGCAAGGTCTACACATCCGTGCCCAGCAATGCAGCCGATTGTCAGCCGATGACTGCGGTGGATTCTGTACAGAAAAGGCTGCATCTCCAGAGAAAGGTCATCTTTGAGGGCTTAAATAACGTAATTAATACAGAGTAATACCTTTAAGCTTGAGCTGAGGACTCGGAAAGACGGAAAGGCTGGGTAACATTTATAGCACCCGTGTCCCTGTCCAAGTGGTGTCCGTTACAGGCTGTCCGCCACGGTGCCTTATAAATTCAGTGCAATTTAATGAGCTGCTCTTGCCGTTATCGCCACTGCCGACATTAAAATAGGGACAGAAACAAAAAGCACGTTTCCTTTAAAGAGGCTTTAAGGCATCCAGCTTTCCAACCGGGGGCCCCACAAACGCAGGAGAATATCGGAGGGTGGCGGGTCAGCCCACAGGCAGCTGGGGCGCTAAAGGGCTGCTATCGCAACTTGCTGAGCTTTAGAGAAGCCTGGCTCTGGGGAATAAAGGAGAGAACTATGGGGGAATACAGCTGCCAGAGGCGGTTGCTGCTGTCATGACCTTTAACCTCAACGCCCCACATGACAGACATGGATGTGTCTCGGGGACCGACAAAAATATCAGCTGAACAGCAGACGGCATGAACACTCCCCCTAAGAGCGACAGCTTCGAGTCAGGCTGGGGGAACGGCGCGGCAAATGGAAGACATTTAAAAAGCGGCTGGAAAAGCATGCAAGCGGCACTCACCTTCTTCTGGTACCAGACGACTGCATCTCTCACGGCGGACGCCATTTACGCGGCAGGTCTCGGCCCGCGGGTCATTTTAGGCTGCGAAGTAAGCGGGCAGAGGAGGAGAAAGGACACAGCGTGAGTGACGGAGCTCGTTCGGCTTTTAAACTCTGGCCTCACCTCCTCCGGTGGGTGTGGCCCCCTTCAGAACAGACACGCCCTCATGAATAGTGAATCAAGCACTGCCAGCCAGACCGGGGAGGGGGGTGCAGGGGAGAGGAGTGCACGTTTACTCAGTCCCCGCAGCTTGAGGCAGAACGGATTCATTTTAATATGAGACTCTGGGGCATAAGGTTCTCACAGAGAAGCATGGGTGAGGCCTTAAATCACCTCATCTAGGAGCAACACGCTATAATTACACGGCGCTGTTTACTTGTGCCACGCTGTCAGGAGATATTAACAAACCAGGAATACTTGTAATGCCTATTTTGCGCTATAAATACCCTCACGCAGGGACGAGTGCACATCAGAGTGCAGAAAACAGCTCGGCCCAGCTTAACGGCTTCCGGTTCAACCGTGATGGCAGGTCGACGGGCACACGCTTGCGCCACACTGCGAAAACACGCCGATTAAGCGGGTATATTTCTGTCAGCCGGACGGGTCGTCTTCCCTGCATTGCTCTGGATCGATGGTGGGGGGGGCATTGTCGGCTTGTATGGCAGCAAGCTGCTCCAGAAGGGGTCTGCTGGCATTACGCAACCCCCCACCCCCGCCCCCCAGACACCGCAGCACAGTGGGGATGGGGCGGGCAGACTGTCTGGCAAGGCGGCCTGCTGCCTTGAACTGGACAAGGAGAGAAGCGGCCAGTGCCCGTCCATTTTGTGGTCATAAGGCAGACATGCGCAGAGATATGTATGCACACATTCGCATGGACAGACAGAATGGATATGCAAAAGGCACACACACACACACACAAAAGTTGGTCTTCCTATCTAAATGGGGACCGTCCATTAATTTCTATGGGAAAATCCCATAATTTCTATGGGAAAGTCCTAATCACAACACCCTTCGCCCCTACCCATCCCTTCTCTTAACCATAAGTAACCAACACAAACGCAGGACTTCTAGAATTTTTACATTTTTGATTGCATTCACAGATTTTTATAAAACTGAGGTTATCCAAATGGGGACCTCAAAAGATGTCCCCAGAAATAGGGACATTTCAGGTTTTACTATACTTTGGGGACAATTTGGTCCTCAAATGTGATCTATGCAAACACACACACACACACACACACTTCAAGCTTGTGGACATAACGTCAGACAGCCCATGTGATTGTCAAAAAGGGGTGGGGCTTCCTCACCTATGGACAATATGGACACCCATGAATCAGGCTGCGTCGGGCCGTTCTCCATGTGTGTGGTGGGGGTATGTGCCCCCCCCCCCAACATAAACACCTGTTTCTCTTCTTGCAGCTTAAAAAAGCTGCACTGCCACTTTTCACAGAACAGGGGCCTTGGAAGGGAGTTTTGGAAGCCTGAAGGTACCTGGATGGTCAGAGCGAAACTGCAGACTTGCACAATCCCATAATTTAACACAACACTGTAGTGGACTGTTATGCTCTGTGGGGGGGAGGGGGGATGGGTTCCTGGCGTCACAAATTTCCGGGAACAGTCAATACTACTTACAAACTTAAGGGCGTTTTAATAACACTGTGTTAAAATTATCATCTTTTTTGTTCTTTGGGGCCAAGGAGTCCATTGCACTCTAAATGCGTAAAGAAAATAAAATCGTCGTGACAACCATGAAGCACAGACACACCCAGACACACAGAAATACACACACACACACACACACAAAACACAGAGTACCCAAAAGCTGTGGTTTTCCCCATGCCATCACAGGAGACAGAAATCTCCCTGTTAATTCTCAGTTAAACTAAAGCCGTTGTTTATGTGTTTATGTATTTTACCAGGTGTGGGGAGAGGGAATGGAGCGATACAAACAGAATTACCTAGCAAGGTGATTCTGGGCTCCCAAAAAGATCAGCTTGGCCTTGATCTGGCCCAGCAAGCTAGTGGAAAAACTGTTCTGATTAAGTATCATGTGTAACGTTGCCCCCCCCCAGGGCGGGCAAGCAAAAACCGGCCCACCTGATCCCCTGGTGACCCTAAACACCCTCCTTGCATTTTCAGCACCGCACAATCAACACCGAGGCATAAGGTTACCATGACAACTCGTGCCATTTCACTTAAAATGATTAAAATGTACTATTGCTAAGCTGACAGTCACATCCGTAATGACGGAGCGCTTCTTTCTTACAGCCTACTTAACGGCTATTTGGATATCGGATCTCGATCCATCCACTCGAGTCCATCCAGCGGTATTTACAGCAGCCATGGGAGTTGCTCTCTTATAAAAGGAACATAATATGTGACACTGGAAGGCAGTGAGCTGCACAGCAAACATGCTGAGCTAATGAGACTCATTCAGCTCCGTGCCCTGATATATGACACCTGAAATGCAGCCATAGGTTGGAAACAGAGCAGAGAGGGAGATACGTGATTGTACGCCTTTTAGGCTGTGCTTCATGCCTGTATGTTGGCTTTCCTTGGGATTATGATTGATGTAGCGAACCAGATGTTGGACAAAAGCGTGTTAAACCGTACAGGCTCCCAGTCTTCATAAATGTGGTACATGTAGAACAGAGAATGGTGCTAATTAAACTAACAGGGGCACTGGGAAAACCATCTGAACCATCGATCCATTCCCTCAGAACTAATTCGGCCCAAGAACAACAAACATATGCTTGAAAATGCATCTTTTAAAAAATCCAAAGTAAGTTAAAATGCTTCTTGACGTACACTGAACTCTTTCCCAATACTGTTGGTGTCTAGTTATTTTTCTGTGCTAAGGGTCCTTTCACAACAAAGAGTGAGGTTCACAAATGCTGGTCCTTGCAACATCAGAACCTTAGATGGCTACCAAAACACACTGAGACAAACAGCAGCCCCACACTATAGCAGCTGATCCAGCAGCTGACGGTTCACTAAACCCAATACAGCACCTTGCTCATTTCACAGTCACCCCATCATGTTGAGGCACGTCCCAGTGCTCCCCCCCAGGGAGCAGACTCACCTGAGACGGGAATTTGTAAATCCCTGCAGAAGCAGGGTGACTCAGTGTTGGGAGCAGCGTCTGACGGTGGACATGTTGTCATCACGTCGAAAGTCTGTGACAACGGAGGCTCCCAGATCAAAGCCACCAGCACCAACAACACAAACTCCAGTAACGTGGACAGAAGAGAAATGAAACTGAATCACTGTTGGGTCTCTGCTGTGAAACTCAAGTGCATCTACTGGGTTGCTAATACCGGTGGGCAGCTCAGCGGGTTCGGTCTCTGGGCCTGTCATCAGAATTTTGTTGGTTCGAGACCCATGAACATCTCAAAGAACAGCAAGATGGGATATGTGACGAGAAGCATTCCAATGTACCTGCACTTTGGAAACAAAGTGTCATTTCAAAAGTGTTCGACCGTTTCAGGCTACTGTGACTCTCAACACCAAGTCAGCTCCAACTAGCCATGACCAGAGACTGTGAGCTCTGGACATGACCCAGCACCACCCTTTGACATTAAGGTTTTGTCGCCATGCAGAGATTAAAGGACAGCATGTTTGTTGATACATGTCCTCACTGATGACGCTTCTGTCCCTGTACTACAAATACACCTACAAAGAAAATTGAAGATTAATTCACCTGAGCCAATGTCAATTTGTTGAAGACATTCGAAAGATCAACAATTGTTAAACAATTCTTCAGACATAAGGACCTTGAAAATGAAAAGCCTGGTTCCCCAGCCATTTGGAAGCACTAACTTTCAAAGAAGGTGTGCAGAGGCCTTGCATTACATCCAGAGGGGGATTAATGTGTACATTAATGTGACAACAGACATAAAAGCAGCAGTGGCCCTGCTTTTACAGACAAAGCTCATTTCAAATCCCGTGGGGCAAAAATACCTCACGCTTGAACGCGAAAGTGGATTTTGAAATGGTTTTTCTTACAAGATCTGCTAACATCCTTTCAAATGTTCACATGTTCACAATATGAGTCCACTGGGTTCTTTAATATCACAGCAAGTCTTGTCTAATTGAAAGTGCAAGCAGGATAAACACTGGGATGCTGGATTTTGCATAAATTGGTTGATAGTTAATGGTGCCAAGGCTCACGTGGGCCCTGGACTCAGGAGAGATTTTCTTCTGCTAGTTCATGAACATGAGTGTGTGGGTGGGGTGGTGAAATGGTACGGAAATCGGCTGCAGGTCCGCATCCGAAAATAAACGCAAGAAGTTTCACAGGGGAGGGGCTTCGGTCATGAGGGAGCCCGAAAGTCTGGATGTCTATAAATATGGAAGTTATGAAGATCTGAGGTGGTTGCCATAGGCTGTATGCGATGGGAGCAGACCGTGTCACGCCCTGGGTGTCACATGGCCGCCGTCACACAGGAGTGGACACTCGATGGGGGTTTACTCCTGCGTGGCATGCATTCCAGTTTAAGTCCTACTGGAACACTGTGATGGCACGTGGAGATCCTGGGCTAAGGGCAATGAGAACGTTGACCTCAAACACCAAGAAATCACAAATGAAATTGCATGCAAGACTCATCAAACATATTAAAAGGCTGTTACTAATCACCTGGGAACCCAACCACGGCACTTGAAACAGGAATTAGAAGCTCAGTGGTGAGTTATACAAAGAAAGCCATTCTTTCACCAGGGGCAGACAAACGAGAAGTTACTTTCCAGACATTACAGTCACCTTTCCCAGACGAATTCAATAACATGAGCTAAGCTTTTTCAGACAGGGCTCCTTGCTCCTTGGACGGATAGCTAATGCAAACAAAATTACAACAATATTACCTGTCTCACTGTCAATTTTGTACACACCTGAGTATCAGACAGACAGGGATGAGGTGAAAACTCATGGAAAAATCATGTGGTTACTTTACCAATGTAAAGTAATAATTTTGAAGACGATTCAAATGATGGGTTATTAGACACAAAAACAGTCTTTGGGAGAATGTTAAAGGCACACTGCGAAGGTCCAAACAGAAAGAACGCTTGAAAAAAACCATCATGCCAGATGACTCAAAACATTCAGGAATGACACCGCTGACAGGGGCGGAGCTTCCATTCTGGCCTTCACACCGCAGCTATAAATAGGGACAGCTCACGGTGAGGTGTGGTGAGCCAGCACAGAGGATGGTCCGACATGCAAGGGGGCTGACCAGTTTGCAGAGCAGCTCCTCCAGGAGAGCGGAAACCATAACTTTGCCAGTCTGCCATTAATCCCCCCTGACTCACAACACACAGGCCTGGTTACATGACGCCCATGAAGCAAAGCACTAATGTAAATGAGACAAGCAGTGCCATGTTTGACATCTGGGTAGATCTCCTCGACTGGTTTGATGGGTCCTAGCATGGGAGGTTAAGACAAGTTATTTTACTGCCTATCAGGTAGAGAAAGAACGATGGCAGGCATCCAGTGGAACAAGTTATGCAAACATCTGTTGCAGAGAACATAAAACGTCCAAATGGATTTCTCAACACAGCATGGGCAGGAACATTAGCTTAAACATTAAAGTGGATGTTTTTCCCAGTGAAAACTGCAGCTTTCAGTCTGGTCCTGCAAATTCTTTTTTTTTGGTTTTAATCCATGCAGCCTGTGATGCGTAACCCAACTCAGTGTGTATTTTTAATGAGAGGGATTACTTACGTGGACGTACCTCTCCATCTCAGCAAGAAGCACAAGTTCAACTCTGATACCCAACACGACCCAACCCGGTACCATGGAAGAGCGACGGAGAATTGGGGAAGCGCCGAAATGCCAAAAGCCGCCGCCAGGGTCACGCATCCCTGTCATCACCAAATCGGAACTCAGGGACGCCGTCATCCGCCTAGCTACGAGTTTGACAGAGCTGGTGGGGGGGGCGGGGGAGCGTCCTAATTCACGTTGTCCTGGGTACACCTTCAAGCGCGATGATCGGGCCAACTCGCCACCAAAAAAAACGGAATGTGGCAGGCTGTTTGCAGGGCTGACAGCCACCACGACGCCAATGGTCGGCATAATGTTCCAAGAAAAGACTCATCACCATAAAGGTGCCGGATTAAAGGAGCTGAACACGTACTTAAAGTTACCGCGGTCGTATAAATAGCTATGGTGGCTAGCATTAAGCTAGGTAAGCAAGGCCAGATAGAGCACCAGCTAAGCTGCTGAATCACAGATGATCTGCAGGCTGAGGCCCCACAGAGCTCAGTGTGTGGAACCAGAAGGTAGTGTTGGGAAGCAGCCTTGGAGCTCTCACTCTCTCTCTCTCTCACCCTGGGACTGAAGCCAGGGTCCTCCAAGGGGTCTTATAGCTCTGTATCTGTTTACCAACATGGCTAAAGAAACTGTGGATAACTGTGGCTATTTTATCTTTAGGACCTCATAAACACTAATAAAATTTTACAGTATACACACCTCTGTATACACTCAAGCAGATGCCTGACATGTCCAAGAAGATAAAAACCTTTGGTTCAGTATTCCTGGGCTCTGATAGCCAATAAGAGGCAAATCCGTGGAGAACGATGAATCACACCGTCTCAGAGTCAACGTTGATGAGACTGGTGAAGCTGATAGTGTCCTCTGAGTCCTTTCTTCCGCTTTTTATATCAGAACAGCCAAAGTGCCTGAAGACTGAAGGATGCAGCCCCCTCACTAATTTTTAACTAATGTGATGTATTGAAATGTAACCAATTAATGGGCAACTTTTGTGGGCAATGGTGGCCTAATGGTTAGGGAAGTGCACTTATAATTGAAAGATTGCTGGTTTGAATCCCTACCTGGCAAGGTACAACCCCCTCCCCCCCACCAGTGGTGCTCCCCAGGCGCTGAAGCTGAATTAGCTGCCCCATGCTATGTCACATAAGGGTTAAATGTTGCTGTGCTGTGGTGTCCTCAATGACAATCAGTCATTTTCACCTCACTTATGAACAGCTGATGGTACAACTGCTGGAACTCTGACTGGTTCACAAAAAAAGAGTGATGTGGTAATTATTTCCTGAGCGATAACATGTGGTCTGCAGACAAATCGGTTGAAAAGGTTCCGAAAGTGAGGGTATAGTACATGGTGGAGACAGACCTTGTGATATGGTAAGTGGGACACTGAAAAATGTCACATGTATTGCAGATGGAAGCAAAACATGCACCAAACAATCTTAGCTGATTATAGCAATGAGGCCTGGAGCCTCATGCTGAGCTTTGGACCTCCTGGGGATAAACATATAGAGCTTAGGACAGTGTACTGCTGTTTCTGGTGTCATATGCCTTTTTAGACACCTTCATCCATGACTCTGACCCTGAACTAGATAATTAGATGGATGGATGGATGGATGGATGGAGAGATGGATGGATGGAGAGATTTTCATCTACTTTCATAACTGGAAGACTGATTAAGGAAAGTACTCAAAAACAACAGGTGAAACCAACATGATGGTTAACAAAAGTGAAAAGTGAACTGTGAACAACATCCACTAAAGGGGAACAGTTCCCTTCTGGATTTGGGATGGACAGCCAAACTGTGTCAGACAAACAAACTGTGCTCCTGGACTCATGAAAGGAGATTTTTTTTAAGTTTAATCCTTAAAGCTCAATGTAAACCATCCATCTTCCCTCCCATCTCAGATGAATTTCATTTATTGTAATATATAAGTAAAGAACATAATCACACCTTTGTTTCTCACTAGAATGACTTCACACATTTAAAAATTAAAAGCAAAGGCCAGCTTCCTGTCTGCGGCTGCCATCTGCTTATATTCCAGCCTGCCTCTACACAGATAACACACTTCTTCCACTGCTGCCCTTATCATTTGTAGGCCAGGTCTCCTGTTTCTCCTTCACAGGGATGCGGACGTTGGGCACATGGAAATGACTGGATCTAGATGCAAACTGATTGCCACCAGATTTTATTTTCAGCTCCATGGGTCCTGGAGGGCAGATTAAACACAACCTCTGAGCACACACGACCTACACTACATGAGCCCATTGCGTCTGAGGTCAGCAACTGCAATCCAGAAGGGCTGAGCAGAGTGTACCAGATTTTTTTTTTTTTGCTCTAGCAAATGAATTATTTGGATACTAGGTTACTGCATCTAGGATTTCAGCTGTAAATCAGGCACCAGCTGCTGCATGATGTCACGCTTCACGGAACAGCATGAATGATAAAAAAAATTACATGCACTTAACACACTAGGAACATGATGATGATGCCAACTGTCCTCCATGATGAGTGTCTTGTTTTGCTAAAATAAATGTTGATTTTTGTATTACAGGAAATGTTCCAATCAAAACGAACATGCAGCCATCCAAAAGGAATATGCGGCCATCTAAAGGAACATGAAGAGCATCATGGAAAAAGGCATTTTTAAATGCTGTATAAATACACCACTTGCGATGGGCTGGCCTCTTGTCTGGTGTCATTCCCCCCCTTGTGCCAACTGCTTGCAGGATGGGCTCCCAACGTGCATAGAAAAAATGGGTGTAAAAAATGAATTGATGGAGGGATGGATAGATAGATGGATGGATGGATGCACAACCCTGAACTACCACTACAGGCAAGCAAACATAGGAAATAATCTGATATTTATGACACAGTGTAAGGGGGCGTGATTTAAAGCAGCCAGCTAATTAGCTCCATAATACAAGGAATTATGGGTAGTCATGGATAGCCATGAAGAGCAGCGGTGTGGCCTCAATCCGGAGAGCCGTGAGCTTAGCGTTCTGCTCGAGATGGCACCAGCCCTCCTGCCACGCCACCTCCTGCTGCCTCCTGCCCACACGCGCCTCCTCTCGAGTGGCCGATTCCATCTCCCATATGGCGGACATGTTGTACATTTGCACAAAGTTGTTTAACAAATGAATCCTTAATCTCTGTCGTCCAGATTTGCAGACTCTAGTCCAGACTTGTGCAGCAATGAAGCATGCCGCTTGTGACCACAGATGGAGGACACGGAAACAGCACACATGCAGTACAATGCAGCGGTCGGGCTGCGGCAAGAGCGTAAACGCTATTCCTGACCGCAAATCACTCTTGAACTAGACTTTCCCTCATGTGAAGTCTGTCACGTTGACCGCTCTCTTTAGCAACAGCTTTTGCTAAGTGGGAGACGGTCACCTTCCAGTCTATGGGGGACTGCAGACTTGGAGACGCAGAATAGGGGATGAATTTGTGGAAGATAGAGAGGAGTGTTACGGCTGATGAGCTGGAGCACGGCCAGACAGTGCTGTGGAGCAGAGGAGGTCTCCAGTCAGAAGCTGACTCAACAATTTTAGCGGGTGGGCTTGAAAGTGCATCGATCACAAACTCTCACACAAATCCCAAACTGGGACTCGGAACATGGCAGAAACACCTCTAAGCCCTTCTAATCACAACAGAGACCTTCATGTCCTGTAAAAACTCCTTTTATATGACTGGTTCAGCAGGGCAATTTAACAGCTAAGTGGAATCCTTTTAAAATATGAGAAAACATTTCCCTGGTCTAGACCAAATCCTGCCTGGAAAGCAAAATCACCTTTTTCCCAGGATTATGTGATTTTCTTGTGGCATGAAGAAGGACTTGGCATCTGGCAACAATGGAGGAACAAAATGCAGGAACAAAAGTTCATGGTGGTGTTACAAATGAGAACAAACATCCATAAGGTGAGAAAATCTAACAGCTGACTGACAGGAGAACAGGCTGCAGCTCTCAGAAAAAACAAACAAGAGCTTTGTAGGTTATGCAGAAGATCACTGATTGGGGTGAGAAAAGCACCATGGTCAGGAGAGTCAAACACTATTCCGCCCTTAACTCCAGGGGCACTAGACTCTGCCTGACTCTACAGAGAGAACCTAAACCCTAAGCCTTCCTCATGTGCATATCAATTTGGACAAAAGTGTCTATTACATAAACAAATAAATGTGAATGGATTAGACTGGCAATGCTCATACATACACAGAACCTGCCTTAGCTGGACCAGACCTCACATTACATAACCACATGTACACTGTAGACAACAATATATATATACCACCAAATTCGGAATAGGGTAAGAGATGCTGTACTGTCAGAAGAGGTGCGATGCAATTCCCAAACCAAAAAAACTTGCGTGTGGTTTACAATCAGACAAAACAGATGCACGTCCTGCACTCGCGCAATTACACCCAAGGAGTCGTACAGAAAAACAATGAACTACTGGCCACCACATGGAGGTAATGAATCGTTAACACTCTAGCATCCACTGCTGCAGAGCAACAGAGAAGTTCTTGTGGTCACACATTTACAAAAATGTTAGGCAGTCAGGGTATTGTATCCTTCGGCTTCAGTAGAGGAGAGTCTCCTCAGTGCAACACACAGAGAATGAACTTACGGATAGCTGTCTAAGTAAACTGGTCCAGTTTGACTCCAGTGTATATCCCAGTGAACAGTCCAAATCTGTTTCTCCCTCAGTTCTGGCAACAGGCAGAAAACCACTATGGAAAGCACCAATATTAGTGACACGATTTAAGGCTGCTAGTGCAGCATCCCCCTCCCCTGTTTTACCCAAAGAAGGAGACATTTGCCGAGACAAGTACAAAGACCATGTTAGTCCAGGCAAGAGACAGCTGATAGGGATGAGGGCTGGTGGAGAAGCCTTTGCTCACATCTCAGCAAAGCAGAGATTAAGGTGACAACAACTCCCAAATGTCCTGGACCGAAGGGCTTTCAGATTCGCTTTTGGCTTTAGAGGCAACCCATTAACTTCATTAGGCTAAATGCCTGTTATCAGGATAGATAAAAAGAAACACTTTTATAACCATCTGCTTTGGGGAGTGAGATCGCTAAGGAATGTGTACACAATGTGTTAAAAATCGCTACTAAGTTTACAAATATATGAGTGGATCGGTGATAATTAATCCAGGTTATTGTTATCGGTGTATGTCTAAAAGCACACTCTAGAGATACACAAATATGATACTTTAATGGATAAACCCTTAAAGCGATATTTGCATTTTTAAACCTAAGTGAAGGAAGGTTTCAAGTTAAAATCCAATGTGTAGAACGATAAATAAGGATTTAGTACAGTTAAACTCCACATTCAGAACACAAATATACATCATCTAATTCGCTTTTCAAAGTAGTTCGCCTATAGCGCTGTATATGCATAAAAGAAGATGAAGTGGCATCGTGTAACGAAGTATATACTATTTATTTTATGATGGTTTCACGAATAAAGTATATTTGGCTAAGAAGCTAAGCTAATAGTAACGATCCATACTTGCCTCATCCTGCAACCCTATTGCCCTTACAGCCTGTTATGCGGTTTTATACTTCATAATTTTCCTCGTCTAAAACCTGCGCTCTTCACTGACTTACACTATATGGAGAAACAATTTGGGATGAAAAAGTATAAATATTACTAATGAAAAAGCCAAGGGTTAGCAATTTAATATGCGGTTATACCGGCAGAAAAAAATGCATGCTTTATATGCCGCTTTAATTACCTGACTACCAATAGCCAAATAATAACCGGTTCACTGCATTGCTGGTAAATGCACGGGATTCGGTTTTTTACCTCTGCTGGGTTCCGTCTGCATGGTCGTCACACCGGCATTCACGGACGATAATATCTCGATGCTGTTCTTCGACATTAATGTGAAATGTTACAGTAGCGCGTCAGCCGGCGCGGCTCCGTGCTCCGTCTCCCGCTGACCTCCAATCAGTTCGCCGCTCCGTTCCTGCTCCTTGCCGACATGATTTGTATAAAGGCGCACAACCGTTCATCTAACCGCATATTTTTTAAACGAATGTCTTCGCGTAGTGTATCTGGTCGCCAATAATGTAAGGAAGATTTTCTTACTATATGGGTTACATTATTCGAAATAGTTGGCTCATTCCCTGAGTTGTCGCAACTGCCGATTATGGCTAATTCGCATATCACTAACGGAAAAATACATTTTAAGCATATATGACAGTTGCCATGTTTATTTATACCTTTACCGTTCGTTTTATTATATTGAGAGGGCAGCCTTGCTGATTTTCACAAAGAAAATCGGAAGAAAATGTTATGGTCTTCCCATATGCATGCTATTTCACATATTAAATCGATTGCCGCTATTTATTCATGTTTTCATGAAAGGATGTCTGTGTCACGTTACTGGGTAATAAACTGGTCACCTGTGACAGTACTTCTGCGTACATTAAGCATTTTAAAAAGTAACTTTTCCATTTGCATTAACTTACGCTCTCTGTAAACCTTGAGTAGTAGACTAGTGTACAAACACAGAAAACTATTCTTATCTCAATGCATAAATCTTCAAATACTCAGTCAGGAAGCCATGAATTTCAAAATAATATTACAAAATTACAGGCGTTGGAAAAATAAATATCAATATTATCTCATAATGATGCACTGGAACAAGGTATCGTAACATGCTTATAAGAGACCATATTGAATCGGCAATACTACGCTATTCCGCAGTAAAATAAAATTCCTTGTCCAGTGTTTCTACGGTTCTATATACGGCGGAGTATAGTAATCTTTTACTCTGGTGACCTCTATCGAGAGCGCCCTGGAATTACATGTACCGCAAATGCCGTCTTTCATAATGTGCCATAAAATACCGAGCTTTAGCCTTGTTGCAAAGACACTGAAAGGTTGTATGCAATATCTGAAGAGACGACGGGGAATATCGGGGCTGTCGTATGATGACTTGGTAATTTTCACAATAGGTGTATTGAAAGTAAGGTTAAATTAATGGGGGAATGATTTTTTTGTTAAGTCTGTTTCATATTTTGTGGTGTGAGTTGGAGGAAGCAGGAGAAATTAGTGTTTATGTTCCGTAGGGCGCAGGCCGGGGTGATCCTTCAGTTGGAGCTTCATTCTTGGTTTTTAACTAATCTATCCTTTCTATCTGTAATTGTTTGTATATCTATAACGTAATTCTACATGACTTTTTGGAATTTTCCTTTTTGGAATTTGCCAATTGAAAGAAGGATATAGTTCACAGTGAAAATGGGGTAGTCGTAGTACCATAACTTATCTTAGCCTGTGTTCACCCACTTCAAAGTTGTGCAGCTGAAGCACAGTATTTCTTTCTGAATCAGCAGAAATGGCAAATGTCTCGATAGGTCCTCTGCAGTTCAGGTCCATAAACCGGTCTACAAATTTGAATTTACTGAATAAACATATTTATGTTGGAATTAATTCAGTCTGTACAGCCTCTAGAACTGCAATTCAGTCGTGAAAGTGAGAGGAAGGTGGTGTCGATTTAATGTTAGAGGGCTGGGTTAATTTTGGAATCAGGCTAAAAAATGTAGTCCATTCTTAACATAAAATTACACAGACGTCAGCTTGTGTGTGTGGCTCAGCGAGTTGAAGACCATGCCAATGAAATTATTTCATTTTTTTTTTTACCAATGAGCAAGGCCCTAATTGCTCTAGGGACTGACCCTAGCTGCTTAATAAATACACGTGGCTTCTTTTGTAAGACAAGAACATTATGTAAGAGTATGTATATTCATCCAGATTTCAAACCACTATCCAAGATAGTCTACCCCAGATAATACAAGGCGCAAGGCAGGAAATAACACAATAGCTAATAAATGCGGATTGCCGGAGGAATCTCGTACTGCTCTAATACGGGATTCGAACCTCTAACATTGAAGGTGCAATGCAACAATACTACTAATCGGGGACCCGAGGCGCACATTCAGAACATTTAAGAGCTGTCTAATACTCTGTCAGATGTTTACGCGGATGTTGTGAAAAAATCGTAAAAATGTAGCCCATAAGAAATTAAGAATTGCTCGATATTTTCTCGATTACATGTTTTACGTTGTTTACGGTAAATACCTTTGCCCCGAGAAATGACTGAATATTCCGTTTTCAAATCACGACTGTGGCGTATATGACTGACAGGTATTTGACCCAACCATGACGTCCCAGCAACCTGCTATCCAATGGGATTAGAGAATGTATATCAATGGCTGGTGGGCGTGAGAATAACAGGAAATGAAACATGCCAGAGACGCTCCGTTAACGTTAACATTTCTTTATATATATATATATATCTATATATAAAAGAAACGGGTTGGATTGAAGATGTGCGGTTTTTATAGACTAACTCATAACTAGCTGGATTTTTTTGCTAAATCGACGACTCATCCAAGTGAGGCAAGTAAATACTCACGAGTAGTAATCTAAGCATTGTTAGACCTCGACATTTGCATTGATTCGCTAAACATAAATTTGAATTAGCTCATTTTAAATAGCATCTAGTGTAATTCCTATCGATTTTCTATAGCTGACTAGTAAGATTTGGTTAGCAAATGGTTTCTACCGATACGGCGCTGTTAGTAGTAGCAAGCTATAGTTATGAAATCAACTCTAAATGTATGGTACTTGTGCGCGTATCGAAAGCGTTAAAAGTGTGCATGTCTTCATAAATCGAGTCATTCGCAGCCCGCTTTGTCTGTGATTGAACAGGTATCCACGTAGGTACTGAATATATACTCTTTTTTGCTATTTTCATCACAGAGGATGGTGCCATTATTAAGGGAAAAAAATTTGATTTTAAAGATTCATTGACCAAATGGGAGTGAACATTTTGCCAGATTAAAAACCAGTGAGTTGACTGTTGTTTTCATGGTTGTTCCCTCCAGCCCAGCATTGAGTAACAATGTCTCTAGCGCAGAGAGTGCTTCTCACGTGGATCTTCACCCTGGTCTTTCTCATCATGCTTGTTCTCAAGCTGGACGACAAGATCCGATGGAACTGGTTCCTGGTCTTCCTCCCCGTGTGGGTCTTTGACGTGATTCTCGTCATCATGCTAGTCGTCAAGATGGCCGGTCGTTGTAAATCGGGTCACGAACCCCGTGATGGTCCCCAGGACCTTCGGAAGAAATCCTGGTATCTGGTGGCAGTGTTGCTGAAGCTGGCTTTTTCCCTGGCGCTCTGCGCTCGACTGGAGCGGCTGGCAGACATCAAGGTCACCTTCGTCTGCATCCCGCTGTGGGTCCTGCTCTTGGGGGCTATGGCGGAGTTGGGTTACAACATCTTCCCCGACCGAAGGGACTAAGTCTTTAATTTATACCAGTAGCGGAAGTGATTCTGCTTTTCCTGCAACCCTCAGCGGGCATCTCTACTTCGGACAACGCGAGGGGGTTACCCTTTCAGGCTCGTTGGGTCTGTATGCAACCTGCAGGAGGTCATTTTAAGTGCACTGACGGGACAGGTTGCTCAGATGAACTCCCGTCCTTAATCAGTCATGTCCATTTATTTGAGGAATCCTTTAAGTAAAACAATGTTATGTATTGCGAGTATGTAAGAGTTCCCGGACTCGGCTTACACAATCCTCCAACCTGCAGACATTAACTTCTCATCCAGACTGAATGCACCTGTTGTCTTTAAAGGATTTGTCCTTTAGTACTGAGCAATTTTATACTGGTTGTGGTGTATATATTTTTGTTTTACTTTAAAGACAACTAATTTCTGTTTGCTATAAATGATCTATCATTTGGTCTGTATTCAGTGTGTAGTTTGGTATTGATTGAATAAAAAGTTTTTCATATTTGAAGAATGTAGATTTGTAGTTTGTATTGTTCGACTAAAATCGGAAGTTCTACAAATACTACGTTCCATCCGGCATTTTCCAACACACACACATACTGATGGTTTTATAGTCAAGTGAACTTCTTACTGATCATGTTTCAGTAGATGGCAGTATTGAGCACATCTTTCAGTGCGCTGTAGAGAACTTAAAACATAATTCTGTAGTGTTGCTGTACAAAATTACCTTTCTGAAATAAATATGGGAAACCATATATTTTAATTGTTAAACTGGGCCCTTATGTAGGTGCCCTTAATTTCCTTGTAAGGGTGCTGAACATACGATCACAATATTACTATAACTCTAAACGTCACTGCTCATCTAATTTTCCCTTTAGTTCATGTTCCAAACTAGCACGATTCTTGAGTGAAATGTTTTCCCTTACACAACGAAAGTCTTTACTTTTGGCTGTATCAAATGAGAATAATCTGAGGGTCTTGATAACGAACAGCTACCAGTCGGCAGCCGCCCTGACAGGCAGGGTCCTGCGGTTTAGCGTTCCGCCCTCGGCCGACATTCCAAGGCAAACATGCTGGGCTCCTGCCCGCGTCCCGTCAGGGGGCTTTGCTGACTCCACGTTTTGTAGCAGGTCCCAGCCATCTGCAGCTGGGTCTGAAACAGCACATCAGATGCAACAGCCACAGTGCTGACGGAGGTTACATCATGAGGACATTTGTAAATAAATGTCTTCGTTATTGACCTCGTAAGCCATTTTTGTTCAGTGACGCTCTCTCAGGCAAAGACCGACTGGCTAGAACAGTGTGAGCTTGTCCATACATGCAACCATATGAATATAACTGATAATCCTTAGTGGTATTTCAGAATATCAACTTAGCCGCAACCTGTGTGTGTGTGTGTCTGTGTATGTGAGACTGTAGATGTTACTGATGGCTTTATAGTCAAGTGAACTTCCTAATGATCAGCATCAACCAAAATGGGATAAACAGCTTTTACAAGCAGAAAGAGAGAACTAAATAAATGTGCGTTTTCTTAAAATAAAATGAAAAGGTCTCTTCAACTCTCACTTTTATAAAACAAAAGGAGAAAATTTGACGCTTGACATTTGATCAGTAAAAAAAAAAAGTTATGGGTGAAGTGGTAAGGGCATACAGATGGAAGCGAGCTAGATTTTACACAGATTTTCAACAGCAGTCTTTGGAACATGAGTTCGAGCTTCCCCACTCCCTCACTCATCCGGGGAGCTGCCTGCAGACAGTACGTGGTCACAGACTTGCTTTCAACACCAGGAGGCACTAGTGAGCCAAGTGTATACCACAGCAGATGGTCTGTGTGAAAAGACGCTGCATGCTGTCATGCCACCTTTGAGTCCACCAGGTAATGTTGGACATCTTACATAAGCTAAGCTCCAGTTAGCCCTCCTCTTCACAGAACACCATTAAAACCAGTGTCAACTCCACTATAAAAAGCTGAATAGTACAAGGACTTAAAACAATCTCCTGTCAATTTGCTCTGCATAATGTGCGAAATGCAGAAAGATCTCGTCCAATCAAACTTGAACCACGAGCTTCCCCTACCCGTCAAAGTGCTACGGATCTACATTTCATGTAAATTATACATATATAAATACATGTATGCAAACAAAATATTATGGTATAAATGCCCATCTTTCAATTATTTACATACATTACATACATTATTCACTGTCTGCTGCATTCAGGACAAGTTCTTCGGTCATGTGACCTACCTCTCTGTCCAATCAAATCCTGCGTAGAGGGGCTCCATGTCACCTGTTTAAATGGAAAAACGCCCCAATGTTTCGAACCTTTATTAGGAGGTTCAAATTTAGGTATAAATCACACTACAAGTTCAAAAAAATATTTACACTACAGTGCTGACATTTAAAATTGAACAAAAAATTAATATAAATAAACTCTATGGAGGGTGAAGGGGTCGTTAAAAGAATTGTCATAAAAAAAACAAAACTGGTACTTATGGCAACTATAAGAACCTACAACTTAAAAAATAGATTAAGTGAGGAGCTGTTTGCTCGCTGAGGCAGTCAGCTCGAAGTGCTTGGAGAGAGGCCCCGAGGAATGTGTCTAGCTACCTGTGCTCCACATGGCAACAGACTGATGTTTGCCCCACCGGACTCACAAACCCACATAACATACTACTGGTCCATTTTGTGTGTGTGTGTGTGTGTGTGTGTGTGTGTGTGTGTGTGTGTGTGTGTGTGTGTGTGTGTATGTATGTGTGTGTATGTATGTGTGTGTATGTATGTTTGTGTATTTCTGTTTATATATATTTTTATATATATATTATATATTGGGTTTTTGTGAAT
>JABFEA020000067.1:24602422-24617902 GCA_019775915.2 Cyphomyrus plagiostoma
TCCCATTCTGACATTCAGTTTGGAGTTCAGGAGATTGTCTTGACCAGGACCACACCCCTAAATACATTGAAGCAACTATCATGTGATTGGTTGATTAGATAACTGCATTAATGAGAAATTGAACAATTGTTCCTAATAATCCTTTAGGTGAGTGTATATTATACCATTATAAACGTAAAATTTGCTATGTCCAAAGTGTATTTACACGGTTTAATACAGAAGGAGACTATTTACATGGTAAGAACTGTTACGTGTGTGCAGAGTTGTCTCGAATTGATAATCTCACTTCAACCAGCGGGCCGAAGTTGGCAACCTGTGATTTATCTGAAATAAAAAGTAAAAAGCAGTTTTTGCCTGAAACGGCTCATCATTCCGTTTGCGTTGTTACTCCGACAAATATAAAATAAATATGAGAAAAACATGTCACGTTTTATATCTTTTTGAAATGATAAGACTGTCCATATCCTACTCTAACAGTGTTTAAAGTGATAAGTTCGTATGTATTTATATTAAAACGAGACTTTAATTTTATTATCGGTGTGGGATTACAGAGAACCAATAGTTAAATCCATGAACACTAAAATACATGACAGACACGACTGTATTAGGGTTTTACAGCTTTAGTTAAGCACTTTACTTAAACATGCACAATTTTCACATTATTTTCTCTTATTTTGAAATGCTGAAAACGTATGTTTTTTTTTGTTTCACCCGAGTTGAATTGTATAAAAAAATAACTTTATACAATTGTTAAATAACGTAAACTTTGACGAACATGAAGTCACCAATAAACCATGTCTATTTATCCAACATTTTATAAAACACATACTGCGTTTGAAAAAACTTTTCAGCTTTACGATTTCATGACAGAGCAGCCCCTCTGTTAGGAACATTACGGCTTTTTAGTTGGGGTGTTCGACCCGCTGCTGTTATTAACACTAATGGCACATTAGTGCAAACAAAAGGCCAGCATACGCCGAAATACGTCTATCTTGGAGGTTAAAGGAGTTTGATGCTCATTGGTATGGGAAAGGGGCGGTTCTAGTGTTAACTGGGTAGTTGTGCCTTTTAACACACACCTTGCATGAAGGCTGCGGCGCATATATATGCCGATTTAGCGAATATACTTTCATTTGGTACTATATACATGTAACCAGGTTATTTTGCTGTATAATTACACAAGATCTGTTCATTCTGAATTGCTGACTTGCCTTCGCTACACCCCCTCAAAATGTGTAACAGAAAAATCACACAATGCAGATAAACCGATTACATATGCTATATGAAGATAAGTATTCAGATTACAACTAAAGCTTTGAAGAAAATAAAATGCTTTATTTTTTTATAAATAGGCTGTTGTATAATAGGGGTGGGCTGTAGACTTCTCATGGTGTTATCGGTATGGTGCAAATCTGTATCGTGGCGCACGATCACACCAGTAATGACGATGACAGCTGTGTACCACCCACCCCTAGTGTGTGCGTGAGCGCATAGGCACACCCACCTCTCCCCGCAGTGCACGGCCTTCAGCACGCCCACCGCTGCCGTGGTCTGCCGCTCAAAGCCCTGCCCGACGTGATCGGCGTGGGCACGGGTCCGGTCCTCAAAGAGCATTTCGCGCGGCTCGCTGGTCCGAGGTAGGTACTGCAGATTCTTGATTTCATTGGTTGACCTTTGGGGGGGGGAGGTGGGGGGGAGCTCAATGACAAGGGCGCAGCTGGAATGTCCGAACAGTCAGAAAGAACAACCCAAAATGGTTCTGGAGCCCCTCACTTAAGTGACGGGACTGCTGAGACATGCTGCTTGACAGCTTGTGAGAAACACCAAACTGGCACCTGAAGGACAAGGCGCACCCCTGCCATGACAGCATTGTCATGGATGTTACTCTCTAGCGCCACCCCCTGGGCACTTCGGGCATGGAGGTTCATCTAATCCAGGGCCTAACCTGCTCCACCCAGCTTCCTGTGGGGGCAGCTGAGAGACACACCCGCACAGGCGGCCATCTTGGCTCAGAGGGGGGCTATTACTGCGTGCAGATGGGGCACTTTGGCAAAATCAAGTTGAGTCCCGTGCTCACGGGTTCGAGGGCACAAAACTATGCCGTGGCCAGAAAATATATACTTATTATAAGAACCGGTCCGTAAGATCTGAATATTTACAATTTTATTCTACAAGCAATCTTCTGCCCAGAGTACTAATCCATTTACGGATATTATACAGAAAAATCAGCTGAAGTACTGACGTATTTAAGACCAACATTCCAGAGTCACAGATGGGACTTGAGCTGACAACCTTCAGGCTTGTATTCTTAACCACTAGGAGACCCTCTTGCCTCAAAGTCGGGCTGTGCAGACAAAAAACCCTTTGAACATTCATCACTAAGATAATTGATGCGTCCGATCATCCGTCTATGGAGCAGATTCATCGAGAAGTTTGGAGCCTATCCCAGCTATATAACTGAGCATGAGGCAGGAGAACACCCCGGAAGGAATTCCAGTGCAGGGTGTGCACACATATATGCACACATAGGAAATTTTGAACTGCCAGTTCACCTGTCCTTGAACTGCAGGGAGAAATCAGGGCAGAGACAAGACATGCAAACACCACACACGCAGAGTGGGACTCAAACCACCGACCCTGAGAAAGTCGGAATAAATTATTCTTAAAATAAACCTATGCCAGACACATTCGGTTACACATCATTTTAACCAATAATAAAACCAATATTCTACAAATTTGTGATACATTTCCTTTAAAAATGTCAAGTGCATTCATCTATTAATTACTTGTACCAATTAACCAGTAATTTCCATTCATTTTTGCTTAGCATTTCAGCATTTCAGTTATTTTCCAAGAAACACAGGGGAACCCCCCCCTCCAAAGCAGAACACGCCAAGAGCGATAGTCATCAGAGAAGCAGTCAGGTTTCACCTACGCACGCCATCCGCAAACGCCACAGAACATCCCAGAAGCCCACATACTGTGCAGAGTGATGGTCACAGGTTACCGCGGCGCTGCCTTTTGGCGCAAAGTCAGGGGCGTCTCCGGTATCTTATCTGCACACTCCCACGTTATCGAATTCTGGATACTAATCCCCAGTGAGAGACTAAGGAGAACAGGCAGCTGGAACCTCAATAGATATACCAGATACACCTTAAGGCGGCCAGGAGTAAAATTAGACTCCGTCCGCAAACGTACACCGGGCATCGGCATAATGGAAAAAGTAACTGTGATCTATGAATTAATATTAAATACAGAACCCAGACTAGCAGCTCAAATGGGTACAGGGGTTCACAGCATGACATTTGCTCACTGATACAGAGGAAAGGCAACACCACCCCCCACACATATAAAGGACAAACCATGTCTAATCAAAGAACAAGCCAAGAACCAGATTCTGCCCAACACCAGAGGCCTTTCAAATAGGCTGGAGCTCTTCCCAGCACACTGCGATATTTAAATAAATAAATAAAAAAACACTGACTGAAATTAAAAATAATAGGAATTAAAAAGTTCCAAACACAGCCACATCGGTGTGTATATATAGTTTCCCCCACTGGACTGTATTTTGCGTGGCTTTTAGGTGTCATTTCTCTTTTTAATGAGAGGAGGCTCACACATTCTAAATATTGTCGCTATACTCATGTCACAGGTGTGTGCTTATAAAAATAACTCATCGCACCTCTCAGATTCACCCCCTCGTACGGTAAGTGGAAAGGTTTCTTCATGAGCGGTGCACTGAGAGAACGTGATGTCACCTCCCTGTTCCTTTGGGCCGAGCGGGAGTATGCAAATCTTTGTTCCATTTATGCACTTGATTAAAACACATTCTTTCCGTTTTTGACCCAAATTATTATTCTCTCCTGTCGCATTTTTCCTCTACAGGACAAGAAATGGACGTCACGGGGAGAGCCCCCTCCCTGCCTGACAGAGCCCCTCGCAGATACGCCCACCAGCGCCACCTACCTTTTCCTCTTGAAGGGAGACTTTGGCATGTCGGCGACAGGGATCATTTGCTCCCCTGGCCGCACCCACATGATGGGGCCATCGTCGCTCTCTGTGGGGCTGCGTAGCCTCAGGCTGGAGAAAGTGCCCCAGGGCAGTGTGCGCTGGACAGGGAAAGAGGCGGAGCATGATAAATAAGGGGGACGAATACGCAGCCGGCCAGTCAATTAGGGTTAAAGCAGCCCAAACTGAGGAAAGCACAGACACCGACACTGATCTACAGTCACAGACGATTGGCCACCAGAGCTGTCAATCACAGTATGTATCATAGAGACTGACTAATGGACCACTGTCCATTTCACAGAACTCAGAAGTACTGAACAGCAAAATACAGAGTGAACAAAGTTGCACTTAAATCGTTTCAAGAGATTCATTCCAAAACTCAAACTAACCTATTTCTGAGGGGAGGTCATCTCACAAACCCATGATAACTAATAAAGTAACCAAAAACACATTTAAAAAAAAAATAAAAAATTGGCCCATTTTGTGCTGAAAACAGACAGAACCGCCTGGACCGCAGGGATGTCGGCCGAATCCTGCCATCCACCAGGGTGACATTTCCCAGCTAGCCTGTTTCGAGTCATTTAAATCCTTTCCCGTGCCTGTTCCCCCACTGAACGGCACGCAGCGCAGTCCCAGAAGAGCTGCCAACCTACTTTAAATAGCGCCCCCTGGCCATGTGACGCTGCCACAAACAGTTTCGGGAAAGGTGGTTGTGGTAAGGGGCACCTGATTAACTGGACACTCAACATACATAAATTAAACGTTCTGGCGGTAATATTCGCAGTTTCCAGTAAATAAGGCTTACCATTGATTATAATAGTCTATACATGCTTTGAACACACACACTTACTTGGAGAAAGGGTGACTCTTCCAGCAGGCTGAGGAATTCTGGGAAATAGTCGCCCACCTCCTCGTCCACGGCACCCACCAGGCTGATCTGTCGCATGGCCCCAGCGCGGTACGTCCCATGGGAGTAGGTCCTCTTTACCTGGAAGCGGACAGACAGGAATGCAGGTCAGCCATGTCCTGCTGTCACGTTCAGTGACGCCGAGAGCAACCTGCAGGGATCATGCTTCTGATGAAAGGTTCCCACCCCAGTAATGCAGAGCTGAGCAGGTTCAGAGCCTTCGTCAAAGACTGCAGCACTGGTGCACTTACTACACTGACTCGGCTGTCGTCAAGTCCGGTCTTGGGGAGCTGCGCCCAATTACATTCTAATTACTAAACCTAATGTAATAGAGGAAGCAACTCACTATCCAAATGATTACTTTCCTGAAACAATCCAGAGCAAACGCCCTGCTGGCCAGCTAATCCATTCCCAAGACACTTCATCTACACAGCAGCCAGGCCCCTGATGATTTTGATAAACATGCCCAAATGTAACACAGACCTGCGTGCAATGACCGAATGCAACGATAACAGTCCACACCAGTGCCCACAGAGCTGGGAAATTTGCTTAGTTCAGAAAAAATTTTGCAAATGTATTGGTTTTATAACAAAAATCATTCATTTGTTTACATATATATCTATCACATTAGAAACAACCAGTAGTATTAATTAAAACATTAATTAGTAGTATTAAAGTAAAACTCAAATTATATTCAAAAGGAACTGTTGAAAGTTAAAAGGTTCATTGACAAGCAGTATCATTGGGTGCTTTTTAATTAGTGACACCTCCGCAATAACATACAACAAACATGTCTGTTTAGTGTCCCTTTGGGACCCAGTGGCTACAATTGCAATTAATGGGAAAATGGCTAGAACAGAATGAATCAGTAAAAAAGATTATGACACTTAATAAAAAGAAAATGTCTGTGTGGAAGATATGTGCAGATATATTAAAAATTGCTTGTCAATGGACTTTTGTAATGAAATCAATACATTTGTGACATTTTATCAGAATTAAGCGTCAGAAGACGTTGTGAACACGTATATTCGTACTGTGTGTCCTGTATGTCACATGTTGATATGTGAAAGCAGTTTCTATTGTGCTGGAACCACAGAAGGACCTGAACACAACATGTTGTTAATTGCAGGTGTGATGTCACTCGTTTAAGAGAATCACTACATCAACTCAAGCAGTACCCATGACGACAGAACCGGCCTCAGAGACTACCCTTACTGAGCACCAGTAGCTTCAGATTCCTTCCTTGAGATTCAGTTGCTCAACCAGAAAAACAATTCTTGTACAAAGTCAGTTCCATTCAAAAACCAGGTGCCCCAAACTGAAATCTGGCTCACAACTATGCTTCCAAAAGGCTCCCCCACCCCATACTACCTCAATGTGACTCTGGAGTTCTGCTCATAACGTGTTAGCAGCAAGACTTTCCCTTCTGCCAAAGTCCCATCATGCACTGGGGCTGCCCGCTTAAGACCAACGACAGCCCACTGTCATGTCTGAAAGAAGCACCTCCTCAGATCAGCTGACCAAACACGCAGCTGTAAAACAATGAAGCTCTCGCAGACCTACAAAACTGACTGCCGGTAAACGTTAACACTTGAACAAATGGCAACACCGCTGCCTAATCCATGTTCATTTTCTGGAACTGGGCCTTTAAATATTAATTTACAGGTCACATGACATGACACTACATGCCGGTGATAAATGCATTTCCATAAACACATTTCTCCCAATTGGTTTCACTAAATCTGACAGCGTTTCTGGCAGCAAGGCCTCAGCACATTCCTGTCAGCAAGTCAGCCTTTGAGGTTTTAAAAAAGCATGTAAACACAAGCCCACACAGTACAGTATCTGATATGCATTTGCATGAGGGTATGAGATCCGAAGTGTAATATACTGCTGACAGCTACAGAGAGAGCGAGAGAGCCTGCAGCAAAGCCATTCAAAGTACAGTAACCATGCTGAACCAGAAGGACAAGTTTGGCACTTTTTACATGCTGAAGGTCAGAGAGTCGGCCTTGCCGCCATGGGACTCCTGCGGCTGTCGCCTCTTTTTGAGTTTCTCTCCCTCCAGCCAGTCCAAAAATAATAATACACTTTAAAAATAAAAACAGGAGAACGTATCTGCGCAAAGGGGGCTACTAATAACAGTGTCAGGCCGGGGGTTAAAAACAGGGTCAGACAGGAATCCCACAATCCCCTAGAAAGGCAAGTGGGCTGTGGGACAACACTAAACTGCTGTGTGGTCATATCTCTCTCTCACTCTCACTCTCACACACACACACACACACACACACACACACACACACACACACACACACACACACACACACACACACACACACACACAATTTTATGGGGACTGTCCATTCATTTCTATGGGCAAACCCTTAATCACACCAATGACAACCTTAACCCCCACCAAGCCCTAACCTTAGCCATAAGTAACCAAATTCAAGACTTTTGGCGTTTTTTTGTTTTTCCATTGTATCAAAATGTTATCTAATTTAATTTCCCCTTGTGAGGACCAAAAAAATGGCCCCCACATCATCAAAATCACCAAATGCAAAGTGCAACTTTGTCCCCAAAATGTAATATATATCTGGACCACACACACACTTGACAGAACAACTGGCCAATTACACCTGAATGGGAGAATACAATAAAAAAAATATATGAGTACAGCCTGGCATTCCAGGGTTACTCAGGGCAAACAGGAATGCCAAGCTGCAAATGCACTCACACACACACACACACGCACGCACACACACACAGACACAAAACACACTGCGCAGTGCCCCAGAGGACAGCGGGAATGTTTCAGGGGTGTTGTCAGAGCCTAAAAGAAGCGTAAACTACAGAATAATGCCTGCAGGCCCAGTGCAGCACAGCCCCACAGGAAATCAAGACACAGGGGTTTGGGAAGTGAAAACGTGCTTCCTGTCAGCCGGGGACACTGCCTCGAGCACCTGATTTAAGAGCGGGCGGAGCCCTGTAGCACTACAGTAAAAACAGCCCCACCATCGGTCACCCTGAATCCAGTCTCATCAACCAAAAAGTACAATAATTCAAACACTCAGGAATTGAGCAACAGGCTCAAAGGGAAGCCCACAAAAAAATCTGCAAAATTTTTTGTCACTGTGGATCTCAGAGGTGTGTGTGTGTGTGTGGGGGGGGGGGAGGGCTGGTGATAATGATAACCTCGCACGGTGTCACTCAGTGTATAAATGGGGGTCACATTACCACAGGAATCCTGCAACCCTCCAGCTGAGGCGTGAAACCACAAAGCGCTGGGTCAGTACAGGTGACAAACTGCCTTGGTACACTTTAAAAAAAAAAAAAAAAAAAAAAACCTGGGTGAAACCCTGGGTAGCACAGGAGAGGGGAGGCCAGCAGCACTCCTCCTGGGCAGTGGGAGGAGCCTGGGCACAGGAGGCAGAGCTACAACTCACCCCACAAATGACGTGACGGTAAAGAGGGAATTTCCAGGTCCTTCATTGCTTGTAGCACATTTTTCACAAGGTCTGAGCAGAGTTAGACCTACAGCTACAGCAGAAACAATGGCTGCTTTTTCAAATTTATTAAACAAGAATCCGCCCTCCACGCGCGCACACACATGCACACTATTTGGCCACAGTCTGTAAAAATACACCCACTAAATCATGCAGCATGACTTCTAGGACTGCAGAGACCGTCCTGTTAAATAGTGATGCACAATATATCAGTTACCATATCGGTACTGGTCGATATTTGTTAATCAAGATAGCAGTATCGGTCCAATGTGTCAATCCTGGCTGAAATTACCAGCTGATATTTAAACTTTATCAATTAGCTGTACCAAAAGGTAAAGATATCACTACTAAAACAATGGCGAAGACCAAATTGGACAAACAGTCATTTTCCGTAGTGGAGGACAAGGAATCTCGTCGGCTCACTCACTTTTCAAAGACATCTCAAAGTACCAGCCAGCAATATGTTTTCAATACATTATTCAATCTGGCACGCAAATCGATCATTTGTTTTCAACAGAATAAAAATACATCATTTCACTCATTGGGGCTGCCAAGTTTCACCCCGCCCCTCACCTCAGAGATTAGCCTGTCGGCTACATTAAATGAAAATATATCAGTTATCTGTATCGGTCAAAATTTCAATATCAGTGCACCACTACTGTCAAAACAAAAAATATATACTGCCTCAGTAAAATATAGAGGTATGTCATAAAACAGATATTTATAAACGGCACCATTATAAGCATAAACTAAATAAAATTAATTTAAATCACAAACAATTACAATGACTGTCCAGAGCAGGATTTGTATACCCATGGTGAGGGTATCCCAGGAGTCAGGTTCTTATACAGGTCTGGATAAACAGAAACACACAATAAGAAATAAATACCAAAAATATTTTTGTGACAGGGTGGGTCTATGCGCCACGCAGGGGCCAGCCAATGACAGGGGGCTGAGCGGATGGTTCACATCTGCGGGAAGCAGAGGTCTGGCGTCATCACCACTGGAGTTCAGGGTTTGTTCTTAAAGGAACGGCGTGCTCGTAAAGTGGAAAATAAAGGCCACCGTACAATAATGAAAACCCTGGTCGGGAAGGGGGGGGGGGGGCAGGGTAGCTTTATGAGAGTGACGGTGGAGAGTTGAGGGACCAGAACACCCCCGACAACAAAAACATTCACTGGCCATCTGCCACCTCCTCACACAGTCACTGTCCCCACCCCCACCAAGCAAGCGGCCAGGTCTCTGCTACCTCCCAGCTGCCAGTGTGCTGTTTACCAGAGAGCTGAATATGCTGCAGCCTCGCCAGGCCTCAGTGGGGGCCTTTCAGCAGCGAGCCAATGTGCCCACCCCCCTTCCCTCAACATCCCAGGCACCCAACCTTACTCCAAGCTGGCCTAGGATGATAGAGTGTCCAACCCACACTGCCAGAACAGGAAACCAGGTTTTACACTTGATCAGGACAGCTGGAAATTCAACAAAGCACCTACGGAGCAGGTTTTTTTTTTTTTTTACTGAGATATAAACCTGCAACGTTCTGTTCAGAAACTTCTGCAGAGAATACGCCACAAAGACAAATACGTGCAGCATGAGGTGTTGTGTAGCTAGGCGGATAGGGGTTCTGTATATGTATTCAGAAGGTTGTGGGTTTGAACCCATTGGTTGGCAGAGTAATATCACTGTTAGGCCCTTGAGCAAGGCTTTCTAACCCCTCACTGCTTCAGAGCTCTGGATACAGGCTGACCCCGTTCTCTGACTCAAAACTCTCTCACCTGCCCATCGTTTTGGACAAACCTGCTAAGTAAACAAACGTATTCTAAATGCAAGATTGCATTTTACCCCAGGTTCAAGTAATTATAAATCAGTACAGAACTGCCAACCAATGATGCACACTGCATCAACAACAGGTATCCCTGCTGCACTATACACGCCATTTAACATGCAGGGAATCAGTTCCAGAATAAAAGCTTCCCCTAGAATGTGATCCACAGCTGTATTGGCGTTCCGGAGAGACCAGCCTCCCACGCTAGTTCCACCATGGTTCCACAAACGTTTCAGAACTGCGGCCAGCGGAGGACATGCCATGTTAACCCCTCAGGCTCTTCCCACCTTCCCCACCCATCCTGAAACCATGACCCTAAGGAGGAAAGAAAAAAGAAATCAAATAAATCAGGGGAGTGGAATCCAGTCTAAAGGCACTTGTTGAATGTGTAATGGAGAGAAAATAATTTTCACCCAATAGGACAGCCGAGCGTATTGGTCTGGGTTCAACATCGCTAAGGACTAACTGAGGCCCAATCCCCATGCCCCACAAGACATACATGGGTACTCTTACATTACTGGAAGGGGCAAATCCCTTACCATTCACAATAAAATCACCAGTTTAGGATGGCACTCACACAGCCTGCGAAGACCTGACAAGGGGAAAAGAGAAAGGTCTTCGCTGTTCGATCTCTGCGGCACCACTGGAGCTATCACGAGAACCGCATTCAGCATTAAGCAGAAGAAAAACTGCAAAGCATCACCGCACCTGCCTGACTCAGACTGCACACAAATGCCGATCTTCCCTAACCAGCCGAGGTGGCAGGAAGCCTACAGCAAAATTTTTTTGTTGTTTTTTTTTTTGTGGAGCTGATTTCACTTGTGTTGAACTCACTTGCAAAGTGCTCGATGCTTCATGAGAATAGAGGAGGGATCATGCGGCTGCTCCATATAACAATAATCTGCATTTTACGATCATTGAACAAGAGCAGCTAAATTATAGGCTTTTACTCGCCTTAGCAAGCACTGGCAGCTAAGCACACAAAACTGGCCCAAAACACTTCAGATATATCTTATAATTTCTCTGTGCAGAAATGTCACATTTAAATAACTTTTCTTCATGAAAAATAAAAATATTTTTGCCAACATATGCCTTGTTGTTAGAAGTCTACAAAAAGAAGATAACCCTAACCCATGCCAAATAAAGCTTGACAAAAAAATGAACCTTTATCTGAATGTTAATTTTTCAGTAGATTTGTAGCAAAACCACACAACCAACAATGGAAACCGCTGTGGAAAAGAAAGCAAAGTCCTCACGTTTCTTGGCAGAGGGTACCCCAATAGCCATAGCTCGAAAAAATTGCGTATTTCGTATCAAAATAAAAACAGACTTAATAAATTTACCAAATCTTACTTCCAGACAAAGTGTCTCTCTGAGAATTTCTGTAGAGTATTTAAGCATCTTTGAGAGTAATAAAAATGAAAATGAAAGTTGCTCTTCAAAGGACAGAACAGTGCTTAGCCAGCAATCTGCTGAGGACACGTCACTATCGACGCAGGACGGCCCCATAACAGGCACCGACTGTATAATCCAGCTAGCAAATCTGACACCGATCAGTGCGGCTCACCGCCCCCTTATTCGAACATTCAACATTTTTGACTCTGCTCATCTGAAGCTCCAAATAGTTACAACTGGCTGAACTCATGCAACCCCATTACCAAACCATTACGAAGCCATTACCAAATCAATACATCATCAGTCCTCATTACGATGCAGATTATCCTGACAGAACTCTACTCAGAAACCAGAAGCAGCTGGGAAATACTTAAGCCCACATAATTTACACAAACAACTGCATCCAAATAGAAAAAGGAAAAAAAAACGTAAATGACAATCTCAAAACTGTCCCAAAAGCTCCCATCAAACAGAACAATTTCACTCCAAATAACCAATTTGAGCAAGAAAAATAACAATTTAGGCCACTGGAGTATGTTGCTCTTGGTTTGAGAAATAACTTGGAAAAATTCTTTTCAACTGATTAACAATGATATTACAGTGAAAACAGTGACAGACACGCCTCCATGCCCCCTACCTGAGCATGGAAGTTTGACATCGTGGTCGTCTCGATGTCCTTCTTCCCCAGGATCTCCATCTTGACGGGCGAGTTGGGGAACTTGAGGGAGAAGTACTCGAGGAAGTCAGGAAGGTAGGAGGCTGCCCCATGTACGATGCTCATGACGTAGTGCGCGGCACCAGCCTCGTTTTCGCTGAAGGCCAGCGTGACAAACTCCTGGGCGAAGCGCTGTGCCTCCGCAGAGGACAGGAGGGCCAGCTCCTCGCTGTAGGCATGGGCCACCAAAGCCCCGCCATTGGGCTGCCGCTCCACGTGCACCAGTCGGGCGAACTCCAGGTCCTCGGTGCCAGGTGCCCCCAGCTGCCCACGGCAGTCCTTCTCCTCCTTAATAACAGCGCCGCCCTGGTGGAGCATCAGGGGAGGTGTCACCACTTTGCTAGTCACCAGCCCCGAGCAAGTGGTCTGACACGACCTGCTGTGCATCCTGGGCCTCCTGCGTTTCTCCCCTTCTTTGTGTTTCTTTTTCTTTTTCTTCTTCATCTTCTTCATCAGGAGCTCTTCAGAGTTTATTTTTGGTCTCATCTTCTCCACTGAAAGCAATAAAAACACATTTTAAAAAGATCCTACACATTCCTCACACTGAAATTGTAACCAACTTACATTAGACTTTAGCAGAGTCCTTTCATAGAGAAGCTCAGGTTCTGTTAAAGACATTAATACTGAAATACTGAAAATCCACTCAATACTGAAATACTGATTTACCGAAAACTGCACAATACTGTATAAAAATGTTACTCTACAACATGTTACTCTAAGACAAATTTTTGTCTTGAGAATTTGCATGTAACACACAGTGCTGAGAGTTTTTAATATTGTGAGGAAATTCTGACCAGGAAAGATGCTTTCAAACCATGTTTAACTTGCCCTGAAATTCACCTCGAGTTAAACCGAGAGATCATCTGATTATTTTTTTTCCCCAGAATGTGGCAACAAATGCAAAGCAATAGCATTTGGATTCAGCTTTCGCATTGTGCAGGAATGCAGCACCGAGACGGAGCATAATGACAGTTTTATGGTTTTACATGAAGGGGGAACAGGCAGCCGTAAGCGGTTTTGTTTACGCGGCCTGGCTCGCCAATCTGATACGGAGGGCCTCCACTAATTTGCCGGAGTAACACGAACATGGGGAGAGATGAATATCACCCCATATTCCTCCCACCATGCAATAGGTTCGCCTCTTCAAACCGCCCTAAGGGTCATGGAATTTTCCTGTTGTGTAATGGGTAGGGGACAGGTGGAACTGAAAAATAATGCTATTTAAGGAGAACAAATATTCTAAACACACAAAAACTACCACCAGTTATAGGACTAATTTTGGAGGGAAAAAATAAGACAAAACACCCACAATGGTAACAAAAGCCAGAATGTTAAATAAAGAGCATGACTAAGTTACCATGTATGTGTGTGTGTGTGTGTGTGTGTGTGTGTGTGTGTGTGTGTGTGTGTGTGTGTGAGAGATCTCAGAATGAAGAGAAAAAACACACTGTAATTATAAAATAAAAATAAAAATCCAACAATATGCGATAAGTGTCAGATAAAGCGATTCAGTCTAAGAGGAAAAAAAAAACTGGCAGTTATTAAATTATTTACGAGTCCAAAAGACTCCGAGGTGTTACGCCGCAGAACGACATCCACCAGCCGGAATTATAACCCACAGCTACATCAGAAGGCCGACAGGAAAACCACAAACTACGGAGAAGCGTAATCAGAGTCGCTGCAGGCGAAAAAACAAACTGGGGCAGGGTGGGTGCCGGGGGCGACGTGAGAGCGAGCTGCATTTTGATGGAGCGGAGGCAACACGGGCTGCGAGACCGCCTGACAGCTGGGGAGGAGAAAATGAATATTCATAACGTTTAACAGTAAGCCTGCCTGATCACAGCAAACAGGGGCGTTTCTGATACCTATGAAATGACAGAGCAAGGCCCCACAGCTAGACGAAGCAGGGTTACTAGAAACATCACAGACCAAAGGGGGCGAGTAACACTTAAATTGGCGGTGAGGGGGCGGTGCCCTGGGGTCATTTCCGCAGGTCAGCGACACTGAGTCCCGATCCGGCACGGAGACCGAGTGTGTACACCAGTAGCATCCCCTTTTTATTTTTAAATCCTCCCCACTTCCAGTCAGGTTACATTATTCTCACGTGATGTTAATCCCCAGCAAATGCTTTAGCCCACAGCAGCCTAACCACCCCCGCCCCCCCCACCCACGGGTTCCAGGGAAGCTCATGCAGGTAAAAGTACCAAGATCAAGGTGCATGGTGACGACGCCGATCCCCCCCTCCCACCACCACCACTGCAGCACAGGGGGGATGCACGCTCGTCCCTGTTCCTCCAGCTGGGCTGGATTCTCTCCACCCCCAGCGGAGGCACCCTGCTGTTTCACTACAACCTACATCCGGAAATGTACAATTCAAAACATAGCTGCCATGTTACTCTCTGCAAGCTGTAACATTAACATATTTCCAGGGCCGGATCCAGGCATGAGCTAATTAGGCAGCTGATTGACACAAGTGGGCCCAGACAAGGTCAGGATAAAAAGTACAGTGGTACCTCGGTTCTCGAATTCACTAGAACTCGAATTTCTCGAAAGTCGAACAAGCCAGTTTGACCTAGAACTCAATTTGAATATCAGAAGTCGAACTGTGAACGCTGATCTAATATAAATTGTACGCGCCAGGAAATGAGTCATACTACAATGCAGTTCTTACTTGAATGCCTTCTTCACAGGCTGGACGATTAACCAAATAAAGCAGCGCCACATTACAGTAACTAACAATAACTAAATCAGTAACTTACGTGTACTATTAGAGCATTTATGTCATTTATTTAAAGTTTATTTTACCAGGTAAACCAGTTCACTGCTTTACGTGATATTCTGGAGAAATAGCAGATTATGCATCGGAGCTGCCTGGGATACAAACGTCATGCGTGTTATTAAACTCTTCAGCCAATAAGGGCAAAGGTGTTTCGTCACAGAGGCGGTTCCAATTTGTGCAGCCGGGTGAGAGGTCGCAATGCATCCAACCGTAATCGCATTGTGTCGGGATCAGAATGCGTTGCTTTAAGCCAGTGCTGTAAGTGCACCCAATTACCGGACTGGGGAAACAAACTGAAACGCGGACTTAATACAGAGGACTAATAACAACAACCAGAAACAGCTGATCACA
>JABFEA020000067.1:24621801-24640853 GCA_019775915.2 Cyphomyrus plagiostoma
CCCCCCCCCCCCCCCCCCCCCCCCCCCCCCCCCCCCCCCCCCCCCCCCCCCCCCACCCCCGCCCCCCCCCCCGCGCCCCCCCCCCCCCCCCCCCGACTCACCAGTGTCGGATAGTCATTCCAAAACGTATCCAAAATTGAGGGGGAAAAAAAAAAAAAAAACTGATCTTAAAATCAAATAATAAATGAACTACTTTAAACATTGTTTAGCAGCAATATAATTAGTAGAGATTCATCCATTCTCTAATTTATTTGTGGTTTATTTGTTCTGAAGTTTACTTCTACTGTCTCAGTGTGAGCTCTGCATGAGCTCTCAGACAATCATTCTTAAACTTTTGCAGCAACGAGTTATATCTCAGTTTGTATTAAAACAAATATTGCCCCATGTATCTGTGTGCGGTAGGGGCGAAGTTCTTTGAATACTTTTTGAATAACTACTAATTTTGCCTGAATTGCCCATCCCTATCAGAACCCAATTTACCAAGAACAAACTGTACAAACAATCAAATGCAAAAACTAATAAGAGAATAAACCAAGGCTTTAATGTTTTGGTATCTGAATGTTGTGAAAAGGCAACTGAAAACTAACCAGTCTGCTTGCACTGATTAACACCAAAGGTTGGGTGTCTGAAGGAATTCATCCCAGAATTTTAACTGCATCATGCAGAATTCTAATTTCATGTCATTTTCATAAAACATCTCCAAACACAAGAATAATAGCACTGATAAAGTTAAAACTATTTAAATAGAACTACATAGAACAGATTTACTTCACAGCAGATTACTGTGACTTTAGAATATATGGATACATAAATGTATCACAACACACCCATATGAAGCGCCTTGGGGTGACTCTATTGTGAAGGGCGCTATAGAAATATAAATTGAATATAGTATGAATGTTTAGCCAATTTAGAAAAAACAGTCTGATAGCACAGCCAATACAGATCGGTTTGAAGAATAATATTTTCCATTGTAAAGGTGGGAAAAATTGAACTGGGTGTGTCTTCTGTGAGGCAGGTCTACAACTTTGTCCCAGCCAATGAAATCAATGAAAAAGCTGAACAGACACTTATAATGACGTCAGAGAATCAGTCTCCATGACAACTACATTTCTTAGAATACCTACGGAATATTTTGGTCCAAGCCATGTTCAGAAAAAAAATACTGGGATATGAAGAGACATACCTTTCTGGAACAACTTGATTTCTCCATTTTCCCTCTTAATCTCATTCATTACTTTGTGTTTTTTCTTTTCCTCTCGATCTTTTACCTTTTCCTTCTTCTTCTCTTTTTCTTTGTCCCTGCCATTGTGGTCTGAAACAGAAAAAAATAAGATCATGTACATCCCCATTAAAATCAATAACATCTGATTAACTTAAGTGCCCACGTGGCAATTATGCTGTGAAAAGTGTATGCAAAAATTCATATTGTTTAAAAGATTCAAAGTACTGAAAATTCCTTTAACCCATCTATCTTGTTATGGTGGTCTGGGTTACAGAATAATATAAATTTTATTTGGAAAAAAAACTACAAAACAATATTCTCATAAAGCAGGATAAGACTAAATGAATTTAAATACTGTTACTGCACAACTCGAAAGCCAAGTACTACATTTATAGTTATACCACAGCGCATCAAAACCGCTACTTTACAATATAATGAGAATAATGTTTAAGCAATGCAAATTTTAAATCACAATTTGATTTTGAACGCTTCACTCGGATAAATTGAATACTTGCCTTGAAGAAAATCATTTCAGCACTGAAATGATTTTCTTCATAAGACAAGAAATACACGTAAAGCATCTGTGGATGGATTAAAAATCAGGAGGCCCGTCTTTTCACGTGGCTGACTGTAGTTGCAATTTACTCTCGCAGCTGGTGTTATTTAGGGGGCGTGGTATGCAATAAATAAATAAATAAATAGAAATGACATTGCGATTGAAAATTGCTCAGTTGTCGCTACAACTTAACAAGCCCCTATAAGGAACTGAATTTAAAGGCGTGGATAAACAAATCCTAGACAGCATATACGCCCACACAACACAGAAATGTTTCCATGAATATTTGCTGCAATCTGAGGTCCAGTGGGCTATTGGTCATTGCACAAAAACGGCCATAGAATAATAAAACCGCATCGATTAAACTTGCAACGAATGATAAACGAGTCAATCAGGACAGACATTTAAGTCATCTTGTCGCGACGGTTGCGGCGAAGGTCATGAACTTCATGTTAAATATGTGATCATGTATGTAACCGCCATTGCCGGGAAATAATGCTAAATAAATATATGCGTTAACGCTCTCAAATAATACCCTGGTGCTGGGTCCACGCCACAAAAACCACATCTATCTGTCCGCTACTGCATGGCCCACATGTTCAGTATTCCGCAACGGAAAGAGTGTGACAAGTACATTCACGAGTATCGCGTCGATCGCGCAACATACCTCGAGTTTACAAATAACCAAAATGCTTGTTTTCTATTTGTAATTTGCAAAACTACTGCGAATCATTGCCATTACCTTTCTGCACCAACTTCACCTCTCCATTTTCCTTCTTTACACCAGAGCTGGAAAGACTGTTTATTTCCAACACAGGTTTGTGTTTCTTCTTCAGCTTTTCCTTTTCTCGTTTCTCCTTGGGCTTCTTAAGCTTAGGGTAGGGGGCGAGGAAATCGCTCTGCTTAAAAATCTTGTGCCGGGGCGCCTGTATAGGCACCGTGGAGTGGCTTGCCTTGATGGGACCGATGCTCCATGTTGTCGGGCTGCCATAACTCTGCTTTTGGTGTTGCTTATCCGCCGTGCCGCCTCCTCCAGCTCCTCCGCCTTCCCCGTTTAGTTTCTTGGGTTTAAGACTCTTCTCGTCGTTTCTGACTTTCTTGGGGGGTGGAGGGTGATGGTCGCGGGACGACTGCGGACGACCCTCCACCGCTTCTTTATGTTCCTTGGGCTTTGGGAGTGGGTTTTTATTCGCCGCTGCGAAGTGAATGAAGCTCACTGACTCCGCCATCTTGGGGCTTTCTCTATTTACTCTCCCCGTCCTCTAGTGCTGTTTGTGTAAGAGGCAGAGGGAAGGGGCGGGGCTTATCCGTTATTGACAGGCAGAACGGCTTTGGGGCGGCGCCTCGGGACAAGCGAAACCCCGTCATTAGGCGGAGCGCGAGGGCCGTTCACGTGTCAAGGAACGCGGGAAAGACGAGGCTACGGCTTCGTGTGAATACGAACGAGAATGTAACGTTATACTGCAGATATGCAGATATGTAGTGAAACAGGAAATTTTGGCCTAGAGCAAAATTATTGAACTAGTTATGACTTTTATAACGATATACGGTTACATAAAAATAATATTAAGAATATATTATGTATGTCAAACGTCGTTTTTCAGATTCTAAATATGCTGTAAGTAAATTGTATACGTTTTCAATATTAAATAATTACACAAGATACTTAGCAGAAGATCGATTTAGGTCCATTCTACTACAGCTTTCTAGTATCTTTTGATATTTCTATGACTCGTAACTATAGTGGTTTTATTTATTGTTTCAGAAGTGCAGGTTATATTGTGTAACATTTTAGTCCACTTCATAATATGATGAGTGGTTTATAGAAAAAATATGTCTTCTTGATTCTCTGTGTGTGTTGTGCTTTACCAATTTATGTAAATTGATCTTTCAAATGTTTATAGCAGATATCAAGTTGCACAGGCAAACAACTACAGATGCATCATTGAGTGTCCAGTGTTTCTGATTTGCAATTATTAGTTTAGTACAGTGTCTACTTTCCACAAGTTGATGGCAAATCACCTGCTGGAATAGTCCAGCCAAGGCCTTTGTATAGGTAGGTAGGAATGGAGATTATGAGACAGATGATCCACAGCAATGGCATTTCTTTGGCAAGTGTGTTGGTTTAGTGTCAAATCCTGTAGCTGCTAACATATAATAACAGCATCTAAAACATAGTCACAGCGATTAATTATTGTGAAGGATTTCATAAAGTTACAAACGGCGTTCAATAAATATTAAGAATGACAAACAGCTCTATTCTTCCTAAAAGTTACTTAGATCCATTCAAATAATGTTTTATACAGTATATCTCAGTATGGCACACACAAACCGGACCAGGCAATTAAATCCACCTACTGGTCGTGTTTTAATATCCTAATCATCCATTTTTTCCTATTTACATTCCCTTACGGATAACAGTAACTATGCATAATGCTGATCTGTTTCACAGTTTCACTCTGACAGTCTCAACGATTAATTTGTCAGGTGGAGGGCTGTGTTTAGATAGACCTCTCCGAATCACTTTATTCAATGCACTGTCTGTGTTTATTAAACAGAAGCATAAAAATGGATTCAATGGCAGGTCGTCGCTGCTGCAGCTATAGTGAAGTAGACAGTAGATTTTTCCCCAGTGACAAAATAAGACCAGGATTGTTTGATATATTCACTGCTTTTCTGTAATGTGGAATTGAAATAGTAAAGAGAAAAATAATACTACATCCTGATCATAGAAATATTTCACTAGAATTCTATTCTTGCAAGAAACAGGAGCACGTTTTCCCCTTTTCCAAAATAGCCCCTGCAGTCCCAGTAGGTAATCACTTCACCTCTACACTGACTAGACTATGAGCTATTCTAATGGCCCCAGAGTCCAGGCAAAATGACGACCCAGAAGGGAGACCACCATCTCAGCCCAAGCATGCATAAAATGGCTCTTCTGGTGGTTATCAAATGGATGTAGCTTCTAAAACATCCAGCTAAGTGTGCACATTTTAATGGGGCGCCCTTTAGAGGTACACACCATGTCTAGTGTGTTATACAGTATAATAAACTGACACAGAGTTTCTAGGCAAAGTAAATTAGTAGTTGTTGATTTGTACGGAGCTGGGACTAAATAATGCTAGGCAGTGGCAAACATCAAAGACAAATCTGAGCTATGACTATCACCCCTCCCCCCCCAGAACAGAATACCCAAAGGAAGCCAAAGCAATATGGGGAGGATGGGCAGAAACAATACACACTACACACTGGGGGGGGGGGGGGTGCTAGACTGGAACGTCCAACCCTTGGAATAAGGCGGGCCAATGCAGAACTGAAACACGTCAGCTGCACGCTGTCAGTTTCTGTGGCCCTTACGAGTGCAACCGGTGAACAGTGACAGAACAAAGCACACAGGAGTCCAGCTCCGCTGCCAACATTGTTTTACTGGAGGACTTGACTGGTTCCCATGTCATGACGGGCAAGTCTTTGTGGTGGTAGGAGGAGGGGGATCGTCAGAGCTTAAAGCGAGAATCCCAGGATTCTCCAAAGGCACCGGTGGGCTCCAAGGCTAGCAGTACAGCAGAGTGTTGGGGGCAAGGGGGGGCATGGAGCAAAGGGGTAAAACCAGCACATTATACAAAAATAACCTTTGACAGACAATTTACAAAAAGAAAATGTAAAAAGATTTGTTACAATCTTGATCCATACTGTCTCCACACATCCAGCAGTTTATAAAAAACAAAACACACTAGACCAGAAGGGTGAATAATTTACAGTAAAAGATACAAAGGGTTCCTGATCATGCAAGGAATTTTTACATCTTCTGTTAATGAGACTATTTAGCAACAGCAGAATGTCAAATTATATACCTACTTGCTCTGTACACTTATAAAATGCATACAGAGCTATCAAGAAGTCAGAGAAAACAGTAGTCCGCCGTCCCAATGAATACATCTTACTGTACCAGATTAACTCAAGCCTAAGAGTGATGTAAGGGGGGAGGGGGGTATTCTGCATTATTGTCCACATGTAGTTCTTTAAGTAAAAATAGAATAAGGCAGGTTAGTGGTCTCAGTGATGTCTGGACTTAGCACCGGAGTAGGAAACCCCTGACAAGCAGCACAAGTACAGCAGGATATGGACTGTCGCACTGTGGGAAAGATCGACACGCGGCTCGAGATGGCGTCAGTTAGTAGGAAAAGGGACGCGGATGCAGAATGGAATCTAAGAGACCGCATTCCTCCTAATACAGTGGCACTTGAAAACGTGGAGACTTGGGGTTCCAGTCATCATGTCCATTCTGTGGGGGGGTTCTGGGGGCCTTTGGGTTTCGGGCAGCGGTTGCCAATGTCTGCAAAAAAAGAAAAAGAGAGAGAAAAAAAAAGATCTGAGGATGAAGGTGAAATCCGGTTGTGCACCTTGGCAAGACCAAACTACAACAGGAGATTTACTGCTGTCTGAAGGATCTGTATTGGTTCAGCTTATGCACCCTGATGACAGAACTTAGCTTCTAACAGACTCAGTAGGCAGTGCACTTGTTATTAGTCATCAGAACCGCCTGCAACTCCAACTATCCACATCTCAGTGCTCAATGGCCAGTGACAATAGGCCGAATGTTCCTACGGGATCTTCAGAGGGGTACACCGCAAAAACACAAAGCAAACCTGTCCTGACAAGCGGAATGACAGTGAGGGACAGCAGTTATGGTCACAGGGATAGCAGAAGGAATGAGGAGGTCACTTACCTCTCTCTGTTACTGGCGAACTCGCTGCACCCACAGTTCTCCCCGTGTTGGCAAGGTGTACATCTCCATCCACACCAGTCTTCCTCCCATCTCGTTCCCCTGTCAAATTGTCTAAGCCAAGAAGGGACAGGTCAGCAGCAACCCAGCCATATGCAGTATATCGATTATGTCATATGACTGCAGTGACCGAATGACATGCAGTGATTCGATTGCAGGTTTATCGAGATTCCAAGCTGGAACCACATACCATTTCTCACTTTCTGTGGCACTCGTGAGCCCTGTGAAGAGAAGGGGAGATGGTCAGGATATTTTCTCTCCACATGTGACTGTACAATATCATTCATATTTCCTTATTGGCTTGGATCACGTGACCTCACCTCAGAGGACCTGGATTCTGGGCCAGGCAGGGTCAGGGAACCGTCCCATTCCACCGAGCTTCCACACTTGGAGGTCTTCGGACCTGGGTCATCTGAGGACATGGTACAGGTTGGTGGGCGTCCCTTTACAGAAAGCTGGACACCCTCCCAACCTCACAAAAATGTTAATTTCCAGGGAGCCTAATTGTCATGCATGTAACCATTGATCATTCCACAGATACAGCCAAGAAGACTCCCAAAGGTACAGATTCCTAAACAGGCTGAGCTCTGAAACGGGTGACCATGACATTTCACCACGAGTCAAAAAGTGGACACAGTTCAACTATGGGAGGCATGGAGGAATCTAGTAGGCCAAGCATTCCAGGCTGGCTTGGAAAAAATATAAATTAGGAAGAAAAAAAAAAAAAAACACCTTTCATTGCCTGTTGACCAACAGCAAGCGCTATTTCACAGGCAGCTGTCATATCTCCTTCAACACTAAAACGGTATCTGTCCGCACACTGCACTCTCCCTGATAGAGACAGGAATGCAGAGACCCATCTTTCACTTAAATAGAGCATTCAGCAATGCTGTATGCATCAAGCCCTCAAGTGCAATAATGCATCCATTCACAGAGCTATTCTTTTCAATCACACCAGATTAAACACACCTCAGGTTCCATGAATTCTTATGGCATACACAGGATGTTACGATTTGTAAAGATTACAATATGGCATACATAGTGTATTTACACAAGTTTACGATTCAACTGCATACTGTAGATTTTTTAAATGTAAATAAAACCATCTAATTTGTAGGGGTTGTGGAAATTCCGCAAATTAGATAAAAAATTACTTAAAGCACATGCGTAGGGCTTATGTGCTATCAGACATTAAGTCATTTGAGCAACCGTTTTTAAGTGTGAATAAAAATAAACACTTTAAAAAAAGAGTAATGAGAGAAGGTGGGGATTTTTTTTTAAATCCAAGATCACCAGCACGCTCAGCCTCAGCAGAAGTCAGTCAACCACAAGGCAGCTGTCAACAAAAGCTGACATTTAAAATTGGCCAGCTTGGAATGTGGAAGAGGAAATTGCAGATATAAAGTCAAATAATAAATATAAGTCTTGGTATTTACTTTTTATTGGCTTTCATTCAGACTGGAAAAATAAAATAAAAACCAGTATTTTATTGTTTTTTTATAAAACGGTAAACTGAAACGCTGGCTTTGGCGCCCTCTTTTGGCAGTGAAGCGAACATCACTTAAAGAGTCCATGCAGAACGCACCTGATGCCAAAATGAACGACTCGGGGGTTCTCAGAGGCAGCGGGGGAGGAGAGTCCTCACTCAAGTCCCAGTCTGGACGAGGCAAAGATCAGCTGTTACTCAGCACACTGTTTTGTCTGCATGCGGGGGGCGGCCCTTCTACACACCCGTGCAATGCACGTGCGCACAAGCATGCACAAGCTGCACTCTGCTCAAGCTAGAGGGACAACATTTTCCTCTACCGGGACTCCATCTCAGCTGTGAAGCCAGGACAAGTTCAAAAACAGGAGAACGTTCATACGAATACGTTGAAAAAGACAGCTCTTATTTACACAGCACAAGACACTGGGTGTGATGCTGAAATGGCAGTCTCCGTGCTCCAGTACAAACCGGTTCACAGAAGCACAGAGAGGAAGTGCGGATTAAAGACAGCCATGCTGCCCCCCCCCCCCTCCTCGAGTAAGACACCATCACACAGTGTTTAGCCATGATGCATAAGCAGCCAAGGTCCAAGGACTAAACAGCCATCCCCAACAGCTAATAAACACAAATACATACACAATCAAGAGACGAAACAGGATGCAGGCATGCAAACATGCACACGAACAAAAATCTTTCCCAGGGAAATATGTAAATAAATCATGTACTCAGTCATTGTGTTTCAATCGCATATAAACTGATCCTCATTTAATGACTGATTCACTCTTAGCAACGCCAGATTGCCTCTGGGAGGATGCCCTGCTCCTGCATTCTCAGAAGACACTCGTCAGAGCCCAGGTCACGTGACCTCAGCTCTTACGATGCAAATCAGCTCATATAACATCTCAAAGTTGACATCATATGCATATATTATTTGATTTCTCAGGTCGATACAGTGCAAACGCGTTACCGCAATATTAATCGGGTCCAAACAGTGAGAGCTTGGACTTCAAAAATCAGTGAATCACAGTGCCCACACACAGCCCCACGGGTTCCATTATGGCAGAAAAGCCATTGCCTATTCACTGACCCCAGATCTGTGAGGACGAGACAGGAGCAGCATGCAAGCCAGCCCCATTCATTGAGCCCAGACCTGACCGCACTTCCCAGCATGCACAGGCACGCCCATTCACTGACCCGCAGGAGACAGGAACAGCATGCATTGTCGGGGTCTTACTGCACACTCCCGTGGTCATTAGTAAAGGTGCTACGTACTTGATTCCACCTCCACGGGCAGTTTCTGTCCAGCGATGGACATGGGGGTGACCTTCCGCTGAGGCACTGGGTCCCCCGGGCTTGTGACAGTGACAGTAGCACTGGCGGTGGAGATGGCTGTAGACTTCCCATGGGGCGCCGCCTTGGTGCCGGTCGAGGAGGAGATGGGGGATGATGTGGATGATGATGATGAGGATGATGACAACGAGCAGGAAGAAGTCACCCTCACACCTTCGCCCTCAGAGTCTGAGTTATTCAGATGCAAAGGGTTGGTGAAGCAGAGTGCAGTCCTGTGAGGGCTACTGTGGGCCTGCAAGGCTGGGGAAGGCGCCTTCTCTACGGAGGGCGTCCCCGCCCAGGCCGCCTGCCCCTTCTCGCGCAGCGGGAGATGATTGGGTCGGGCCAGGATGCCGGGCTCGCCCTCGGGCCGGGAGTCCTGGCTCGGTGGGAGTGCGGGCATGGATGCCACCGGGATCAATGGCGTGGCGCTGAGACCCTGCGCTGTGCTGTTCCCCTGGAAGGCCCGCGGGTCCTCCCACAGCGACGGCTCCGACCCACGCTCCGCTCGCTCCTCAAAGCCAGCGACCCCCTCCTCACGCCGGCCGGCCACACCTCCAGGACCCTTGCTGTAGTTCTCGTTCAGGTCTGGACTCTGGCCCGACGATGACGACATGACATGTAGCAAAGGCTTGGGGTGGTAGCGGGCGTTGTCCTGCCGCACGGCCGTGACGGTGGGGAAGGCAGAGGGGGGAGACGGGGTGAGGATGGGAGGGACTGGCCGAGGCTCCGGGGCCTGCAGGATTTCCTCCTTCACGTCTCCCTCCATCTGGCAGCTACTGCGGGACAAATGGACGGAAAGTGTTACTGACCACTGAGTCAATATGCACAACTTTATAATCCACAAATATACAGTAGTTTATGGAGCATCCCAGCCTGAACAAACCAGCCTGAAAGCTACTACTGCGTAAAATATTTCAGTCTGTCGGTGCAAACATCTAAACTTCGGTAGTAACGCATATTCCCACAAGGTGGCAGTCATCAGTACCTAGAAAAGGCTATTAAGGAATAAATGTACAAAATGTCCACACCCCAGGGGAAAAACACTACAGGTGGCAGCTCAAATGAGGCCCAGAAACACAGCGACAAGAGAAAAGTATAACCCCAGATACAAGGGGGCCCTGCACTATGGATATTGTGCCTTTGGGATGCAATGCCACCCTCCGACAGAGAGGGAGCATTCAGCAGCATGACCCAGTTGGCAGCCAGGCCAAGCCAGGCACTGATGCGCATGACCCGGGGTTATGTAAAGCGATTGAAGGCGGCCTGGCCCCCCTCACTTCCTGTGGAGCAGAGCCAGGAGAGCCTGCATTGCGATGCGGGACACGGCCGGGGGCCTACCTGCGGATACGGGGTGGCTTAGGCGGGGGAGAGTCCCAGCTCTCCTCGTCAGAGTTCTGACCTGTTTTCTCGGGGCTGCCTTCATCCTGAGGGAAGGAGAGGGGTGGGGGCATTTAAGTAAAATAAATAAATAACTAAATAAAGCCTCTATGCAAATCCATTAATGGTTACAGGTAATGACGCAGTGCTCAGAAGGTTGCTGGTTCAAATCCCAGAGCCAGAGTGTGTGCATAGTTGCACCCTTAATCAAGGCCCCTAACCCTGCCCCCCCCCCACTTCCTCTATTTTTCAGCAGTTCTGCGTCTCGCAACTGTGTACTTTGTGTACTTTATAAAATGTAATAGACAAATATATACACACTCATCTTGTGTAACTGCCTTTAAAGACGCTTCCCCTTTTTCAACCCCCCCCCATCCAATACCCCTGCAGAAAAAGACGTTAACAGACCTCGGCTTGGCTATGACTCAGCAACTGAGGAAGCCAGCGACACCAGCCATACCGTGGGCCCGGCTAACACGTAGCGGCCGCTAACCCCGCCGAGGCAGCCAGGGCCATGTGACGCAAAACCTCCAATGGCACCCCAGGGAAGGGCTCCCAGGGAAAAAAAAATCCTAATTTAGTCTCCTTCATGTCAGCTTCAATCGAATTCTCCCTCTTGGCCAACATACTAAAAAAGGCAGAATCACAAAGGAAGGACATTTGCGCACTGTGGGGGTACAGGGACCGAAAAACCTACCCGCAACATTTCCGGGAACCAACTTGCACAGTTGTCTGACCTCTAAAGTTTACCCTAAATACTAAAAATATAAACCAATGATACCCCCAATAATAATAATATTTCAGAGCAAAGCCGGCATGCAAGCGAAGGGGCACGTATGTCACTCTGAGATGAGCTTCTTCGCACCAGCTGTTTGACCGTTTCAGGGGAACAGTCGCAATTCTCTTCCTCGGCCGTGAAGCATGGCGCAGTCTGGCAGCGTCTATGTTTCTGTCATCCTACTTCTCCAAAACATCACACAGCCCCATCGCACAAGGACAGTGCAGGCTGCCCCTGCGCCTCAGGTTAAGAACCAGAGGTCATTCCTGCGTTTCAAATTAAAGCTCCCACAAACTCTGAAATGCTCTATTAAATCTCGTAACAGCTGTGTGACTTTCCCCTTTTATCCTCTACGGGAACTTTTTTTTTCTTTTTGGGTAGATGGACTCTGTCGTTTGGTCTTCAATTATTTTTCCCCCATATGCATTTTTTTTTCTTTCCTTACATTATGAGGATAACATCCCCTCTTCCGGTAAGACTGGCACCCGCATAGATCGGCAGGTATGTTTGGAAATGCAGGAGACACAGACGCCTGTTCCTGTGTGTGTGTGTTTGTACATCATGCCTCGACAGAGCAGATGTACAGGAGCAGAGGAAGCCTGTGGCCTGGGTTTCCCTGTCCCAGCGTGCGGATTCTCAGACACAGGCTAAGTGATGTCACCAGCCCCAAGCTCCCAAACAGGACGTGAGCTCCAGCTCCTGGCCAGATGCCAGTCCCAGAGGGTTTTTTTGTTTTTAAACGACCTGCGAAGTAACAGAGCTCCTCCCAGCAGACCACCACATCCCGCTTTTCTTCTACAGAGAAGCTCGCAGAGCTGAGCGGAGTGAGGTTGACCCCCCCCCCCCCCCAAAAAAACAGGAAGTCCTTTCTTGGTCCAGAAAGGGAGCCAGATGGGGAACGGTGGCTCTCTATACCTCCGCAGCAAACTCACGGGCCACATGTACAGCTTCGATGTCAGCCGCAATAAGAAACGCACCCCTAGCCCCCATCTGCGGGACAGAAACCCGCGGGATCGCACTGTCCTCCACCAAACGACTCGTTCGTAATCCGGAAAGTTCTGCAAAAAAAAAAAAAAAAGCCTCCGCAGGAGGACAGAGTCTCCTGCTCTCAGGCTGCACTGTAACAGCATTCTGGGCTCCATTAGACGGATTTACCTACATGTCAAGGACTGAAGGACATTCAGTGAAAGAGAGAAGCCTGCAGGCAGATTTTTTTGTTTTTAAATCAACACTGAAGCTCCCTGTTATGTTTGCCCCCACTGAGCACCCACCATGCCGTCAGGGACGTCTGCATCGGTGGCGGTCTTGAGAAAATGCAACCGCTGCTCGAAGAGCTGAGCGATGGCCCTGTGGACGAGTTCATACTGCTCCTGAGGACAAGGACAGAGACGTTAGAAGCCGAAGATCAAAGTGGTCAATGAGTATAGATCAGTCATACAGGATTTGGCACTTTTTTTTTTTTTTACAATATCCCTGTCAATATAATGAATTCTGGCAACACCAGACCTTTGCTGTAGCACCATGAAAAGGGCCAAACTGACCTTGGTCTGCACAGCCGAATGTCTCTGTGTCCTCATTTCTTGGATAACCTGGAACACATCGAAGTCTTCTGGAATTTTCTAGACGTTATAAGTGATGGGAGATAAAAATAAAGAATTTGGTGTTTTGGGCCCCAGGTGAGCATAGCATGTGAGCTACAGTGTGACAGAGAGCAAGAAAGAGAAAGCGAAAGAGAGAGAGAGAGAGAGACACACAGACAGACAGACAGACAGACAGACAGACAGACAGACAGACAGACAGACTTACTCCAGCCTTCAGCAGGTTCCATGTATAGTCTATGGCACAGATGGCTCCAGTCCGACCGCAGCCCGCACTGGAACACACAGGACACAGTTACCCTTCAGTGGGTAGGCACACACACCAGCAGGAAGCAAGCCTCAACCGCGACGCCCCCTGCTGGCCACACACACCTGCAGTGAATGCAGATTGGCACATCCTCGTGTTCCTGGTACTCCCTCATCAGCCCGATCATGTCCAGGATGGAGTCGAACGACGACGGCACGTCGTGGTCGGGCCAGTTGGTATAGTGAAACTGTGTCACCCTGCGCAACTCCTTAAAGAGGGAGAGAACCCGATTGGCTGATGTCCCCCAGCAAGCACAGGGACATATGTGACACGCTTTGGGGAGTGAGGGTGGGGAACCCAGCTTACGTTCTGATACTCCACCGACAGAGTCCTGATGATGTAGTCAGTTCTAGCCTGTTCCGATTCCTGTAAACAAAAACATTGCATCAAGCTCTTTTTGAGGTCAACTCGAACAAACAGGAACATAACGCCAGATCAGCACAGTCACCGCAGTGCACACCCGCGGCTTGGAACCAGGCCAAGTCACTCTTTTTAGAAACACGAAAACTGTTTGGAAACCACTAAATGGCTTTTGGTTTATAGCGAATAAAATCGCAGGCCAGACATCCGGACCCAGCATCTACGCCTGTTAAAGGGCCCAGGATGGTAAGCAGGTGACGGACTGCAAATCGGCAGCTGCTCACTTAGTGCAGGAGGAAGAAATCAACGAATGCCTATCGCAGGCAATCTTGTCTTAAGCTTGCAAAACAGAGAGCAAAAGAAGGCCAGATCCCATGGGGCAGGGGGAAAAAAAACTTACACAGGAGATCTTGAATGGTCCAAAGGTTAAAGGGTCATCACCGAACAGGGGGAAATACCGCTCACATTTTTTCTGTGCATCACAAACAAAGGACACTGAGCATCAGAATAAGCTTTCAAATAAATAATGCAAATACTGGGTCCGTTCGGTGGAATAAAGCTTCTTTGATCACCAGTTTGCTCTAAGCTACGAGGCTTGCAGGTGAAAATAGCAGCTTTCATTTGCAATAAGAAGGTTTTATCCTTAATATACAGGATGTAAAGTAAGAGGATCTCACCCTTCCCATCTCAAACTCTCGGCACGCCATTACTATAATCTGCAACACACATAGAATAAAACATCAGACAAGTACTAAACCTTAAAGGCAAAAAGCTTCATTACATGGCGTGGGAGGAGAGTGAGGCATCACAGGTTTGAATGTGCTTGCCTCTCCCACAGACACTCACTGCCACTTTGTATTCCCAGTTCATCCTCCAGAAGTCCAGGATGGTGTTGGGCAGGGGTCCCTGAGTGGCAATATAGGCCCGGGAGCCTCCTGTGCCCTGCCAACGACACCGTGAACAAGAGAGAGACGGGGTTACTCCGAAGGTGGGGATATGTAGTGCATTACCCTCCCACCAATATGCTGGCTCCGCCCCCAGCATCAGCTCTATTGCACAGGCCAGAGAACCCAGGGAACCTGGATCCCTGTTTTTATTGGCTAATCTCACTTCTACGGCCCAGAAGGAGAATCAACATCCACTGAAGAGGCATCGAGGCAGAAGGCCCACAGCAGAGCTCAAACCTGGTGTTCCTCAGGAAGCCAAAATGAAGGTGCAGGATCTGCTGCCTGCACCTGACAGCAAGTCTGATCCCCCTGGGGCCTGCATTTAGATCATGAAAGCATCTCTGCTGCGGTAGCTCACACCTTCAGAGCTTCACGTTCAAACCCTACCACTGCTATGCTTGTGTGGAGTTTGCATGCTCTCCACGCGTCATGTGGTTTTCCTCCTACAGTCCATGGATGTGCAGTTAGGCATCTCTAATTTGCTGCAGTGTCTGTGTCCTGCAGTGGACTGGCATCCCATCCAGGGTGTACTCCTACCTTCTGCACTGTCCTGCCTGGGAGAGGCTCCAGGAAAACCTGCTAAATAAGCACTTGGACGATGGATGGATGGAAGTATCCATGCTGCCAGGGCTTAGGCACTGGCCAAGCTGCCTTTCGACTCCAAAGTGCAGAAAGCACTCTGACTGAATACGGACGTAGGACAACACAGAGAACCTTAGCTGCCTCACAATTGGGTCTTGGCAGCTTGAAGCAGCACCCCTCCAGGTGTGCCAGGACCCCAGTGTCAGAGGCTTGTGGAAGTTTTACTTACACAAAAATGCTCTGAGGGCAGAAGGAAAAATGGTTGGTTATCTCAATGAACCAATCAGATTGTAGAGGAGGTGAATCCAAACAACTAGAGGAGGCAGAACAAGGACATCTGATTGGTTAGTCCCACCTCCTCTAATTGGTTGGATCTACCTCCTTTACAATCTGATTGGTTAAACCAATCATTTTTCCTTCTGCCAGCAGAACATTTTTGTACAAGTAAAATTCCCATACGAATGTCAGTGAAACTCTCCCATACCTTAATGAAGTTGGCATTGACGTAATCCATGTCTTGATTGGAGGTTTTTAATGACACCTTAACCCTGCTGTGGTCAACTGTAAGAGATAAGAACAAGGTATAAAGTGGTTAATCAGCTGAGAAATGATGACTTCAAACGTATTCAGCGCATTCTAACAGCACGTCGGGGGACCGGCCCTGTGCTGATGCTTACATGGCAGAATGTCCTTGTATCGGTTTTTTTTCACATTCTCTTCTTTTTCTCCAGCGTTGGTGGAAAAAATCCTTTCCGTCCTGTACTTGGCGGATAATCTTCGCAGTTTCTGTGCAGAAGGGAGGGAGCAGAGCAGACAGTGAGTGGAGGTTTCCCAGAACCGGCTGACACCAATCGATACCACTGCTAATAGCTTGTTAGTGACCTGCTCCACCACCCTCCATATCGGGGGGGAGTTATCTCTGGCCTTGTCAGTACAGCAGCAGTTCCACCTCCCCTCATGGCTCTGTGTGTGGAGGAGGGGAGAGGGATTAAAGCTCCCCCCTTCAGCCCCACAGGGCCCCGCCCAGCCCCTTAATTACCGCATCACTTCTTGAGGGGTAGACATTTGTATGGGACATGATCCTGTAATGAGATCCTACTCCCCAGCCCTGGCGGGAAATAAAATAATAATAATAATTAATAATTATTATTGTACTGAATAATTAAGACCTTGATTTATTCGGTATATGTTGTTAAATTCTGGAGCCCATCTTATGGTATGGAAACAGCAGTCAGGGCATTCAGCCCAAACATAATCCTCCCCCCGTCACCCCCTCTCCCTAGAATCAACTCACATCGGCCTGTATGGCACCAAGCACAGGTTCTGAATGTTCTCATCGACATCCCATGCGGCTCGCAGCTGGATTCTCACATCTGGATGTCTGACGGGAGCATTTCAGGCCTCCCCCCCCAGAGAAGTTGAAAGATCCAACCCCGCCCCCCCTACCGCCCATGTTTGCATGCTAGCAACCCCGTGGGGCCTGACCGTGACAAGCCTGTCGGCTTTTACAAACCTCCGCAGTGACACTGACCCCTCAGTCCCCCCCCCGCACCCTGAAGACCTCCCTGCTGTTGACCAAGACAACAGACACATGAAACATCTGTGTGAGGCAACTCCAGCTGGGAAAGAGCGCAGCTCCCTTCAAGAGAAATATCGCAATTCAGCACCACATCACAATTCAGCACCCCGATGTTGTTAAAAACGCAGTAACGAGAGTGAGTTGCTGTACAGACCGTCATACTCGATTCATATCGTCTCACAACACAAGACAAAACAAACTATGGGGTAAAACACCACCAACCATTTCACACCAGTATCTGCCACGTACACTGTTCTGGTCACCCAAAGACCACCATGCTGGCAAACTCATGCCATCATCCTTGTGTGACAGTCTCACCAATCAAAAGTGCCGTTCTCCTCGCGTGACAGTCATGCTCACCAATCAGAAGCAGCCCAAGGCGATTGCGAATACACCCATAAACGACAAGCACATGAAACGTTAGAAAAACGTTATATTTGTGGCGCAAAAAAATATTGCTGCTGAGCTCTAAGCGAATAACCTACATCCAGGGGGGTGCAATCTTATCCCAAAGGGCTGGTGTGTATGCAGATTTTTGGAAGAACCTTTAAGTCAGTTGTTCAAACCCAGGTGTGAAGACTCTTCAGCCAGTCAGTCCTCTAATTAGTCAGCTAATTAGGGAGAGAAAACCCACATACATTTTCCGACCTATAAATCAGAGATTGTTTACAGAAAGGTCCCATTTATTACAGGTTCAAGCAGCAAGAGCTGCAGGATCCCTATTGTCTTTTTCTTTCTGGAGTTGTTTTATTTATTATTACTTTATTTATAGTGCATTTCATGTTTGTTCTGTGCTAATTTAACCATTGCATACATGGAACTATCAGGAAACTGTTACTTTACAAAACGTAAAGTTCCATGTAATAAAACACTTTACCATATTCCTTTACCATATACCTAGCAACCCATTACTTTTTTGGCAAATAAATTACCAGAAAGCAATAATGTTATGCTATTTTGCCTTAAATTTATGGTAAATTGTTGTGGATAAAGAGTACATGACATAATCTGGGAACAGAGTCCATTGAATCATATGACCAGGAACTGTTCTTAATGTTCAGGAATGAGGTATTCAATAAAAGCCTGCACAGTTCCAGAAATGTTGGGAGAAATTCATAAAATATCGCAAAACAAAATGCAATCAGATATTTTCTAGGCCAACCGTCAATGCCCCAAGTTACCGAAATGACAACTTTGATATCTCTCCTTCAGACAAATAGACACACTCCCTTTGCCATCACGGGGGGTGTAGCTCACAGCATATCCCTCACTGTCCCATTCAGAAACCCACCTTTCTGACAAAAGCCCACCCTACTGGATGAAGATCACCATTATAAGATGTGGATGCAACAGACCTAAAGGAGTGGGGTTACTTACACGTACCCAGAAACCACTGAGATTCTCCACTGAGTGGAGCCTGAAGGCTTCTGTCACAGAAAATGAGAAGCACGGCTACTTATGCCATAAGAAACGCTGGGAGAATCCCAGTGGACTAACTGGCTATTCAGACTGTCCCCTCCCCTGATACAGCCCATTTCCTGCAACCAAAAGTAGAGTGGATGGTGGGAGAAGGAGAAGAATCCCCTGTAGACTGGCCTGGATCAGAGCATGGAGACCCTCAGCCCAAAGAACTAGCAGTCTGAGGACAATCCCCACAAGAAACACCCTTAAAGGAAGTGCCTCGAATGCTTGGGCTCAGAATTCTGAGAAGTACTGTGTTTTTAGTACTGAGAAACAGAGCATTCTTAAGGGAACAAACAAACACACCCTGCCCACCCCCACCCCCAAGAGTGTCAACCAATGCACAGAGGGCTTCTGTAGTTCTCTAGTCATGGTTCTGTAGGTGGGAGGGAAAGACGTAGCTCAGAAAATGTGCACATGGGCAGCGTGCTAATCACAGGGTGTGGAGAGGCCGCGTTCAGGAGGCAGGACCGCACACATACACATACACACACACGCATACACACACACGCATACACACACACGCATACACACACACACATACACACACACACACACACACACGCACACGCACACACGCACACACGCACACACACACGCGCGCTCACCTTCAGACAAATACACACACTCCCTTTGCCGTCACTGGGGGTGAAGCTGTTTAGAGGGCCCATCACACATCCC
>JABFEA020000067.1:24640953-24659941 GCA_019775915.2 Cyphomyrus plagiostoma
CCCGCCCCCCCCCCCCCCCCCCCCCCCCCCCCCCCCCCCCGCGCGGGGGGGGGGGGGGGGGGGGGCGGCGGTGGCGGAGCGTCCGGTCCATCTCGGTGCCACTACAGAACCAGGAAGTTCCAGCCAGCAGGTGGGTGAGAAGTTAAGGAGGTGACCAGGAGGCGACCGGGAGGCTGTACCTTCAGGTTGTGCAGGATACTCCCAATCTGGTCCTCAGGGACCCACAGTCGGTCCATGTTTTTGCTCCCTCTCAGCCACCAAAATGTAGACTGTCTGTAGGTCCCCAAGGACCAGCCTTAAGGAATAAGGACAGGGAACCAAGAGACTCTGGATATGTGGCTCTTCACATGCTGCAGCGGTAGCCCATCATACAGCATCAGCACTGGACCAACTAGGTCAGCACGCTCCTGTTTCAGTATTGCCCCGTGTCATTAAAAACAATCACCTGAACACAGGCACAGAAAGAGGCGGCGCAGCAGCGAGACGGCGGGTAAAGGCGCAGGATGGGGGTAGGGGCCAGTCTCTGCTCCTCTAACTCCCTGGGCTGATTCATCAAGGACAGTCCTCTGCACCCAGAGCTCAGCTCCATTTCACGCCCAAAGGCAGGACGAGTGGAACCCAAAGGCCATCTTATAACCCCTTTCCTCTAAATATTGACAGAGAGACCCTAAGCCTCAACTGTAGATCCTTAGGATTTAAGAACAAGACCTTCATCACACAATCACTTGTAATTTGAAGCTCCTGTCACTCTAACAGAGAGGCATGAACAGCAATGTTCACACTAACAGAAGCCAAGTTCCCAAACACGGGAACTACTCACCCTACGCAAAAAATACGCAACAAAAGAGATTTGAAACAGGCACGCACTCCCCCGCACACAGAGTTGAGCTCTGTTCCTGCACAGTGACCTCATTCTTACATCATTTCCTGTGCATTATGATCTGCCGCAGTCAGACTGACTCTGGGAATGTTCTAGGTCAGCTTTCATCCCAAGCAAAAATCTGCCACAAACAGAAAATTAAAAAAAAAAAAAAAAAAGGGTAAACATCTGATTAGTCACTGAGCAGGAATTCCTGTGAGCAAATCCCACTCGGAGAAATGCCGATGTGTACAAGCTTCCCGGAAAGAATACATTGTTCAACAAGGCTTCCAGAAAGGCAGTCATCCTGAAGCAGTTAGGAAGAGACAAGGAAGCTCAGGAAACTGTTACAAGCAAGCGATAAAAGGCCACTAAACTGCAACAGTGTGCAATAGAGTGACACAAGTCAGCAGAACACAGGCCACATATAAACACACATTACAGGGGTTTGGCTCACTGCACCATAATGTCCCAGGTCTGAAATGTAATCGCTTGGGGTGAGTCAGCACTGTCGAATATTCACGTTCGTGAATAAAAAAAAATAAATGAGCTATTTTAAATATAATCTATATGCAATATAATTAGTAATGATTTATCTGTTCTCTGATAAATCTGCTTTTGAAGTTTACTTCTGCTGTTTTTGCGTGCGCCCACCAAGCGCTCGCCCAGCCTATCATAATCATAATCATTTTCATCCTTGCTCACTCGCAGTATGGCACATTTGTGAAAATCCACATTCCACAGAGATGATACAGAGCAAAGGCAAGTGAGTCGTCAGCACTGCTTAGCGTCTCCTGGCAGTTTGTGAGGGTAAGAGAATCTGATTATGATGCTACTGTTAATTTTAAGTACATGTTGTCATAGATGTTTGGTAAAAAATGTTCTAGAAATTCATGTTTTGTGAAATTCTTTCTTCGTTCTTACATTTTAAATGAGTGAACTGTCAATGTACCAGTAGAGACTTTTTGGCAAGTTAACCAGAATGTTAACTATTGATTTGCCTTTCCCAGTAAATACGGACTCAGTCGGTAATAAGATATATTTATCGACATTTTGCTTAAGGAGGCATGTAAAACAGGTAAACAGCATTAGATAAACATGGAGATTTGATTCACGGCTGAATTTGAATGGTGAATACTGGGTAATTTCATACTACAGAGATGTGAACAGCACAAAAAGAAAAGATGAAGCAAATGGCTGCTGAAACTGAAACGGAGTTTGCCAGATATTCAATGCTGAAAATCCACATCAAAGGAAAGCAGAAGCTTTCGAGTTTGTCTTTTATGTTCATATACAGCAGCTCATATCTAAAGGCACACTGGGAAACTACCAGGCAGACTAATCAGCCGCTGTTTAAGGCTGCCGTTGTATGGATGTGATGCTCGAATATACTGACCCAAGGCTACCAAAAGGTTTAACTTTGTATGAACAGATGCTGCACAAAAATCCTCAGATTCACCAAAGCCCATATGCAGCTTCACGGCTCATTGTCGACACACACAAGTAAACAGGAACCCGGCTGAGGTTTCAGGGGCCAGCAGTGCCGAGGTGACCTGAACGACTGAACTGCCAAAACCACTTGTCAGAGCTGAGCAAGAACAGCAGCATACCTGGTGAGACTCAGAGGGGTACAGCCCTATGACACGGTCTGGAGAACAATCGCGTCATGTTAATATTATGAAGAATCTTCCCCCATTACAGGGAGAGTCGGTTGTGAATGTGTTGAGGGGCCTCCTGAACACCCTGAACCAGGCTGGGAGTTTCATTTGTGGACAGAGTGGTGGAGATCTCAAGGAGGTGGGAAGGGCTTTATGTTCCATATCAATTCACCCAGTGAATCTTGAATGCACACGCAGACAGACCATCAGACAGACTCATAATGTACTGTCCCAAAGAAGAACTTTTTTTCAGGAACCAGAATCTTTTTCAGGAACCAGGAACTTCTGCTGCGTTCACATTGCAGGAACTCAGCCCAACCGGAGTTCTTAGGAGGTAGTTCCTAAAAAATGTTTAGGCCCTACTTCAGAGTAGGTACTTTTTGCTCAACCAAGAACTGCTGGGTGAGGCAAACAGTGATAAACTTCATTGGTTGACCACAAGCACCAGCGCAAACTTGGAAGTTACGCAAAAGAGTGAGGAAAAGAGCAGTGGAGCAAAAATTGAGCATATGGAAGTATCTCAATCATATTAAAAGCATTAATGAATACTTTATTTTTGGTGGTACCAATTGGTAAACGATGTATCTCTAATATCACCAGGGCTGGCACTGAAACTAGCAGCATTAGTGGAATGACATTACATCTTTTTTTATTCTGTGGAAAACATAAGATCGATCTGCTGGCCAGATATAATAATGAATCATAAACATGTTGTGGGCCATATAAATATAATGCAATCCGTCCCCTATTTTCAGACCGTAGGATCGCTCCCCCCAATAACTAACAAAACAACTTTTTCATCATCCATTGTTTTGGAGTGGCAGCATAGTTTGTATGAAAGTACTTGTGAAGTTTAACCTATGAGCTTTTGTTTCTCCTATGCTTATTAAGCATAAAGGTCACAGTTCCTGTTGTGTGGTGGGAAAATGGCCAGGAACTACAGAAGTTCCCGGTCGAGATAGCCCAGGAACTAGGTTCCTGAACTTTGGTGGGAAAGTACCTGAAGAGTGCTGTGAGCTGCACCTTTATGTCTCACAAACCAGATACAGCAGGCAGAGGCTGTAGAGCAGGTTTCCCCATACCGACCGACGCATAACTGAACTTTCACATGCTTAACAATGCCCCAAGGTCAAAGCCTCCTTAATTGGGAATTCACCTGGGAGGTAAAGCCCCAGGTGACCTGAGTAGACCCCACCCCAGCATGCATCAAAAACTCTGCCCAAAAAAAAAAGGGGGGGGAAAGAAGAAATACCAAAGCATGTCTTTATGGGCAGATGGCTGTTTTGTTCATTTCCTCCCTTGTGACTCTATGGTTCAGGGGAAGTGTGGCGTCACAGCCAGGATATCTGCGATATTTGCATCCTTCCCCCTCCCCTTCCTCCCCCTGCTTCAGACTCTGATCCACTTGAGCATCCAGGGCCTAACTGGAGATAAATTCAACACATATAAGAAACAGAGCAAAGGAGTCAGACGAGTCTGCTCCCTCACTGATTACACCATGCAAGGCAAACGGCCATGCAAGCATGCCCCAGCAAACAGAATTTTAAATTCCTCCCACACTTTCGTTGAAATGTAACCTAAGGTTATGCCAAGCATTTTAATAACACATTAGTAAACCCGGAGTACCAATCATGTTGGGAAATTCTAAAATGTTAAGCCATTTTGAAAACTTTCCAATATGGCTTTGCGTAATGTTAAGTTTGACAAAAAATAAAACCCAAAACTAAAAATTAAAAAACTAGAACAGAATTTCACCCAGTAGGTCATTGAGCCATAATTGTGGTCACCAGGGTGAGAAGTTCATGCCGAGATGAAGAGGGGGTGGAAAACGATAATGATCGGCATTAAGAATCCTAACTCCATATCATCGAGACGAATCGCCGGCTCTCGGATTCCGTTTCACCGGGGGGTTTCAGCATGAAGGCGGCGCGGCGCGGCTTCACGCCGAGAACTCATTAAGCATGCAGACGGAAAAAGCCCGGTGTCTGCCGCGTCTCCCTCCAGCAGATACTGCTTAGGATTTTAATAGGGAAATAAAGTGAAATATCCAGTTAGCCGCAGCTCGGGGGAATGTTTCTGTATGCCTGTGTAAGGAGATCGTCAGTAAATCGACAGGGGAAGATGAAGTGGATTGAAGGAGCATGATCATAGACCTGGCACACGGAAATGAGAAATTAAAGGGAAAAAGGGCTTAGGAATGGCGAAGCCGAATTCACGCCACACGTGTGCATTTCAAAGTCCGATGGCGACGGAGCAAAATCCCAAATCTACTTCCTCTCCCATATCCCAGTTCGCTGTGAATCCAACGCCCCGAAATGTTGCGCAACATCCGCAAACACCCCACCTTTCGTTAAAGCCTCCCCCTCCTGACAGCTAACTAACTCAATCACTCCGCCTCACCTCGGAAGCGCGCAGGCGACATCGCGCGCGCCGAAGTTTATTCACGAACGGATAACTTGAAACTGAAAACACGGCGCTAATCAACTGCACCCCTAGGATCAAGGAGAGGGGCTGTCAGAACATTTTGCAATGCTGAGTACATAGATCAGTTTAGCAAGAAAAAAAAACATATTCCGTATCACAACGAGCAGCCCGAAATGCATGTATCCAAAGTGTCATTTAAACCACCACCATTAATTAAGAATCTAGCACGCGAGGCGTGAGAAATTGTTGAAACAAAGTTGTTTCTCGTCTGCCATACAGTACCCTAGCAAAACTCACAGGACAACTCCACAAACATAAGTCCACCGGGACAGCTGGTGAGGGGCGACAGCTCCCGTATCTCTCAAGACATTGTCTGGCTATGATCAGTAACTTGCATCTATCGATATAAACAGGTTGACAACTGGGTGGTAAAAACGCATCTGCATGAAGTCGGGTGTAGCCAGTAAGGGTTTAGCAGCCCTCCAGCGACATGCATAAGCTCCTGAGGCTATTCAGCTACACGGCAAATATCCATTTTAAATTCCAGACTGATTTCGAGCCACCTTAGTTGATAGTTCTACTTGAACATCTCAGTCCACCGACACAAATACGCCGCTGAACAAGATGTTTACCGGGACCCGACTGCAAGGAATATGGGGCTACCCAGCTCACCGGCGGCGGGGCTTTTCTCCACATTGTAAGCGTCTGTTCCGGATGGTCACAAAGTGCCGAAAATAAGATTTCTTGGTCCCGTACAACTTAGTACCGGGAGAATGGGGACGGAGGGAGTATCCCACGGTATTTTTTAGGAATCAGTGTTAGGCCGCGTCCCAGCCTGGAGGCAAAAATGTGTAATAAAGGCTGGAGCGGGCATCTGTACAGCAGCTTCCCAGGGCAAGGCAATTTCTCTATGAAAGGAAGCATCAGTACAATCCGAGCAGGAGCTGTCATCTTAGCTACACCGAAATTGCCGGCAGACAGTGGCAATGCCAGGATTAAGCCGGCGACACAGCTCCAGCTACCACGAATCACACATCGGCTGTTATCTGGCTGCCGAGCTACAGCCGCCTGCCTAAGTCCGGGGCGTCCGCTCTCACCATGAAGTCGCTGCCGAAGTTATCCTCTCCTCTTTGGTCCCCGGCTAGCATGGCTCCAACCTCCTGAATGAACTTCCTCAGGATACGTGCCTGATCCATCCTTTCAAGCCGCGACAACTCGCCTCCCACGGCAATAAAAAAATCCTCAGAATATAATAGCCAGTAATAAAGAATGGATACTTAAGTAAACATTGTTAATTCACCAAGGATCGATTCCACATGTTCGCCGCCCCATTTTTATTTGCCCTCATATAAAGGCAATAATCCAAATACGAGCTTTCTTCTTTTTTTAGCTCGTTAGCAATGCAATTATTGGTGAAAAATATCAAAAATCAAACAAGAACACCAATCCAATCCGTTCTCTCGTCTCACTTCCACACACAACTGGTTACCCACAGACACAAAACTAGCCGCATCGTCCAAATGCCGCTAAGAAGCATCTCCGCCCCTAAACCCCATTCGTGATTACTATTGGACTCCAGCTTCGATATCATGCCATATGATTGGACTTCTGTTTATGTCAATCAGAAATATGACAGGCTTTTTTTTTTTAATTTCTTGCACGAACATAAATGGATGTCAAAGACGTCAATCATACAGTCTGCGATGGTAAAGCCCTATTGGCTTAAAGCCATATCAGCGTGTATGACCTAAGGACCATTGCTAAGAGATTTACATGTTTTACATTTAATCTCCCATAACTTGGGAGGAGCTAGAACCGCACCTATGAATTTTTGGAATGTGATTATTAGTACGTCAGTTTAGCATTTAAATGCTTTCAGTTATAGCTCGCCTAAGCAGATCACACCTTTCGAAATGCATTCATATAATTAAGCTACATTCGTTATTCTTTTTAGGAACCCTCAGTCGCATACTTCTCTACTTCGACTCGAAGAAACCAGTTGAAACACAAGTTGTATTTCTATATTTAGATAATTACACATAACAGACCATACACCTACAAGTCAGAAGCTCTGCTTCCCGTAAACACTGAATAAAACCAACATAGCCGAGTAAGCCACGTGGATCATATTTCTTACTAGTGACGCCTCAGCCACGCCCAGTTCAGGGCAAATTTCTAAAACACTTAGAATGTGCTTTAATTTAACTCAGAACACAACTGAGGAATCCAGTGATCACATATAATATTCTTTGCAAATTTATAAACTACGCAGAACACACAGCAGAAAAACTAATGTAAAATTCTATTCATAACAATTATAAGTGTATTTTAAAAGTGTAATTGTAATTTTTGCATTTTGCTCCTCAATCTCAGGCAATGCAACATGTAAACTGAATTAAATAGCCATGTATGTCAGTAACTTCTCTGGACACTTCATTTGTCAGTATTCACGGAAACTAAATCAGTTTATAGCAATCAAACACCAACAAGCCAAGGACCTGAGGACTGCATCTAGTTGGGCTTTACTGACCATGGTAATAATGAGACAGTTACTGTCCTCTCACCCTGGAAAACACTCTACTGGTCTATCTTTCATAATAAGATGCAGTGGGTCACATCATAACATACAAAAGGCAGAATCATCTTTAAATGTGCCATGCAGATGTTTATATTGAAATCTACAGTTTTTATATGTCCACAAATTTCATATCACTTGGAAATATTTAGGTTATGGTTTATATGCTACAACAGTGGCCTGTATCACAAAGCATGATAACTTGTTGGATTTAAGATACTCCAGTCTAAATGGACTTACATTTAGCCCAGACTACTTTACTTTAAATCCAACAATTTGTCCAGCTAATGAAGAAAGCTTGCTTTGTGATACAGGCCCCTGCTGTGTGTAGTGGGGGATTCCATAGATCAAACTTTTTAGTTAGCAATGTCTGTCTTTGGCCACTCCACCTCCAGCAGCCTCTGGGTGCCTGTGTAAAATATACCCAGGAAGTGGATTGAATTTGGAATCACAGATGCTGCTCGTGACCGGATCGCCACTTGCTTTCCGTCATTTCAAACACATTTCTTTAAAAACAAACAAGATGTGATGAAGGAACGGACAGTGCTATGTGGTTATGGTTGCCTGTTGTTTCTGAGGCTCTTGGATTATGGATTGTTATCCCTAAGGTGCTGTCCAACCCCAGGAAAGCACAGGAACAAATATATTTTCTCATCCTAATATCTCTGTCTGCCACAGAGCAGTGTTTACTGTTTTCTGGGGAATGTGACATAAAAGTCTGTACATGTTCAAGTGTGCCCTATAGCACAAAAGAGTGAATTATGAGGAAAGGTGTAAGAAGTATTACAATCCTGAAATGTACAAGCAGAATGAAAAATGAGCCAATATAAGTGATATGTCAGTTTAATTGTTCCCCAGTTTATCTAGCTTTTTACTGACTAGAAAAATCACAGATATATATTAGCTTAGCAGCAGTGCAGCATCTGTACAGGTTTATTATGTACAGTCTTTTTTTAACATTTTAAGAAATATGAATCAATGTTGTCTAGGATCCCCACAACCCTGAGAAGAACAAGGCTGGTGGATGGATTGATTTATCTTGGATGCATCAGAGACAGGTGATCTTGTATGTTCTGCTTACAGACTGTGTATAATTATACAGTCTCCATCCAGAATCTTCTCTAAAAAAGAGAAATTGCCATTTCCCAGTGCTCTCGAAGGAAACTCCAATAAACGCATTCATATGATGTTTTAAATAAAATTTTAACAATCTGTGAAATTGTTCAGATGGATGAGTGCATAAAAGAATCTTTTCTACATTCTCACATGATCCTTTACAGATGAGAGGAAAACATTAACGTAGAACAACACGAAATCTGTTCCAGCAATAGCGTCCTGTCTTGGCTTTTGCTCCATGACCAATTCTGACGACCATTATCATTCTCATAATAGCTCTCAATTCAGTTAAACTTGGCATAATACAGAGATTTTGCTATTCATCTGTATGTTAACTTATCCACGGGCAGATGTATCTTATACACACCATGTCCCTTCAATTATTTGAAGAAAAAAAATGTTTTTCAGTAGCTTCGTGACAGGAAATACACTGGTAGATTAAGATTCTAAATTAAATCATCAATAGGAGAGAACAAAACAGAGCCTCATTCAAGACAAATTCTTCTCAGTTGCTCTAAGGTTCCATAAAGACTCAAGCAGGGCCCTGAATTACCAGGCCGAAAAAGGGGCTAGGCTTCCTATTTTCCCTAGGTTCTATTTTAATGATAACAAAACCCTCTTTGAGAGAAGGGCTGATGGCTGGGGAGACGTATTATACCGCCAAGCCACTGAGAAGGCAGCTAGCTTAAAAAGGCGAAGCAAGGCACTGTGGTCCTCCACGAATGAAAGGGGTGGCATTAAAATTCAGAAGAAAAACCTTAGAGACATCTTAAGCAAGAGAAATCCCTTGGTCCGCCATCTTTTACACAGATAATGGCCATTTCAGGCCAATTAGGAATCAATTCTTTCCAGTTATTAGCCAGAGATTCTGATTATATAAACACTTTGTTCACACCTTGTTGCTGTTTGCATTCTTATTTTTTTTTTATTTCTCCTGGTAATTTCCAGCTATAATGAATTTACCACCTTGTCCTACTGGATGACACTATATTGAAGTGTAATATGATGGCTAACTGGGAAAGAAAGAGGTGACCATCTAGTCACAAAGTAACACACGTCTAATCACAGTAAGACACAAGACTCCCAGCTTTGCATGGCTCCTGCTGTTGTGGGTATAAAACAATATATCTTATTCCAGGTCATTTGGGGAATCCCATCAATTGCACTGAACGTGTTAAATTAAACATGAGATGTTTTATGAACACTCACTATTTAACCATTTGTGGTACTCATTGCACTCCTTTTGCCAAGGTAGATAAATGGGCTGCCACCACTGTCCATGGCACCAGCCTACCAACCCCCCCTCCCCAGCAACCCACAACCCCTGGGCCACAAACATGATAGATGATGAATGGCTGGTCAGCCTTTTGACTGGAAAAATTGGGGAACTCTGGTTTAGGGGATGACTCTGAATACAGTATGACAGAATCAGCAGTAGCAGTGGAACAGGGCACATGGGAAGAGGCCTGTTAAATAGTATGCCGTGGGCAAGCCAGAGGCAGATGTGGGCTTACATTCTTGGGGATACAGATGGTTCCATATTAACCTCCAGCTCCAGGGCACTGCATGCTGGCTGACCCTACGTATTGACCCCCGAACTTGCTCTCACCTATACAGAATATATATGTGTGTCTCTGCCTCTAATTATCATTCAAAAGCCAAAGAATTCCTTTGTACTAGAATTTGTATCATTGACATGTCTTCTTGTATGCCGGACATTGTTTGTACTATTGTTTTGTCTTTGAGGTAATCTTGATGTCTTCTTTTACTCTTCCTAGGACAGCTCTTGATTGGCAAATTACGTACAGGGATGTGCGAAAAGACATCAGACCTTGTTGTTTGCTTGTGTCCCTGATGTCCACCTTGACTGCGATACTGAGCTCTCCTTTACTCCTCAGCAGCTGTGCTGGCTTCTCCGTTGTGCTGGCCATCGGTTATTCATAACAGGGACTCAAGAGATTGTTTCATCACTGTATGGCAATGCGATGGAAAAGCCACTCAAGGGTGCCATAAAAATAGAATTCAACCACATGTCTATCCGAAATTTAAGAACATTAGTTTGCACCGTGTGTTTTTGCACCATGCCTGCGTGCTTCCTAAATTGTGCCCTTGCCACATGACGATGAAAGAACCAAAGGTGGACAGTCCAGGACCAGAAAATAAAAATCCAGACCAAGATCTTGTTTAAACCATCCAGTTGAGTATAAAGAATCATAGTTACAGAGTACTCAACTGGTTGGTTGAAACAAAATCTTGGTCTGGATTTTTACTTTCTGGACCTGAACTTTCCACCTCTAGAAAGAACCAATGCTCAAAACCCAGTGAGGACAACAGAAAAATGACCTGAAAATGTCCCATGTTATATTATCCCAGGCATATGTCTGAACTAGTTCCCAGCCGTGGTGAGAACATCCATTCTTATCAAAAAAGCGACCACAAATTATCCTAGCCACTGGACCTATATGATACTTCCTATGATACTTGTATTTATTTTATAGCCCAGTCCATATTGTGTTTCTGATACTCGTTTCACTGCCCTGAAACTTCAGGCTTTGATTTCCTCCCAATGCTTTATGTATAGGTATTTTGCTAATTCTCTAAAAAAAAAACAAATATTAAGTGGCTTTTCTCGGGAAAACTAAGCTCTACGTACCCGACAACGCTGCTTTGATCTGAAAAAGGTTCGGAACATTTCGTCGCCGGTTTCAACACCAGAACACAAAGAAATGTTTCGTTGGGTTGCATCAAGCTAACGACAGCGATCCAGCGAAACATGTCCAAAATTTCTGAAGCGCTTCTTGAGAAACAAACAGAATCTCAGGGCCTGGAGCTCAAAATTTGTTGTGCGCTCTGGTGAGGGATTCACATCACACAACGAGAAAAGGGGAGAAGCCTGGGATGCCTGGATGCTTCTTCTCCTTTCACAGATGACTGGAAACAGGTCAAGCAGACAAGGGAGCCAAGGAAATCTACTCAAGTTCTTTATGCAGACACAATGGCGTAGTCGTGCGGAGGTCGCTACCTCAGGTCTGAGCCGAGGGCAGGGAGATGTTTTGCATTGAAGATTGGGTAAGGTTTATATTTACCGATACAGCAACCGCAACAAAAATAATCCCTTCCAAGCTCGGGCCATGCAGACAGAATCAGTTGCTTGTTATTACATCATGCTAACGCAGCCTTTCCATCAAGCCTTAAACGCTACGATTACAGTGTATGCTAACGGCAGACTGTGCTTTATCCCTTCATTTCTGAGATGCATACAGCCTGTGGGCCGTAGCAGCAGCAGGATTCAGGTAAACACACACAAGGCGCACCATCAAATATATGTGCTAATTGTTTTAGTACGGGGCTATTCAAGTCACGGTCTTAGCACTGCTGATTTTTCAGCCTTTCCTTAATCGGGAGCCGGGTGTGACATCTCTGTGGCCAATCAGTAATTATTAAACTAACTACCTGGGAGAACGGAAAACAAGGTCTGGATTTGGAATCGATCGTCAGATTTGAAGAGTTGTGTTTTCGTATATTGATATATATTTATATATCCATCCATCAATCCATCCATTTTTTAACTGCCTTTCTTGGTCAGGGTGAAAGGGCCACTAGAATGATAAATGGCAGCCCTAGCGCAGGGATTCCCAGTGTCTGGTCTGTGGAGCAATACCTGTCTGAGGATAGTAATCCACTGGGTCACGGAGTGCTGAGTGTTTTGGGGAGGGTTCGGTTAATTTCCAAAAAAAAAAAACGATAAATGTTTCAATTTCTCAGCCCCCTTTGCGTGATCTATTCACATCTGAAAAAATGGTAATGATCTACAGACAGCCCTGCCACAGCTGTTGTACCGGCCCGTGAAATTTCTGTACAAGGTTATCCGGTCTGCAAACATCAAAAGGCTGGGGACCCTAGAAGGGATTGTTTCAGTATATAGATTTTTAATAGAATATTGCTGTATTTTTTAACCTAAAAGTGACGTAGAGAGTACGAATGATGCATGATGATGTGTACTGTCTTTGCACTGTATCTGGTATGTATCCATGCATTTGGTGCTGTTTGCAAGAGTATTTCTCTCTGTTATCAATAAATTATATCTCATCTTATACTCTGTGTTGCTCTTTATTAAGCTGGGTGTCTAGCAAAACTTGTTTGGTCCATCGATGTTCTTTTTGGTGAATCTCTGTATGCTTCACGTAATACTTGGAGCGTCATCTGACATTTCCATCATAAACTCCAATTCCAGAGGCACCTGAGGGAAAAAAAAGTACAACAAGCGGAAGCGGAGGCTGACAGGATTTCAATAACAAGGATTTGGATTCATATATCAATATGTCAGCTTCCTCATTTTATTTTTAATTTTCATGATTCTCTCCCAAAGATCATGTCTGGCATTCAGCTGACTACACGGACTCCCAGGAAGCTGATGACAGTTAACATGTGTTCCTGCATTTGAAAATCCTGTCGCTCTGCTGTTGTTTCATGCTGCGAGTCACACCGAGCGCTAAGTGGCACAGCTCCCACAGCTAGTGACAAATGACTAGCTCACAGGCACCTGACAGGTCGTCAAGCTGCAGTACATGACTTGCAGTAAGGATGCACCCTGAACAATTTTAAAACCTACCTCCACCTGTGGGCTAGATGCCAGAACAGCTCTAGAGCGCCCTGAGCAGGATGAGTAAAAATAAATGTCTAACGTCTAGCTTTAGTACTTTTCAACTTAAAGCAGAATAAGAACTATTTATTTCAATTTCGCCTGAATTGTATTATATGGTTCTTGAAAAGAGTCTTTGAATTTTTCTTTGGAAGGTTGATATAACCTAAAACTTAAATGCAGACCCTACTCCGTCCCATCTTAGATCCTACCACAAAATGTAAGAAGTATTTTGTACAAAAAAATGTCAAGCATTAAATTTGAAGGTTTGTATGTGCACACTCATACACTCGTGTCAGTCTGCCACTGTACGTGTGTTTGATTGTGCGTACATGTATACACGCCATAGGTGTGAACTTCTCTGTCTGTCTTGTGTGTCTGTAAGTCACTAAATCGCACGGGGATTCCAGTCCCGGCACGTGTCAGGCCCTGTAGGCCCTGCGGCAGGACCAGAGCACAGAGCAGCTGAGCTCCGGAATGTTCTCAGACAAGTCTCAACAGCTCTGCTGGGGAGGGGAGGCACGCTCTGAAGAAAAAAAAAACAGCACTGCCCTGTCCTGCCGACTACATCGTCATACCAACCAGCACTCTGGGAAAAACACATTATGCAACCATAGGTCCGGATCACATTCCTCCACAGGGCAGACGTATCTAAACCAATTTTCTGCTTTGTGTTGTCTTCATTTACATTCGCCAACTACTCTTTTGAATTCCGGGCTGCTGCATGAGGTTCTTGGAAGGTCACTGTATTTTTTTTAAACCCTTATTATAACCTACATAATTCCTAGGAAAAGCCTTCAACTGTAGTAGCGTGAAATCACCTATTTTGGATTCCTCGCATATCTTTTCTGGGGTCACAAGAAAAGATACAGAGACTCAGTGTTTCAAAATTCCAAGCCTGCTTTAGGGCAACCTGTCTGCCTATTTCGTTAACACTCTTAGTGTTTTACCATTTTCTTCTTCCGGCTCTAATTATGTTTTTACAAATTGAGAAAAGCACACTAATAGTTCAATAGCACCAAAACTGCAAACTGGGAAATAAATATCTGCTCTTCCCAAGTACCTGTGCAGTATTGTAATTTTGCCGTTTAACGAAAAGAGCTGACCATCAGGGTTGCCCGATTAATTCTCTTGCCGCCAGGCATGACTTTCTCTCTGGCTGTGTGTGTGTCTGTAGCCTCTGACCAAGCTAGCTGCTGTGCACAGTGGGATTACACGCAAGCGGGGGCTTCTGGGTGTATTGGCAGAAGTGGTGGCCATAAAGTTCGTCTGCTGGGACACGTCTTCATAAATAAAGGGCCGTCTCGCCGTTTCTGCCAGAGCTCAGGCAAGGTTGAACGTGTGCTGTTTTTTTAAGGGGAAAAACGGCGAAGAGACACCTGAGGGAAAGCGTCAAACTGGTCACTGCTACGACTTTCAGCTCTGGATGCACTGGACCTAACAAGTTCCTTCTGTCCCTATTCTATTTTGCAGCCATTTTGTAATCTGTTAAATACATCATATTTTTTTCCCTGAAGTGATGTACAATCCAAGTTTTTCTATGTTTTCCCAAACATTTCAACGAAGCATTTAAGTAACTTGTTCAGAAGTGCAACGGCACAACAGCATGCCCGTTCATCAATTTGCAAGGGATAGAATTAGGAAGAAAGGAACCACAGAGGCATCTCTAAGCACCACAAACAGAGCAGAAAGGATATGAAATGCAGGCAGCCAAGAACTTGCATCAGTATATTTTAATATGGCAAATTAGCAATTAAGCCCACAATGTCACATCTGAATATAGTGAGATGAGGTGTAATTCTGGTGCTAGGTCTGGGATTATATACACACACAGGGGGGTGGAGTTCCAAAATTTAGGGAGACTCTGGGTGGGGCCAACTCTCAGCTGCGGGGGTTTATAAAATGACATATGTTGCTTTCTTAAGCCTGAGAATTACTACAGAAGAACATATTCAAAACAGCGATCCCCGCGTAAACCAGACCCACCTTGCAATTTTGTCAGATATAGACACATAAATTACATTAATGCCAGACTCAAACTGTTTTTTTAATTATTATTATTTCTGCATTATCTTAACCTGGTCCTTCAAGAGCAAAAAAAGATTCCTGGTTGCAATAACAAACCACAAACGGTGGTCCATGTCCATCAAAGGTGATGAGAAACCCGGATGCAACAGACACAATGAACAAATAGATCAAAGGAGACGACAATTAAAGAAAATCGTTTACAACATACAGGGGGAGTCAGGCACATTTGCATAAGAACATCAGCACTGCCAGAAAAGAAGATTAAGGATCCGGAGCCTCATATCTTTTTCATTGGACTCAGAGTTAATGCAAAATAAAGGCATCTGTTCCCTTTGGACGACAGAACTAAATGCGGACTGTGAAGAGGCCTGCCTTTGTTCAGAGTAAATATCTGACAGTCAGTAATCCGGTAGTCTGCTAGCCTGAGTTTGTGTATTAAAGCCTCAATGGTACTTACACTGACATATGTGAAGAGAACAAAGGAATTTTCTGGGAAAGGTATCATCTCTAGCATATAAATGTAATAATGGTAATTTTACAGTAAGACTGACAGAAATTATATTATCGGGATGGCAGCAGTACTAAATTCGCAGTTTAATGGTGTGATTGGTACTCTTACATGTTATGGGATTAAAAACTTTAATACAATATTAAACATGAAAATAAGTAAATTAACATGATAGCATCATCAAACCATATTGATACGCACTGCTCAGTTTGTCGGCCGTCATTATAAGTAGTTTTATTAATACAAATATTCTGGAGAAATACAACGCAATTTAAATAATTTGCTAAATTTACCATTGTATCTCTACTACATTTGAAAGAGTAACGATTGCTGTTCAGTTCTTTACGGCGATGAAGGCCAGTAATATATATAAAGGGAAAGGTAGCAAATAACCGCCTCACACAATGGTTAATGATCTTTTTTAAATCTTTTTTAACATGACAATTATCCTGAATCTCTTCCCGTTTTAAAAATGCAGCTCACCTTCATAACACACCCTTTTGCTGGGACCATATTTTTGTGATATGAGGATCCCGGCTGCTTCCTGTCTGGAAAACAATGGGAACCGCGTTTACATCAAGAAGCATAAATCATGAGCGCTACCGTGTGGAGGAAAGGAATAAACGGCGTGCAAGTGAATGTTTGCAGAAGAAAGCTTGCAGTTTCTGAAGCAGCTGAAATATTTTAGGATGCTGTATATATTAAAATGTTTTACAGCTGTATCGTTGAACTTGGTAAGTAGCCCGATTTGTTTCAGCATGTTATGTGTCATGTTATAATATATCTGAATGTTTCCCAAGTAATTATATAAAAAACAATGATCTTTAAAATATTTCATTTTTTTCATAAAAGTTACTCAAGACCGAATGTCAAGAAGTTTCTGCTCAGTTTCTACAATCTACACCTTTCATTGCGCCCCAGTCAGGTGACAGAAGTAGCGACCGCATTCGAAATACCGTTCTCCAGGAGTGACGACTGGACCATCTAATCGGAGTGCTGGAGATCTCAGAGAGGCGGGATCTTCTCGGTAATCCAGCCTGTCATGTGTAACGCCTGCTGGACACTGAATTGGGGCGAAGGAGGGAGCAGCTGGGAGGTTTCTTATGGAGCGCTTTGCCCTTTGCACTTGCGTGAAAAACCTACACTATCAATATTCGAGTGAGCATCAAAAAGGACTACTTGCATTACCATGTTACATATAGTACTTACATGTGAATCGATGTATTTCTGACAGCATTCTATAGCATTCTTTTGCTGCCAGCGCAGTTGTGGTCAATATATAAACCCATATGCTTAACTTGAAGAAAACCTTCGATCTTCAGAAAGATGTGTTTTCGCATATTTTGAGAAACGAAAACTCAACGGGAAAGGTGCAAGGCAAGTACATAAGTCAATACTTATTTCAAAAGTAAAAGTTTTACTTTCGTCTTCGGTTTGCTAATTACGCAGCATAACATTATGTAAATTATATCGGGGATATAGTTTGGAATACGCACTTGGAGATTTTAACTGTCACAAGTGAATTTTGGCTGCATCCTGATCTTTACGTAGTACGCAGGTAGTGAGATGATTTGGACCTGTGATTTAATGTTTCGACTCTTCTTACGTAGCAGAAACAAATGGGAGAATTCACAACGTTGAGAGAGATGGGGGCATCCTATATTCCTGGAAAGTATGTCAACATTTCCCAGTACATTTAAAACTGTTCTTGAACTATCATTATCACAAACTTCTTTCTTTAGTTGTACACTTTTCCTAACAGGAAACGCCTGGGACGACCAGAATAGGGAAATATGATCTCAACACGAAGGTGCATAAGGTATGGGGTGAAGGACTAGGTCTTTCCCATGAGGACCTGGAGCATGAGTATAAAACACTTTTTTTTGTCTTTTGTCAGCTTCTCTATGTTTTTGATGAGGATGTATTGGTCAGTAGCTGCTCACTCAACAAGGAGGAGACTCTACTAGGTAGGTAACTTCTTTGGGGACGAACAATTTCCTTCGGGCTAGAAAAATTATTCTGATTCTGAGTCAGCCGAGAGTGTTGTTTTTTCTGTTTTATAAGTAGACTTGCTGGGAGGTATAACAGCTGTCTATGTTTTTTTTTTACAGCCGTCAGTCTGTCACAGAGGTTAAAGAAGGAGGGTCATCTGAGACCTGGTACGTACTGTCATTCCGTTACTTTGGCGATGCCGTAAATACTACAATATGGTACACAGTGGAACTTCATATCTTTGACGTAGTGCAGGCAAGGTGATCAGATCTGTCTTGATTACTTATAAACCTGAATGCCCCCCCCTCCTATTCTGTTTTTAAGTGCCAAAGTTTCTCACACTGCTCATTGAGATACAGCCGATAAACAACACCAAGGTTTTGAAGGCTGTCGACTGCAGTGTCAGAGTGCAGGTACTGGAATTTGTGGCATAAATCCCAACAAAATGAAAGCCATTAAGTGTCATGCACTCTTGTTGATCACTTGACACAAAAATGTCAGTTGACGTTTATAGCCCAGCTTGTAAAATTTGAATGATCATATCCGTAATGTTCTGTCTCAGTGTGAATACGACTTGGTGGTGTTTAACATTTACCTCATTGGCTAATTAGCCGTCATAATGTATCAGTGTGCCTTCAATACTTTAGAAATGATTTTTAAAAATATTTCTCCATGAAGTTTCTGTATCCTGAGCCTGGGAAGAGATTAGTGACTGAAAGCCACCTGTTGCTGATAGTGGAAGATGGATGTAAGTGACATTTGTTTCTTGTCACTTGCAAATATTTCATTATAATACCTAAATACTCCTGCCCATTAATGCAGAGCTTCAGGACAAATACCATATAACACATCTCTGTTGGTTATAAAGATGCTTATGCTTACACGGTTCCTCCTCTTCCATCTTCCAGATGTTGAGCAGTTCCATATCCCCCTGACAAAACTAGAGGGCTATAGAGTGGTAAGTTCTCTGCAGGAGAAGGATTAGCTGTAGTCTCCCTTTGCTCCTCAGATATTGTAAAAATGCTTCCTGCAAAGCGGTAGAAAATTTCTGGAAACTTTCCATTCCATGGGAACTTCCGTCCATCCATCCATTTTCCAAACCGCTTAAAGTCGCGGGGGGTCCGGAGCCTATCCCGGAAGCAACGGGCACGAGGCAGGGAACAACCCCGGACGGGGGGCCAGCCCA
>JABFEA020000067.1:24662721-24694993 GCA_019775915.2 Cyphomyrus plagiostoma
TACATACACGATCGCGTTCATGCACAGAGATATGTAACGAGGACATTACATACACGATCGCGTTCATGCACAGAGATGCGTAACGAGGACATTACATACACGATCGCGTTTGTGCACAGAGGTGCGTAACGAGGACATTACATACACGATCGCGTTTGTGCACAGAGGTACGTAACAAGGACGTTACATACATGATCACGTTTGTGCACAGAGGTACGTAACAAGGACATTACATACATGATCGCGTTTGTGCACAGAGGTACATGGTGTCTGCAGCCTAGTGGTAGCTTAGTCCATTTCTCACGTTAGGTGATAATTTAATGCATCTGCCTTGCACACAAAGATGCAGTTTTTTGTGACCGGCATCATCCAGTACCTGCGGTATTAGTGATGGTGCATATTATAACTGTATATGTGCCTTAAATCTATTTCCTTGGTCATTGTGAAATGGACAACCTAATGTGATATTGGCATCTCCACAGCTAGGTTTGGGTGGTGTCTGATACCATCATATGTCCAAACATTATACTGTACTATACAGTATTTTGGAGATGTTTTCAAAAGCAACGCTATTCCGATATTTTGAAATCTTGCCTAAAAAATTGCCAGAGTGGAGGGGGATCACTCATTTTGTATGTTCAAAATACCGTGATATATTGTAGAACCATAATAAACCCAAGCCTATCCACAGCTTTGTAAGTCATACTGAATAAGTGTGTATAGAAACGTGTGTGTACTAGGTCAGGGGATGGTATGCACACGAACAAGTGTACTATGTGAGCTAGCACTCCTCTTCTTACAGGCTACAGTAGGACCTACACTGTGGCCCGAGAAGAAGGCTTTACCTTCAACTCCAGAATACTCTTCTTTCAACTGGGTATGTAGGCTTTGGTTCCCAGGCTCTGGTCCCCAATCCTGGTTCACAGGCTCAGGTCTCCAGGCTTTCATCCCTGGGCTCTCGTCCCCAGCCCTCTTACAGTTCAGCGTGGTCAGTAAAAGCACTTATTCCATGACTGTAGTCTGACTGACTGATTGCAGACCCACGTTTCTCCCAGGATACTACATTGTGGTGTACTTGGCTGATTGCTTCCTGCACCTGATCAATGCCAGGCAGCAAGACCTACCATGCTACAGCCTCTTCCTCTCAGGTGAGGCCAAGTCGTTTGTTGTCTATTTCATGGTGCATGTTTCCTTGTTTTTGTTCCATATAGAATGAGGTTGTACAGCATTAATGGAGAGGACGCATGTAAAGCTTAATCGTGTCTCCGTAGGTACTTAAGGGTATACCCACACTTGACCCAGTTGCATTGTACCGTACCCAAGCACAACTGTTCCTCCTCCCCACACCCCTGCTGGTCTATGGTCACATTGCACTGAAAGTTCTGGGCTCAAGCCAACTTTTGTCATTACTCTGCAACATTTCCTGTTTATTTTGTGGCATATTGAGTGCAATGACATATGGCTGTCAAAGATTTATCGAATGTGTAATGCAACAATTTTCATCCAGTTGTGCTGCATATTTTAGTCCCGTATTTTGCCAGATATCAGAATTTTTGTGTTACAGCCAGTTGTTTCTGGGTGCTCTCATCAGCCCAAATTTCCAATAAACACTGTACCTCAGGCATAGACCAAAGTGATCCCTTTGCCGCAGTGTTTGTTAATTTGTGCCTACCCAATCTGTACAGCCTACCCAATCTGTACAGCCTACCTGATCCATTCCTTCCAGGTGTATAGTGTACATGTGTGCATGCATGTGCCAGTTGCATCACTGATGTCATGTCTGTCTGTGTTCCATATTTTGACATGGTGCGCAATCACACTGGATGTATACCATGCCTGAGTCCAACTGAACTGTGCCCAGGCCCACCACTTCAAGCAGGTGTTCCAGGCATGGTACAGATCACCTAGTATCAGTACACCCTCAAGAGGCTTGAGAGGTGTTGGATGAGCTGGCTTTAGCTCAACACCACTTTTTAATTACTGTTATATGAATTATGTTACCTCACATGACATTTCAGGTCAGTTAGGTGCAAATTTAAGTGTCTGTTGAGTTAAATGAAATCTGTCCCTCCAGGACTGGACTCTGGCCCGAGGAATCTGGGTGATAATACCATTTGTTCCCTGGTCTGGTGTATTCTTGATGTTTATAGAGCATATGGCTGTAGATCACATGACTCAGAAAGTTCTGGCACATTATAACTATTTACTTTGGGCCTTCAGGTGCCTGTGCCAGGTTGGGTCCACTGTCCCCAGGCTGCTTGGTTCTGACCTTTCCCTGGGCCACCTTTTTGGACCCGCACATGGGATGCATGTACTGGGCTGACCTTAGCAGTCCAGTCCTACTGCAGCTGCTACGGCAGCCTGGCCCAGATGCTCAGCGGTTGGCTGCACTGCACTGCCTGCTGGGATACATGGGCCCCGACCCTGAAATGGAAAGGCAGGTGAGGTCAAGCAGAGGGACAGTCCTGTGTGGCTTCCTGTCTGGAAGCAGGGTTAAAAAAAGCATGGTAATCATGTCATCTGTGAATGGCTGCTTTGTGATTGCAGCCTCTGGCAGACCCAGTCAGGTTCTGGTACGCTGCCCAGCCATGACGGGCCACAGTCTGCTCAACTGGCTCATTGTTCCACACAGGTTGTAGACTGGATCTGTGAGAGTGTGATGCCCCTCGAATCGTTCGATCAGATCCAGGAGTTCATGTTGGGTGAGCAACCGGAACATCCCAATGACCTCCTCTGGCATCGTTTCTTGATTATCATCGTGAAGTCTTTAAGATAAATGCTCTTGCTCATCTGCACTATGGACAACAGCCTCGGTGTACAGCACGGTATACGAGCAGTCTCCTAGTCTGGGCAACGTGGAAGTTCTGCCATATTCTTCTCTGTTTGAAAAGAAGGTGAGGGCTTGGCCTGAAGGGGTTTGATGTCTGTTCTCCTACCTTGTAACTGTTTCATTAATGTCCTTATTTGGATATTACTATGCATAACATTCATAGATTAAATCAGTCACTCCAAGGTAACCTACAAACTGGTGGCAGTAACACTTGACCTCGTAATGTCTGTGGGTGACACGTCATATTCAAATCACACAAACATCTATCAAAAATGGAAATTTGACTTTGCCCCAGGGAGGAAAACAGGATAAGTTTTTGATATTGTAATCCACAAACGGAGTTCGGTTAGATGCACTAAGCACCCACAGAATCTGAATTATTACCTGCTCAGTCATTTTGCCCCAAACACCATTTGAAGCAGTGGATGCTTTCAGGACCTGTCTGATGGCCTGAAGCTCATTCCAGGAGTGAGGTTCACATCCGACCTCCTTCCCCCACCCTTGTTTAGGGGAAAGGTGAGGTTTACCTGTATTAGACCTTGATGTAGCTGTTAAACTTTTCTAAAGGTTCATACATTCCCATGGAACAGCTGTTTAATCTTAATCTTGTTCTATTGACTCCTAGACCAAATACAAAGATTCAGAATAAAACTGGAAACAATTTTATGAGTTTTAGCTTAAACTTGCCTTTTGTGATTCTGTTCGGAAAGGCCCAGAATCTCCATGGATACTGGCAAGAGCTGCGGTGGAACACAGAGAGCATGAAGTACTTTGAGGCTGTCCCAAACCCACGGTTCAGAACCTCAGCAATGCGGGCAGAGTGGACCGGACTGCAGGCTGAGCTGGTGAGGGACAGGGGAACCTGTAGTGCTGATGTTGCACACCTGGCCTGTTGCATACAGATAGATTCCAGCCTTTTATCCTGCTGACCGTATCTGCTGTAGGCTTTGCAAGAACATTTCTCCCACCTTTTGTCCATTGAAAAGTTAAATGCTGAAAAGGTTGCATGACTCTCCGCACGATCCTCTTTATGGGAAAACCAAGAGGAGGAAGTGGAGACATTGGGTGTTTCTGTTATATTTTCTTTTCCCCCAGAGGCTGGAGGGGAAGAAGCTTTCACAACCTTTACGTAACATAGAGGAAAACGCCAAAAAGTAGGTTTTTTGGGGCGTGAGGCATACATGAGGAAGTGAAAGTGCAGAGATGATGGCTGACAGGTTGCAGGACACTGCAGAAGAGCCGCTCTGGTTCAAGGTTACTGCTGTAATCACTTCAGTACACTGAAGCGGATCCTCCAACCAACTGCTGTTAAATTATACCGAACACCGATAGAGCTTGCTAGAGTCATTGTACTTCCCATACTATATGGTGATGCCAGAGGGTGACGACAGAAAACGTAGAAGTTCTTTACTTAGTGTGATATCTGGGTGTGTAACCACAGTGATCAGCATTTATAATTCTGGTTGAAATTCCAGCTTTTAACACACGTCTCTCTCACATTGCTCCCGCAGAGTCTTATCTTTAGTGGACACCTGGCAGTTAGGTGAGACCTGCCTCCAGAATAGGCGTTCTTGCATTTGAATGTCAACAGCAGCAGGAAACTCGATTTCCTGTTTGAATCCTTAGAGAACACTGCTGTTGTGTCATTGGGGAAATACTTAACTGGAATGTACAACTACTAAGTAATAAAAACTGCAAGTCACTTAAGCTGAGTAACTAAGTATGGGGGGGGCGGCGCACAGCATATTGATTACTGAATTATGAAATGGTTTCCTGGTTCTCAGATAAGAAGATAGTTCCTCTGTTCCACAACGAAGATCACCAGCAGAGGGCGCTGATAGGACTGGTAGGTTTTTAGTACCAATTGTTTCACAATGTTGGTAAATTAACATTCTGGAGCTCCATCTGCAGTAGGACTGACTGCCACTGTATGGAGGCACCAGTCAGTAAGCAATGTATTATTACTTGCCCTGAAGTTCTCCTCAGGACTGAGAACAAGGGTTTCTCAGGTTCTGGAGGACAACTTCAGCATGTATATCACTGCGGTCAAACTCAGAATGGAAGAACCCTATTTTTCGTGTTGGCACGCTGATGTTTTATCTCTGCTGTCGCCGTTTTAGATGGTGGACAAACTGAGAGAACACATGAACCGCCACTTACCCCGTCTAGGGAAGAAAAAGATCGAGAGGCTGGTTGTTAGCTATGTGGCTAAGCTGGTCAGTGCTCTTTCATTGTCATAAGATAAACTTTAATAATCCTATAGCGAAATTTTTGTTCGCACAGCAGCAAAGGTACGTAAAGTGCAGACAAACGCATATTTACTCAATATCTGAATTAACCCGCTAAGGGATTTAACCTGATACTTTCACCCTCTAACGCCCTCCAGGTCACCTCCTGTTAGTGTTTATCATAAATATGATATTCAGTGCAGCAAATGAATGCTGTGTCATGATTGTAATCGGCGTAGCATCCTTCATGTCTGGGGATGAAACGAGAGCGTCTGTGATGTCGTGCTGTGAGTGCAGCTGGGTCCTTCAAAGGGAAGCGATTGGCCCAGCAATCAGGGCAGATGGTTCAGACTGTAAAGAGCATATGGAGACGGCCATGGGAAGTGGGCGTCACGCTAAAGTAGCACCCATTTCCTCTGACTTCTGTGGAGACGGAGTAGAATAGAATAGTGTGTATCTGTGTGTCACCTGTTTAGCCCAGCCCTAGAAGGGTTAAACCAGCGGGATGACAGGGTTCAGTTTGGGTCTCCAACATGACCCTTGTTGACCCCTGAACACTCTTTCTCACCTAGCTGAAGCTGGTCAGGCACCTCCTGGAAGCCTTATGGGGGAAAAACAAGCTGGAACTGGCGGTCCTGTCTGTGTAAGTGTGTGATGACCAGCTGCTGGGGGGTGGGTGGGGGTGCGTGGTTGCCCTCGGGCTGGTCTTTTGTGTGATTTTTCTCTATGCATCCCTGTCCCAGGGCACAGCAGGGCAGTGCATCGGAGTGGGCCGTCTTCCATATGATGACACGGATCCTGGAGGCCACAGCTGGACTCTGCCTGCCTCTTCCCCCAGGTAAGATTACCATCCCCCCCCCTCCACTGAAATCATCTGGTGAAAAATATGTGATGATAACTTCCAGGAGAAAATACAGAAAACAGACTGGCAGCTTGACAGGTGGTGAGCATCCTATGGGTCCACAGCAAGCCTCCCACCTGTGTGTGTGCATGGGCATGTTACGTGAGCATGGGCATGTTACGTGAGCATGGGCATGTTACGTGAGCATGGGCATGTTACGTGAGCATGGGCATGTTACGTGAGCATGGTACAATCTCACTTTTACTTTTCACCAAAGGTGGACAATTCAGATCCAGAGTTTAAATCCAAATTAAGATTTTCTTTTATCCAACCAGTTGAGTACTCTTTGATCATCACTGAAATGGTTGGTTGAAACAAAATCTTGGTCTGGATTTTTCTTTCTGGACATGAACTCTCCACCTCTAATTTTTGACTTGTGTGTCATTATACTTGACTGTATAAGGAACCGCATTTTGCTGGTTTCAGTGCTTCCCAGTAAAACTCGGCTGTCCTGCTGCAGGATACCACACCCTGCTGAGCGTGCTGGGCATGCGCTGCCTCCCCCGTTACACCTTCATGCAGTACGTGGACCATGGCCTGCTGCAGCTGACCGAGGCCTTCATCTCGCGCCTCATGACAGGTAGGCCTCTCTCTGAACACGCACGCTCGACCCACTAAGGTACATGTGATCTGTATTTATTTCTGTAATATCCCTGCGATGGGTTGTGGTCCCGTCCTGGGTTATTCCCGGCCATGTGCCTGCAGTTTTTGGGGTAGGCTCCAAATTCTTGCGACCCTGCATAGGACAAGTGAGTATAGAAGATGGATGAATGGATATCGTTGTGGGGATTCCTCTGGGTACTCTGGTTTCCCCCCACAGTCTAAAAACATTCTGAGGCTAATTGGAGTCACCAAACTGCCCGTAGGTGTGCATCTGTGAGTGAATGGCAAGTGAGTGTGCCCTGTGATAGATTGGCGCCCCCTCCTGGTTTGTTCCCTACCTTGCGCCCATAGCCCCACCTCTGAATAGGATAAGCACTTACAGAAAATAGTTGGATGGATGGATTTCTGCAATGTGGCGATCAAGAGGGCTATACATATTTAGTTTTTTGGCATGCCGTTGGTATTTATGACCAAGATTACTTCTTTAATTTAAGCTCTGAAAAAATGCATCGTTTATATATACTTTCATTGAGGGTTTTTTGGGAATAGCTGTATTTAGTGATTTTCTTCAAATAAACCATTTTACACGCAAGGGTAGGGCTAAACCTGGAATAGCTAACGATTTAATTTGAATTCCTGCTCTGTTTATGTCTTTTTTTTTTCCAGATCTCGACAACAGCTCTGACAATGAGAGACTGAAATTCAGCATCATGAAGAGACTTCCAGAGGTAATGTGCTTCTAACAGCTGCTTCTTGTCCAACAGCAAAGGCAAACAATCAAATCCTGGAATAAAACAGCATGTGTCTTAATGCTTTTGTGCAATTGTAAATGCCAGATTAATGGACTGTTTTTTTTTTTTTTTTTAAATGGGTGGGGGTGCTTTGCCAGGGTTTCTTGGATAAGGAATACCAGATACCTTGTAAATTTAACATCTGGTCATCTTCAGGATTTGATAAAGTGGTTTCAGTTGACCTTTTCTTAAACTGGCGCTGATGGGGCCAGATCTTCCATTACTAGGTTACGATGACTATGAAAGAATGTTTCCTACTTCTCATCCTGAGTGTGTTACTTTCAGCCAATGGAGCAGAAGACCTGTCAGCTCTGGGACCATCCCATCACTTCTGCCAGCATTTCCAGGGGCTACGTCAAAGAACTGCTTGAAAAACGCAAGACCAAAGTAACAATTGTTGCCATCCACTCTCTGCTTTTTTAAAATTCATTTATTATGATTGCCTTTGAGGTACAGAACTGTAAAATAATGCTTGACGCCTTCCAGGGCCCTACTTTTCTGGACAGTGAGAAGTCAAACTGCTCCCCAGAATTCCTGCCTCTCACCTACTTGACCAAGATTCTCTCCGATGTAGAAAGTCAAGGTAAGCGGCATTTTCCGTAGCATCCTCCCAAATATCACTTTGTTAATTGAGTGCCTGTAAATGTGCTTTGCAGCTCTGAACCCATTTGAAGGGCAGGAGAATGTGGACGCCAAGTTTGTGGAGGAGACTGCACTGAAGCAGACCATGATCCTACTTGGTTTGGAGGACAAGTGAAGATGAAACTTCCAGGCGATGGCACCAGCACAGGAAAAAACTTTGGTCACTGGTCACAGTAGAGGTGACCCACCTTAGGAACCAGATGCCAGCTATGGATGGCTGTACTGTTGATGCTTCATTGCAAAAGCTTTTGTTTAGGAACCAGCTACATAGAAACCACTTGACACTCATCTGTGCGTGCAATTGAAGTCAGTGTCTTTGTTGTTCAATGCTGTCCTCCAGCAATACCTTCTAAATTTAGATTTCCCACATGAAGTCATAATATGCATCTTGTAGAATAACAAACTAGGAAAAAAGGGATTTTTCTAAGACATGTAATATTTCTGTGCAACTAAGCCGCTAATTTAAATGGTATCCTTTCAGCCTTGTTACGACCATATTTCAGCATGCCCCGTGTTTATCGTAAGTGTTCGTTCTCCATGTTCAGTTGGCGGAACGTGCTTCTGAGTGCTTTCTGACTCATCTGAGTGCATACTGACTGCTCTCCTTGGCTTCCTAACTGAGATCTCTTGTAAAAGATCTTTCCAGCGTCGCTTGACGTTGTTATTGGTGAGACTGGAAAATTAGTGGCATAGCATGGGAAATATATTACAACACAATGCCTTTGGAGGAAGTATATACTTCATCATATTGTATATACATACTTAATACGGGAATGGGTGTGACTCTTTGCCAGTGAGTGGCTCTAGGTCATGATAGGGGTGTTGGTGGTGGTTGGCATTTGGGTGGGTGGGCCTATATCTCAATGGGTTTGGGTTCAGGCTTGCGGATGTGCCTCATGTTGCTGCCCAGCTCAGTGGGCTTGAAAGGGGCCAGGGCTCCATAGGGCCGAGGCAGGGGGAGCTCGGACCCCTGGGGAAGGTAGGAGTTGGGCCGTGGCTCGGCCGTGGTGTACGTGCCGTCAGGGAGCTGGTTCCTCTTCTCCTCTTCCATGAGCTGTAAAAAGGCAGGGAGCACATTTCAGAGCTGAAATGTGGGATGTTACGGTTCAGAGGAAGGCCCCCATAAGGATTAAAGCTGTGGGGTATTTCCTGGCATGATGTCACAATGACTCAGTTTGTAATCTGAGTAGCATAGCTGCATAACATTGATCGTGTTGCTGTAACTGTCTATAATATGTGAAAAAAATGCTGTAGAATGTCTTTCTTTTGGTTAATAGAACATCCTTATTCATCTGACAATCTGACCTTTGTCTCAGGATAAGACAACAGTACTATGAATTTTTCTTGATTACTAGCTATTCATTCTGCATGTTAACTGAAAAATGTAATAAAAAATACAATGAAAATGCATTATTCCGCTGCATGTGTGGCCTGTGAGTTTCTCCTCACCCTGGCCCTCTCCTGAAGGACTGCCTTGCGATGGTGCTTATCACTCTGGGCACGCTGCCACTCTAACTCCATGTCGGGCGAGGGAGGTAGGCCCTGTTCCAGCCGTCTGCAGCAGGAGTCCAGATGGTGTTCCCTGTTCTTCAGCTCCTGCTGCAGGGCAATGGCAGTGGCTTGCTGCATGGACAGCTCTGACAGCAATGCCATCATCTTCCGCGTCGTGTCTTTGATACGCCCCTGCACCTTATTTACCTGTTACAGGGAGAGAGAGGGCCCAACTCATTGGGAGAACGTGCACATATGATGCTAAGTATTTTGCAATGGAGATGCTAATGAATATGGAGAGGAGGCCCTACCTTTTTGGCTAGATCCAGCGTGCCCTGCTTGCCGTTCTCGGCTTTGGCCTGAATTCTCTCACAAAGCCGGGTAACTTGTTCGTACAGCAGCTCCTTCTCCAGCAGCCGACTCTCCTGCTCTGCCAGATGTTCCTCCAGCTAACCAAAGAGGCAGCTTTAAAATGTCTATGCAACAAACCACTGTTGCTTCACACTGGGTCATAGTATATCAAGCAGGCTTTCAGGTGAATAACCTACAGAGGAGCATGACCACAATGACTATTATCATCACCATCCTCATCATAGTCCAGACCTTCTCAATCTTCTTGGACAGCTTTGCAGGCGTGGGGTCTTCCCCAACCAGGCTCCGAATGCGGTTCTCCCGGGCTGGGTCTGCCCCTGCCTCCTCCAGCTCCTGCACCCGGTCTCTGCACTCCAGAAGCTGGGGGCAGCAAGGAAGGGCACAAGACTGAGAGTCAAGCAGGACCAGAGAGTCCTGGGTGTTGGATGGTCTCCATTAATGTCCTCAACTCTGGTATTCTTGCCTCTACAGGAGACATTTAAATTCATTATTAATCATCATACCTACTGCATGGATCATAAAACATTTGTTTTATTTCTTTGCAGACAGATAAATCTACCAAGTGTTATTGTTCATTGAGCTTCTCCAGGAGGGGGGGATATTTCATGCAAACACTTAAATTGTCCGACACAAACATCTAATAATATCACGGATGCACACATAAAATCCAACGTGTGTTTTCCTGCATCGAAAAACACATAAAATGTGTGAGCTGTTATAGTATCAAACTAGGGGTATGGAATTGGACCCTGGACGCTGAAAATCCTTGCTGAAGTGTGGTTTTGTGGAGAGTGGACTATCGCAGCCTTGCCAGGGTGGACTGTTTCCAGAATTGGGGTCAGTGCCAGGCTGTGTGAGGAGGAGAGGGATTGATCTGAGTGCCAAGCACTTTTCCATCTAATGCAGAGAAAGTGGGCATGCTCTGGATGAACTCTCTCCAAAAACAGACATGAATACAGCCTTTATAGAGTGTGAAAAATTCTGCTAGCCCCCACATAAGAGCTGTGACAGCAGGAACACACACAGACACAAAGGGGTTAACTCTCCCTGGATAAACAGTGCTAATCATTACAAAGCAGGAGTGAAACACTGTTTCTTGTGCTGTGTAAATGTTTGCCTGAGATGGTAGGGCTCTTCTCCACAGCCGTAAATATTAATCTGTGAGTGTGATACGGGGCCATAGACGTAGCCTGTCCCGAGTCACCTGGGTCTTACAGACGCCCTCGCTGACCTCTGGTTCCGAGGAGAAGAGCAGCCCGTGGGGAGGCTACCGTGTGACTGAACAGCTCCAGGGTCAGATCAGCTGCTTCCTTGAAATGATTTAAGGCGCACAAGTGCTATCAACTGTGCTTTTTGTGGAGAGCCTCACGGCTATTATGTCACATTCGACTGTTTACCTGCTTATCAGACTCTCTGTGATATATCACAGGGATTTAACCTGATTTAACCTCATCAGCCTGCCCTTTTTACACAGCCAACTGTGTCACTAAAGTAATTATTATTATATGCCTTAGATGACCCTACATTACAGCTAGCATCCCAGAATTCCAGCTTCCACATCATCAGACTACCTGCAACCCCACAGCCAAGCAGGTGGGGGCGTGTTGAGCTGTGACTCAACACGGGACTCCAGAGGGTGTGTATGGGGCAAGGGCAGCCCATTACACGAGGGCAGTAAGGCGAACTGTGGGTAAGATGTTTAACTTTTTAGACAGATGTTTAACATCTAAGATGGATTTATGCAAAAAAAATATCTAACTGTTTACATGGCGCCATACGCAAGCGGGCCGCCTGATTTCAGAGCAGGAATTTATAGCATTACTTTGTGACAGCACTCTTCAAAAGAGTCCTGGCTATAAATGGTAAAGTTCTGGTTGTCAAGGGGGATAAAAGCCGGCCGCATGGTATTCAGTCTGGACACATTGTATTATGTTATATGTGGCGTTCCCGAGGGTTGTATTTAAAAATGCATATCTAAAAAGGATATTTAGAAAAGTGTCTAACTGCAGTGTAAACTTCAGTCTGAGGCAACACACGCCATCCTGCTGGGCAGACACATTATCAACCAGCCTGAGGGAGAAAGCCAGCAAAGCGGAACGAGCTCCTGCTTTTGTCAGTGTCTGCTGCTCGCTCCGAGAAGCTACATATTAATTACTGTGTCAGGAAGACCACATATTTACGCCTCTGTTGAATACATGTACATACATTTATGGCACGGTGAAGCGTTCCGCATTTAGGTGCACTAAAAAATTTGATGACACCTGGTCACTAGATAGTGAAGAATCTGTCTGCATTGCATCACACAGGTGCACACAAAGACGTGATGATGTCACAATGATGATGTCATAAGCTGACTAGGTGTCTGTGCTTACCTCCATGACTAGGACACTGATATTACATGACGGTAGGCTTCTTTGAACACACACTATCTCTCTTTAATGCAAATAGAGAATACAAGTGCTTCACTGTACAGAAAAGATTGCACTGTTGTAGTCACTCTAACTGGAAATATACAGTAGACAGATATGCCCACCTCATTTGCATAATATATGCACATGCGTGAAACTAGCACAACCAACAGCAATCTTCAGATTTATCTATTGCCACCTCGTCCATATACCATACTTTCACCTATATCTGGGCTAGAAAAAAAGTTAAAATAATCATAATATAGCAGTAATTGCAGTGATAATGCAGTCTCCAGTATGACTCTTCACACCTGCTTTTGTAGTGTGATGATCTGTTCCTCCAGGGTCTTCTTGTCGAGCAGCTGCTTCCACAGCAGTTTAATCTGCCTCTTCTCTTTCCTGACATATACATTCAAGAAGCGGATCTCGTCCTCCATGCTCTGCACCTCCAAGTTGCCTTCTTGTAATCGGCTGTCCTGCAGGCTCAGTTTCTGCTGCAAGCTGTGAATCTCCTGCTCTCGTTCCAGCAGCTGGATGCCACTGTCAGAGATGAAGCAGAGTGAGCATCATGGGTAATGCTTATACCAGTTACCCAGAATTCAGTGTGACTCACATGCCAAGTCTGAAGAGGTCCACCTAAAAATCGCACGGACCTGGGCTTTTGACAAAGTGTAGAAATGTAGTCTATCTAAAAGTAACCAAGCTACTGTAAATGATGTGGCAGGGGTCCAATAAATACCCATAATCCTTGGCAAAGCCCGGCAAGATGGGCAGTGTTCGCCTACCGTTCCCTGCGGTTCTGCTTCGCTTGGTCATGGCTCTTCTGCAGGTGAAGCAGGCTCTGCTCTTGGAGGTCGATGGTCTGAGTGAGGCTGCCGATGCTTAGCTTCTGTTCCTCACGCCGCTCGCTCCTGGCGGTCAGGGCACAGGCCACCTTAGAGATGTCGTCCCTCAGACTGTCACGAATGGTGCAGCTGTGCCGGTGCTTAAGCTGGGATTTCTGGAGCAGCCTGGGCGTGGGGGACACAATAGGGGGTACAGAAGGGAGACATTGGTTGGCAGTGTTACACAGCAGAAAGCATGTCGCAGGATAGCTTGAGCACACTGGAGAAGTGCTGTTCCTCCTGCCATATATGGATAGAAACTGTCCAGTACCTGACATATCTGAGAGGAACTCAAGTTACGCCAGCCTCACAGGACAAGCTATGTGCAGAAAATGTCTAATTGCTGCATAAAACTTTCAGTCAATGCCAGGAAGTCTTCAACAGAACCCTGCAGGGTTCATACCAGCCATTACATCATTCGTACTTTTCGTAGTTGGTGGTGGTAGTGTGCATGATCCTCATCTGGTTCTCCTGGTATCTGGAGTTCTCCTGCATCTTCTCCAAATTCTGAGAAGCCATTTGGATGAGATGGACACACCTGTTCCGCTCGTTCTTCACAACGTCAAATAGTTTGGCAAATGCGCTTAGCCTGAGGGTCAGAGCAGAACAAGCTTGGGGTTCCTGAGGCATTTCTCACACAGTCACTTTCCTCCATCACGACAGCTGACGAGCTGAGAGCAGACAAGAGAATCTCTGGGTACAAGGAAATGAGCCTTTTGTCTTTGAATACCTGGCCTGCACATCCTGTGTTTCCCTCCTGTGCTCCCAAATCACCAAGCTTTTCCCTCTCAGCTCCTGTTTGATGCGGTTGAACCTTTGCTATTGACAGTTAAGACAGGAGCTTATCAAAATCAAATTTTTCCAATTAATCCAAAATATTATTCTACCACCTACTACAACATTCTATACTGTATACATGAGCTAATGGTTCTTAGCACCTCAAAGTACAGCCAAAACAATGTAATATGAAGCTGGCAGCAGCAGTAAGAGTCCTGTAGGAGAGCTGCTGATTAAGCCTCAGTCCCCTGTGCAGCTACCTGAGCTCGGATCAGCTCCCCAGATTTCTGCTGCCTCTCATCCACTTTGATCTGGGTCAGGCGCCTAAGGTGGTGCACGTTCTGCCTGCACCGGTGTGCCTCCTGCATCAGCGCTTGCTCCTTCTCCAGGGCCTGCTCCACCACCAGAGCCTCCGCCTCTGTCATCGACTGCTGCACACAGCCATCAACAATCGCATGCGACTGCCATTCTTCGGCTATACAGCGCTGGCCCCTGACCTTTGACCTTTGTCCACTGACTGCACAGTACTGACTAGTGGCCATGGCCTATCAAATGTAGGACACTATAAAAAAAATCTGGCATTATTATCACCAAAAGTGCTATTTTACTGTATAACAAGTGCATTTAACTATTTACAGTGTAAATAAACTGTAAGTTAGTTGATAGCTGGAACTGCTTGGTGTTTGATAGCGTTATCTGTTGCTTGCATGCAAATTCACCTGGTGCATGATGCTACGCTTCAGAATTTCAACTTCTCTTTCCAGCTTCTTTCTTCTCTGTAATATTTCGTCACTCTTAGGCACTGCGTCCCTCTGGAGCAAAGAGAAATGATGCCGGAGCGGAGTGGGATGAAGCCGTTCAAAGAATGCCAGGCTTCAGTGCAGCCACAGAACCGTGTCGTGCCAGTGCCAGTGACTTTATGAGGAGCAGGTGCTGAAACCAGGGGTGCCGGGGCTTGCACCTGGCTAATTATGCAGATCAGGACTGGGAGGGGCATGTACCCCCAATATTTAACTGAGCTTAATTCCTGCCTCCAAAAAGAGAATTTTACAATTAACTTATTAAGTTGTGCCCCCTCAATATCAAGCTCTATCCTATGCCACTGGACCAGGGGCACTTTTTAATCATTTAGGCACCCCTAGCCCCCTACTTGCACGTGCCTGCTGGGTGTGATCCGGACCCACCTGTGTTTTGGTTCTGCTGTACTGGGACTCTGTGTATTCCAGTGCTTCACTGGCCAGCTTCACCTGAAGCTCCAGTCTCTTCAGGCTCCGCAGCTGCCTCTCTTTCTCTCGCACCCGTCTGCCCAAGATTTCACGCACGCTCTGCTTTTCCGATACAGCGTGACTGAGATTTATTTCCAGCAAGCACCTGTGAGTTGAATATTGATCACCCGGGTCAGCTCAGGTACCCGCACTCCGCCTCTCACTTTAGCTCTGTTTACACTGCGCTTAAGGTCGCTGTTCTACTTCTGGCTGCTAGCCAGCCATGTGTATCCAGTACTTACGGTCTAATGCTCTACAAAGTACACTGAGACGCAGCCGCCAGTAAACAGTTTCTAATGGAGCAACCCTGATGCAATTAGCCCCTTGCTACACAGCTTAATATACACTGAGCTCATAGCTGGATGTTTCATACAGTGTTTCACCTCCGTGAAGCCATCAAGGTTGAATACTCCAGGGAAAGACAGTAGGCCCCCACTGGATCCAGAGCAGTGCCCTTGACCTCCACTATGTGAGCTGTCAGAGATATAGGACGAGGTCATGTCTGTCTACCTCTGAGAGCTTAATGCTGCCAGCTTCTCACTGGTCATGCTCTGCTCCCGCTGCAGCTGGCCCTGTTTGCGCTCTGCTGCCTCTAGTAGCCTCCTCTGGTTCTCCAGCTCCTGCAGCTCCTTCTGACGCTCCTCCTCCAGTTTCTGGAGCCATGTCTCCATATTATTCAGCAGCTGGCCCATTTCTGACAACTGTTCATCCATCTCTGCCTTTCTCTTGCTTGCGGCCCTGAGAGGTAGGACATGGAGGTTGAACGGAGGGACGTCCATTGTGACAGTCACCCTCTACTTTACACCAGCCTCGGGTGGCCCTGTGACTTCAAAGGCACACCCGCTATTGCTTACTCCTTCTTGGAGGTGATTCTCTCTGTCTCCTTCTTCAGCTGGAGGGGCACGGAAAGGAGCTGGACCAGTTGAGCCTAACAAGGAACCGGAAATCGACGCTTAGACTTCTGGAGGATATGACTATGGCGACTTTAGATAACTAAGGACAGCCCAGCTTACCTCAAACAGCTCAATAGCTTCATTCCTCCCAATCAATTCCTGCTGCTTGTCCTGCAGGTGCTTCTTCTTGGCCTCCAGATTCTCCTTCAAGCTCTTGATCTCCACGTGTCTCTGGGTGATCTCCTTCTTCAGCTCCTCGCAGCTCTCCTTCAAACCCTCGACCTTCTTTTCCAGCTCCTGCATGCAGATACGGTAAATCCCCTGCTAGCAACACTGCACACAAAACCACAAGCAGTGGTTCATGTGTTACGTATTAAACTGAATGCGTTCATAATAATCCTCAGCATTTTTTGAACAATTAAAAAGACATCGTATACATTAGAGTCAAATACCATCAATTGTCCATTCTTTAAGCATTGTCAACAATGAAGTTTAATTTATAACTTTTGGATGAGTAAAACATACACTTAGATTTAGTTCCAACCTTCTCATAAGTACACAATCATAGAAGGATAGAAGAAAATAGAAGGAATAAAGCAATGAAACTGTTTCTAAGCTGAATATGCAGTCAACTTTTCAGTAACAGACAAAGATGGCAGCAGCTGTCCTCATTGTCAGGGATACAGACTTATGACCTTCATATTGCTCATTTTAGGGTCTCCAGTTTACTCCCTGTGAGAACCATACTCAATCAAAATTGCTTCAGTTCAAATATACAGGCTGATAAGTGATAAATGATAAAAGATTCATCTTACCTAAAGTGTCAGCTTTTAAAAAATAACGATCTGTCTGCCTGAATTACTTACAGCTGCTTTGAGTTGTGGCTTTCTTTCCATGTGAAGGACCTCCTTTCTGTCTTCCAATCTGAAACACACACCCATACAACACAAAGCAATGCTAAAGGGCTGATGAGATGTAGGAGCCTTTCACAGTAGTGAATCAGTTCAAATCCCCCTTTTCCTTTCTGCATTCTGCAGAAAAGCTGAACGATCCACGAGTACAAAAAATTTGCATAAATGTCATTTACGAAGTTTTCGCTACATTTATTTGTGCCATTTTGTTATTTGTTAACATTGCATGTGTATTTCAAGGGTAATATTTTTGGCTTATGAATAAAACAGCTTTAATAACCATCAAGGAATACCCTATGGCAAGAAAGACCCTATCGTAACTCATAATAATGACTTAAAGCTTTTTTAATGGTTTCTGAAGGGAAAATGAAATACAGATTAATGAGTTTCACTCTGGCTCATGATCAATGGCCACAGATGGATCTTAAAGCCACACCCACATATGGGGAGTCTGCCAATCAGATGAGCTTAAGCCTTCACAAAGAGGAAGCCCTGATAAACCTGTCAGCGGAATGCACAGGCTGCCGATAATATATGATGAGAAGAGTTATTGTATTTGTGTGGAATGTGCACCATTATGGTTTCAATAACCGTACTCACTTGCAGCTGCCGTTTCTCTTATTTTATTTCCCTATAATAATTTCAGTCTGTGATACTGTATGACCTATTTGCTCTGGTATGTCTTGCATCCCCCATAATGGATGATCTTTTTGGATTATTGTATTTTTTGTGGGTGTTATCTAACAATGAATTCACACATGCGCCTGCACGCCGCACACTGACCTCTCTAGTTGGAACTGCTGCTGTGACTGGCGTTCCTCGGAAAGCCACAGGTCGTTGGATAAGTTGAGGACCTGCTGCCTCATGCTGCCTGCTTCTGTGCCGGGGGCTTCGTCAAAGCGCTCGGCCTTCTCTAGCTCCCACCGCTGCCGCTGCAGCTCCGAGGTGTAACATTTGGCCTGTTGCAACAGCCGCTCCTCTGACTCCTGGAAGCTGTGGGAGGCAAGCAGCTACTTAGGCGCCCCGTGATTAGTGGGTTCAGTTTGACCCAATGGATGCCCTTTCATGATGAGTGGGAAAAATGTTTTCATTGGGTCTATGGTGTCTATGGTGACACCCAGTGTGAGGTTGACTGCACGGGCAGCGGTACTATTTACCACCACTCAAACCTTGCATTTGCTGGCACCCCCAAAAGTTTGGGGGGGCCTCCTTTTGGCAGCAAAGAGTCACTACATTGGTGGGACAGTGGGTGCCAGGGATTGTCAACCTATGCGTGAATGGACCTTATGTGTTGGTGGCTAAATGTTTTTATTGAGGAAAAAAAAAATTATGTAGGCTACGTTTTAAGATTCCATGTCTGGGGTAAAAATTGCATTTTCATCAGAAAGTCCGTCATCATGATGTTGGCCCCTACGTGGGGCCCCAAAAATGACGATCCTGCCCCTCCCCACAGGTACCTGCAGGCACGCAAGCAGTGGGGTGTAGATGTAGGAAGCTGCACCTCATAGCTACCCAGACATGCTAGGTCACATCTCTGGGTCATTAGTACATTTTCACAGGAAGAAGCAACACCCAGTGGAGCAGTAATGCGATCTTACCTTTTCAAGGAGTCTTGCAGCTGCATAACACTTGCCTTTAATTCTGCAGCTCTGGCCCCAGTCAGTTTCCCAGCAGAGCAAAGCTGAAGAAAACAAAAGATGTTTTGTTGGATGGCGATCTAGTGTACTGTGACACAAGGACACCCAACAGCTAGGTTTAGCGTCACGTGACCAATTTAGGATGGGATGCATTCAGCCACCAAGGCGTCAACGATTCTGAATTTACACATAGTGCACAGTATGTAGAGACAACTGTCTGAGCGCATCTGTCTGTTCTGCGACTCCCCAAGGTCTGACGTAGCCTGTGTACAGAGAGCTATTGTCCTCAACTGCTATGAGCCATGAACGTTGCTTTACAAAGAAACATCAAGAATCCTGGGCCATTAATATTCAGCAATTGGCTTATATCACCAGGAACACAGTATTTCAGAATAAATAAGACAGACACACACAGAGCAACATGACGGGACGCCATGCCAGGCCCATGTGGAAGCCATGTGTGCACCATAGTCTTCCAATCCTGCTTTTACTTCTTCCCTCCGGCTGCGCCCAGTTCATGTCCAGTCAGCTGCTCCTTGAAAAGACACTAATAGCACCATTTAAACTCCAGGCTGAGGAACCCCATTCCCTTCATCTGACCAGTAGGGGGTGTAATTTCACCCCTGCACCCATGTAAGTAGGTATCAGTGGTTTCCAGTCGGCGTCATCCAACTTGCTTGAGCATCCAGAACAAGCTGGAGGTGCAGGAGGTGTGTGCAGGGTGCAGCCTGCCACATGGCTGGGCAGAAGGCCGTCATGCCCGAGGGCCTAACCCCACCCAACACTCTGGGTGACCTCCGGCCCATCTGTCCTAGGAAGCTGGCTCAAGTGACCATAAGGATTTGTTTAACTTTATTTCTCTTAAAAGTATCTTTCGTAACTCACAGTGTGTGTGTGTGTGAATATGCATGTGTATGTATATGTATATGTATATGTAAAAGACCATAGTCTGAGTCATGCCCACTGTGAGCTGTTTATTGTACACAAATCGTGCTTTAAAATTACCTGATTTATTGATAAATTTCACTAGTAACAGAACTCTTCCTGTACTGCCCATCCATAACATTGCATAACGAAGTTTAACCTGGGATATGTAACGTAGTACAGCAATCTGACTGAAAAAACAGCAACAACATCCAAAGCTATTAAAATGAAAGAAGCTATATAAAAGATGCAATATCATCCTGTGGTCTGGAGGGAAATCTTGTTGTGTAAACATTTTAGCCATATAGTTAACAAACAAATAGAAATTTTTGTTTGAAAATGATGAGATAAACAAAGGAACAAAAACAAACAAGATCTGAACAAATGGAGAATGGCATGCGCACACTAGTCTGTTCCCAACGGAGCTGCACTGCGATGTGACCAAGATCTAGCTTGCCCCGCCCCCTCACATCCAGCTCAGCTCCTCCCACCTTTTCTTGGCTAGCCCCACCCTGCCCTGTCTCAGAGTTAACGCATCTGTAGGAGCCACAGGCAGTTCTGCCAACGCCTCACCGCCAGAGAGCATGTGGTGCTGCATCCTACAAACATACAGAGCGTCGTGGCTCCTTCTGGCCATCGTGCTCCTGCCGGCCACTGTGGGGGTCAAGGGGGGGGGTGGCTGCCAGGTGAGATTACTCTCTGAAGCCTCCTGCAAGGATGGGGGTGAGTGTCCCTACCAGCTCGCTCTCCCTCCCCTCACTCTGCTGCTGCCTAGAGAATTCCGCCTGCTGGAGACGACAACGAAGGAGCTGCAGATCCTGAGGACAACCGTGGACCAGCTGAGGAATTCCTGCCAGGCCTGTGGACCACGGGCCGACCGGAGCATTCAGGGAGACCGCGCCGAGGTGCCCGGCCCCGAATCCGAGCATGAGTGGCAGGGCCCCAGCGTGCGCGAGATGCAGGCGAAGATGAGTCGCATGTCCAGCAGCCTGAGGAATGCCCGCAGCCAGATCGGCTCTTTACAGGGCCGGCTGGAGGAGCTTACCCTGCTCAACATGGAGAATGTGGAGGCCATGATGAACAGCAAGGTGCAGAACCTCACCGGAGCCCTTAAACAGCTCAGCTACTCGTGTTCCAGCCAGTGCTCCGCTCAAGCCTCACCCCAATGTAAGTGCAGGCTAATTATGACACTAAATGCTTTTTAGAGATCAGTACGACTCCACATTTCGTTAGACAGCTATACCACGCAACACAAGCACCATGCAACAAAACACTGAAGTTTGCCACAGAGGAGACAGCCAGACTGAAAGGTTTTTGACAGTAAGGGGTATACACTCCCCAAATCTTCATCTTCTTGAGCCTTGTATCTAATACATGTCAACATTATTTATTAGCCATTTATTATTTTTTTTGCTTGGTGGGTGTTTTTGTCCAGCGTTTGGCCAGCTGTATGAGTAGATATTTTTGCAGCAGCAATATTGTAATATTGTACTCAAAATTTTGCATTACATATAACGCTATCCCCTTAGAGATCCATGAAGCACTTTTACTTAGTGCCTGTCTATATGAAACTGTTCTGATATCTTTGGAGCTGTCCCGCAAGGCCAGAAACATGAGTGATTATTGCCAAACGTTTTATTTCCAGTGGATGGAGCCAATACAACTAGTTTTGACCTATATTCTGACTATCATTTGCAGTCCTTGTAGCACCAAGGGACTGCTCCGACTACAACGTGCCAGGAAGAAGGAACGGGCTGTATCGCGTGACACCAGACCCCAGGAATGGCACCTTTGAGGTTCTGTGTGACATGGAGTCTTACGGAGGTGGCTGGACTGTGCTGCAGCAACGGCTCAACGGCAGAGTCAATTTCAACCGCACATGGGATGCGTACAAGCACGGATTTGGCGACTTGCGCGGTGAGTTCTGGCTAGGCAACGACCGCATCCACCTGCTGACCAAAGCCAAGGATATGGTTCTGCAGGTGGAGCTGGAGGACTTCGAAGGTGTGCGTGAGTACGCCAAATACGAGCGGTTTTACGTGGCCGACGAGCTCCTCCGCTACCGCCTCTCTGTCAGCGGCTATTCTGGCACGGCTGGGAATGCACTGCGCTTCAGCAAGCTCTATGACCATGACCAGAAGTCCTTCACTACTCCAGACAAGGACAACGACATGTATCCCTCTGGAAACTGTGGGGCATTCTACAGCTCCGGGTGGTGGTTTGACGCCTGTATGGCTGCAAATCTCAACGGGAAGTACTACAACAAGCCATATAAAGGGGTACGCAATGGAATTTTCTGGGGAACGTGGCACAATATGTCCAATGAGTATTATCCAACCAATTACAGACAATCTTTTAAGACTGTAAAAATGATGATCAGGCCCAAAAATTATACACCATAAAGTCATTGATGTTGTGAAAGGAGGTTTGATCTTTCCTCAATCTATTTTGTGCAGTCACCAAAATGTTTGCATTATAGTTCTTGATCTGGGAAGGTGATTGAAGTTATACAAAAAAAGTGCATGCATGCACAATGTGCATTTTTAGAACAATAATAAGATCTGAAAGAGACGAAGCTCCAGGAAAATGGCGTATAGCTGAAGTATAGGCATGGAAAAGTGCTTAATGATGACAGACTGACCTCAACCTTAATATTTATCATGGTAAACACCCTTTGTGCAATAGAGACTGAAATGACTCTGAAAGGGTTTGGGAGAGAGGAATTTCACTGTAGAAAATAGAATAGACAAACAATAATCATATTCTAACTGTAGTGATCCCACATTCTTTACAAAATTTGTGGTAGCAAATTTGCTGTGATCCTGACCAGGATAAGTGGAGAAGATGGATGGATTAATGACTTCAGTGTTTAAAACAGTATCCACATGATCATGGACACACCACTTGTATCTCTGTCACCACCTGTGACACTTCAGACTAAACTTATATATCACAACAAGACTCATTCTTTTACAATACTATACAGATTATTATGTTTGGTGCTGGAGGAAAAATACCTATTTTTTATAGATAAAGCAGATCTATTTATGTGAGACAATAAATTGTAATACAGCTACAAATACATGGCCCTTAAATGTTGTATTTTATGCTTGCCATGTTTTGCTTTGGAATAGAATATGAGTACAGACTGGACTAAGAATCAACACAATATTTACTGAATTAAAAATATATCTAATGTATTTATTATATTAAAGTAAATTTAAAAAATAGAATTTCATACAGATTATATGCATATAATCCTGTTGTTGGACAACTGAAAATGTTTCTATATAATATAATAATATGATATATAATATGATATAACGATTCTATATAATATGAATCTATATAAATGATTTCTATAGAGACAAGAATAAAATATCTCTCATTACTGTCCAGAATGAGATATATTGCCTCTAGCAGAAAATGAGTTCTATTGGAACTCAGTACATGTGTTGATCATTCATTCCAGCATATATTTGTCAACTGTTCCATGACATGATTTGGTGGTATGAGACAGTGATTAATTACTACCCTATAATTAAAAAAATGTTAATCATGTGTTATTGATGTTATTGAATTTTAGCGTCTTCTGTATATCTTTATTGAAAAATCACAGCAATTCAATGACAATGATTGCATTATTTTAAATGGTGGCTGGACTGCACCTCTTCCAGACACTGGATGGCAGGATTCGCGGCAGCGAACGCAAGGATTTCTTCCTGAGAATCAGCCTGTGGGGCCAGAGCTGAGATGGGCCTCTCGTCTGGGCCTTGTTCCTCTTCCTCACAACAGACTGAGCCCTTCATGGTTCCGGCTTCCTGTAACAGCCATGAAAACACAGATGTAAGATTTCATTCAGTCGAACCATCACCACAAATCAGATAATTTAGCCGCCACCATCATCATCATCTTCTTCATCTTCATTATCATCATCAGCAGCAGCAAGGCACAAAATCTCCACAGATTTTTCATTGCGCATATGCTTTAACTAAGTGGACCAGGGCAGGCATAAACATACCATATAAAATACTCCTAACTGCCTGAGGAGGTTACAGGTGAGTGGCAGGTGAACACATGAACGGTATAATTTGTCCTAACATTCTAACAGTATCAGACCGCAGGCCTGAAGTTGGGCAGGTAGCGCACTGATACCCAGATCCGAATTATAACTTTTTGCCTTCAAGTAGCGCCATCTATCGGACGGTTGCTTAAAACTAACCGGCGCTGAAAGAATTAAGTCGCTGCTTTGAACAATACATAGCTTACACAAAGTCTGTCAATTCTCAATTAAAATGAACCACGTAGTTGATTATATGGTTAGCAAGGTATATGAAAAAGTGAAATACTTCACTTGGTGATGTATATTATGTATATTGGTTTAAAATTAAACCAATCTTGAAAACTTTTTAAATCTAAGGCCCAGTAAAAAAAATCATTAGTTTATCATCCCCGGCCGCGTGGCGAATTTAGCCCGCATCGATTTATTTATTTATTTTTTAAAAGTGTATTTTCCTGTGTAAATTACAGTACCAGCGTTCACAAATTTTGAATGAAACATTTTTAAGAAAATATTTTCTTTTCATATTAATTTTTTATTTTCTAAGAAATAAAAATAAAAAATTCGCCCTCCCTCATCACTTGTTTCTGATTGAAAGGATGATAAACTAATGTTTTTTTTACTGGGCCTAATTTTGACATATATAGGTCACTAAACGCAACTAGGAAAGCTAGCCTGCCACCTTAACGTAAATGACGATGAATACTTTCGTTATCTAGCTTGACATCTTGGCTGGCGACAAAATATCCACTGAAAGTTTATATCTTACCGGCTTCACTTCAATTTCATATTTGGACTTTAAAAGTCAAAGAAAAATCCTCTCATATAGGTCTGTTGGACGATATTTTCGTTTCTGAAAACTCACTTGTGTTCCGCAGCGGTGATTTGCTGTGGAATAAATCTGCGCGTCTGCTGTTTTGTGTACAACATGTACAGGCACGCTGGGGACTGGTTTCCATGACAACGTGCAATCGGCGTCCTTACTGTGTAATAATCGACCACATATAAGTTATTTAGTTAAGCATTAAGCAAACATGTTATTTAAATATTCTATATAAAATAACTATATAGACATACTACTGTTGTATTGCGAAATTATATACTTATTACCATGAGTCTATGACTCCTACAAAAAAGATTAAGACGATAAAAAAGTTCACACTTGTTCACACTAATATATTTACATAGAAAGTAAATTGTGAGCGAAAATACAATAATTAACGCGTGAAAATTGAAATAAATGATAAGTAAACCTTTAAAGCAATGCTTTCCTGGCTTGCTGAGGGGGGTCCCCAGCATCTGCACGACATGAGGGTCTAAAGTGAATGAGCGCATTTAAAAATATTTTAAATGATCAACTAGAATTTAAAAAATCCATGCAAATTCACAGGAAAGGCACTATCAAACATAAAACTGACTTGATGGCAGCACTATATTTTGTACTATGATTTAGCATATATGCCAGGAAAGCTGAGAACTGCAAGTCATCTCATATAAGAAAAGAATTGTATCGACAATATGACCATTTGTATCAAGCATATTTGGAACTTACACAAATGTAAGAGAGCAGTTTTGTGCGAATGCAGATTGTCAGATTCTATCAATAATTGACGAATACGTGTTTGAATGGACTGCGCAGCATGCCCATTGCGCGTGAGCATGACATAAACATGAGTGGTGGGTTCCGCGGCTGCTGCTTTGCGCGTGATCTGAAAGGGCCGGGAACATGGTCGCACATTGGTTATGCTGCGCACTTTGCATTATTATTGGACGTGCTTAGTTGTGGTCATGACCTTTTATTTCACAAGAACTCAACGACTTTGTCGGGGACTTGGAGAAATATTACGTCGGAAAGAAAAAAGAGGTGCTAAGGTCTGTTGTATTGATATATCCTTGCAGGACGTAAGAAACCTGTCGACGTCGCCTTGTTTTCGGTCAAGTGAACTTAATAAACCTTTAAAGCAGTGGACATTTGTCGTTAGCCCTTTCAGTACAGTGAAAGCACAGCTGCGCTGCAACATCTCAGTTAGACCCCTGGATCCGCACTCGTTTCCCGAAGCAAACCGCGCGTTCATTACGGTCCACGGCACCAGCGCGGACCAAGGACTGAAGCTTGACAATTTCTACGTGCAGTACGATGACCAAAACAAAGAGTTGAACATTTTGTCCGAAAAGGTCAATAGTAACGTGTCTGTTGATTTGACAACCCCAATCAAAAGTGGTAAGCATTATTTAACTACTTTGTGCACTAATGACCTTGTAGCAGCCCAGATCGCAGAGGCAGATGCTAACATCTAATAAAGTCAGGTATGACGTCATGAAAGCGTAGGCTGTGATAGTAGTGAAAGTACAAAACCGTTGCGAGAAGGCGCACGTTGAAATGTTGTTTCTCCTCGTGGTCAGATCTCTGTATTACAACATCGGGGGAGGGCAATGTGGAAATCGTGGAGATGGAGTGTAACAACTGCAAGGTAGTAACAGAGAATGGAATCTGTGTCCTGCACTCTGTAAAGGTAAACATGACGTCCAGGCTGTCTTCATCTTTTCTCATTTATGTGTCCTACTTCTGTTTACTCGAGAATATATCAAGTCAGTAAAAATAATATATTTACTTTTCATGTTGTCAGTTCTCCACTAGAGGTCGTTGTCCAATTAAATTTCACTAAATCTGTAACGGTACAAAGACATATTAATGGATCCTTGATTAAAATTTCCTCACAGAGAATAAGCTTGAGAAGTCTAAAACAACAACAACAATAACAATAAATGATTGACTTGCTGAAGGGGTTTTACATTCGGAAATCTGAACATGTTACATATCATAGCTTCAGCTTCTATCCCGTTTATAAAAGTAATTTCTATGAATGAAATTGTGCTGTGCTTTTTTTTCCACGTTTCTATAGCTTATTTATTGCACCAGGGTAATAGCAACCCTAAGCAAGATGTCTTTAAATATATTTTATGAGCTTTTTCGGCTCGTTAATTGTTTGTTGAAAGCAAACAGGCCGTGCCGCATCTTAATCATGGCTAATTCACACTTTCTTTATTTCTTATTAAAGGGATAACATGTCACACAAAATGAATGCTATCAGACAGCAATAGTATTTAGAAATGTGATACATATGTTTATTCATTTGTTCTCATTAAATTACCCGCAGGGTCACAGGGTGATTGTGAAATCAGCAGGAGGAGACATCAAAGGCACTGGCACCATTCATGGGAATGTGGACATCAGCACATCTGGAAATAGTGTAACGTTTGTTTCCCTTGTTTGTGATGCAACATGCCAAATTTTGGAGACAAAGAAACACCTTGATTTCAGTTCAACCTAATGTACAAGGAAATTGAAGAAAGCATTCATCTGAGAGAATTTTTGGTAACTTTTCATAAAAAAACCTTATTCTGTGTTTTTTTTTTTTTTGCTTATTTTGTCAGATGGTTGATATCAAGAAGATTCAGGGAACAAGCATGAATGTTTCTACAGAGTGCGGCCCGCTAAAGGTTAAGGCTGTATATGCGGTGTCTTCCTCGCTGTCATCTTCCTCGGGAAATGTTGAATTGGGAAGTGTGCATGGTATGCGGCACGCCAAAAGCATGTTTTCGCAAACAAAATCCTGAGCAATTAAGCAAAAGATATACTGCACGTATCTTTAAATGAAATGGTATCATGCAAGTGCGTCTTTGCTGCATGATTGCAGAATACTGTATCTGAACCTTTTTCTGTGGGTTATTAGATTATTAACATCTGCAGCAGGAGAGAGTTCCAGTTTGCGTTTTCTGCTTAATATCACTGGTGTTTTTCTATAGGGATGAAATGGGTAGGCCGTGAGTGTATGAGGGCCAAACTCACTGGGGTCCTTCCTGGCACAGGCCAAGCTGATGGGAAGGAGCCTAGACGTGCATGGATTGGGTTGACAGACAGACCAAATAGGGTGCTTTTTGAGCACTGGGGGGGGGAACAAGAGGTGGGAGAGCAGCAAGGGGTAATTGCGCTGGATAGTATGTCTGTGACAGCAAATGGAAACACTTAGCTGCGTCTGCTCACGAGAACGGAGTCCCTGAGGAAACAACCACAACAGACAGAACCACAACACGCACACACACACTGACACACATGAGAGCCCAGCAAGTTTGTGATGTACATTAATATACGTCTCAAAATGGAAATGGAGCCCAGTCCCCCTCCCTTTTTCTTTCTGAATCAAGCTGTGTGTGGAAACGCAGAGACAAATTCTTTTTCCGGTCGTGTGAGGTAAGTGTCTCTTTATAGGCCAGACTACACTTCTGATTATCATGCTTTTCCACTTAGTATATTTTGGGTTTTTTTTTTGAACCCCGTGATGGCCAAGTGTGTATTTAAATATAAGATTACATGGTTTTTCATGGAAATGTAGTATGCAATTTTAAATGGTTATATAAAATATACAGCGTATTTAAAATGTTATGCCAACAGTATACTTCATCAAAGACTATCCAGAGAAGCATTGCATTTAAGGTCACAGTGTGTTCCAGCATGTTGAATCTCCAACTGACATTAACGTTGTTTTGTTAACAGGCAACACGACAGTGCATACAAAGACGGGGAGCATCATCATTGGTAAACAGAACTGTGATGTGTTCAGCTGCACTCAACTTCTATATACGCCTGATGCCTCTTGTTTGTAGTGGAAAATATTCATTGCATGATTCCTTAAGATGTGCCTGAAGAGGCCTCGAGACGTTAAATGATGTTTTCCATTGTATGCGTATGCAGCTTTTCTTAGTTTTGCTCACTGGCTGCAGTCTGTAACCAGTTATAGAAAGCGGTGCATTTTTTTTTCAGTAAACAGATTATATGAAACCAAAATTATAGCGTTCATACATTTGAAGGGATATGTTGTGGTGTAGCTAAGAAGTAAAACTTAGTAAATATCAGACACTGGGGCAGAATTCAATGGCCCTTATTCACCAACCGTTCTTACGAACAAATTTGTTCTTAAACCCCACGTATGCACTTTTTTACGAAGATTCTGACCTATTTATAATCCACATGATCGCCGTTACTACCATGAAAATAATTTTTACACTTTAACATTATTTTTTATGTTACTTTTAGAAATTATTAAAATACAATCATTTTATGAACTGTAGAATGAACAAAACTGCTATAGCCAATTATTTTGAACAAACTATCATTACTCAAATGTGCATACAAATGATCTTGAGTTTGCGTAGATTCTGTTCTTAGCTAAGAAGAAATTCAGATAAAAAAAAAACATTGGTGAATGTCAGAATCTTTGTGAAAAAAGTGTATACGTGGGGTTTAAGAACAAATTTGGTCGTAAGAACAGTTGGTGAATGAGGCCCAATGTTCATCCTAGACTTTTTTAAAAGAAATGCCCCCCTTTTTGTTTTAAAGCAAATGAAAAAGTGCTACATTTTAAAAGGCCCTCATACAGCACTCTAAATTGGGCTTCGCCATGCTTCCTGTCTTAGGTGGTCCTGGGGCAGCCGTAGCTACGCATACAGCTGGGTTCTTTTTCCAGTGTAGCTGCCCCCTGCTGGTCGGGATAGGGCCAGACCTACATTAGACCCCCTTGAATCATCTGCTATCCAATCCACCAAAGCCGGAGATGTCTGCTTCACACCCACTAAAGCAGGTCTCAAGAGGGCTGACGCATGTGTCAGCGGTTAGGGGCATGTGAATCACGACTCTGGTCTTCCTGCCTTTTCAGATGGGTCATATGGCTGTCTAAAGGTTTTCTCCCATGAAGGAGATATTGATGCCTATGTAGGCCAGCATGGGACTGCAGATCTACACAGTGAGCAAGGTAAAGATGTACGGTGTGACAGAGCATTTATTTAGACTTTATTGTGCCGTTTTCTAGTGGTGTAAACCATGCATAAATAGGTGATGGAGCTGGTGGAGACTTTATTGATGTAGATAATGGTGGTGTAAGTCTACTGATGCAGACAGGAGTGGAGGTGTAGCCTTTATTGATGCAGATGGGAGTGGAGGTGTAGCCTTTATTGATGCAGATGGGAGTGGAGGTGTAGCCTTTATTGATGTAGATGGGAGTGGGGGTGTAGCCTTTATTGATGTAGACGGGAGTGGAGGTGTAGCCTTTATTGATGCAGACGGGAGTGGAGGTGTAGCCGTTATTGATGCAGACGGGAGTGGAGGTGTAGCCGTTATTGATGCAGACGGGAGTGGAGGTGTAGCCGTTATTGATGTAGACTGGAGTGGAGGTGTAGCCTTTATTGATGTAGACGGGAGTGGAGGTGTAGCCTTTATTGATGCAGACGGGAGTGGAGGTGTAGCCTTTATTGATGCAGACGAGAGTGGAGGTGTAGCCTTTATTGATGCAGACCGGAGTGGAGGTGTAGCCTTTATTGATGCAGACCGGAGTGGAGGTGTAGCCTTTATTGATGTAGATGCTTTCTTCCCCTTAGGCTCTGTCTCCATCAGGGTCCCAGCCTCCATAAAGGCTGAGGTCCAGCTGTCTGGATCCTCATTGGAGCTCAGCTCTGAAGTGGATCTTCAGGAGGCCAAGCACGACTGCACAGATACCCACAACTCTGTCACTGGTGAGCCACAGACCATCTGCGCTGATCCTCAGAGCGGATGCATGAAGTGTCAGTGATATGCCTAAACATCGGGCAAAAGAAACGTGTCCTTTCATTTTGAACATCACTATGTGTGTCCTGCACAATTACAAAGGAGTAACTCTTCCAGTAGGTGCTATTTTAGGATTACCACAGCTGAGCTCTGTCTGGGGTAGCTACTAGTAACGCTTGGTTTGCAAAGCCGCTTATCCAGATGTGCCTCCTGTGGAAACTCTGACTTTCTGAACAACTGATGTCAGACACTGAGCTCCAAAAGGCCTCATAGCTCGATTCCCATGAGTCTCTGGGGCTAGACCTGAAGGAATACGATTCCTCAGCAGTTTGCCATGCCGTGGACACCTGCACTGAAATGCCTCACATGGGAGAACAGCATGTCTGCACCCCGATCTCCAGCCTCTCCAGCCATCAGTAAAGGATCTTCCGCTAGTGAGAGCAACCTCTGTGCTCAGTTTGCTTCGTATCCGATGACGTCCCTGCTAGATAATACTATTATTGCAGTGCATATGTCACGGTTCTGCATGAATCTGCATCGCTGCAGCATTCCACAGCTGGATCTACTCATCATATGTCTGTTTCTTTTTCTTTTCTTTTTTTTGCAAGAGGCAAAATAATGTGATCACAGAGCAGCCTTGTACTTCCAGATATAGGAAGTTACTGCTTTCACATGCAGGACGTGCATAACTCAAGTGCTTCTTAAGGGAAAAACCCAGATAAACCAGACAGCTCAGATAAAGATTATGCCGACGGCACCCCCCACATCCTCCTGCGAACTACTGAGTCTGTGGCTCTGCTGATGAATGCTCTAACAGAGGGACTTTTGGTAAACAGCATGACTGTGTTTCTCTCACTTGTTTTCGAACAGCTCATATTAATGGAAAGAGTGAGGGCAGGGCCCGGATTGAGGCGCGAGCTGAGAGGGGCACCGTCAGGCTGAGGACCCAGAGCTGGCTGGAATCCCTGAAGATCAGGAGCTAGTGAAGCGTTATCCCACCCTCACCTCTGGTCTCATTATGGCTCAGTGGTAAACAAAAGGCTCACAATCACTGGGATTCCACACAGGGCTGGGTTTGAAGGCAGTTACACATACTGTATGCTGCTTTGCAACAAATACAGACTTAAATTGATGTTTTAAAGTCTAACAGTATTGAAACTGGAGTGCGTTTTTGACACAGCCTCAGGAAGCTTGAAAGGGTTGCAGTAGTTGGTCTTCTGATGTTCTTTAGATGTCTGCAAATGTCAAATCAAGAAATTACAATGTCTTTTTCTACTTTTAAACATACCATATCTTCTCAACCTCACTGGTAAACTTCAGTCTTAAAATCTATCTGTATGCTTTGTAATTGACAGCTCAGAAATACCACGTAGCAACTTAATCATTCTATGGACGTAACGCACAAAGGAATGTTGTTAAATATCAGTTCACTGTCAGTATGAACATTTTCCCGGTTGTAGTAAAATGTTTAAATATAAAGTCATGAATAGATGCATCTTGTTTTCTCTTATGATTTACTTTGAAATATGGACATTAAACCAAACAGCGATTAGGACTGTGATTAAAAATCATTGCAAGTTTCTTTAATTTTATGCTGTTGAGTGACCTGGAGCTTTGGAAGACTTCCTTTGCAGTCAACTAAAGGCATCGAGCAGAATCGTCCTACCCGTCTCCTCAGCAGGCAGCTGTGGGCTTAGCTGTGGTCCCCATGACGGCTGCGTCCACAGTGCTGCTCTCTGTCTGTCTCTGTCCCTCACACTGGGCCTCCATCTTAATGGGCCGCAGCAGCCGCCCCTCGCTGCTGTAGCCGTACCAGGGGGGCACGCTATCCCGGCTGTGCTCCCAGCACCGTGCACGTGGCTGCAGGAGCAGCGCGGCCTGCCTGTGGGGGATGTGGGCATAGTCACGGGGGATCCATCCATCCACCCACTCAGCCGTTTATCCAGGTCATGGTGGATGCCATTCCAACACACTAGGGCTGCACGATTAACCTTTATCGCATCAATATTGAGGTTTTAACTCCCGCAATAACCTAACCTCAGGAGTCTGAGGTTTTT
>JABFEA020000067.1:24707263-24718290 GCA_019775915.2 Cyphomyrus plagiostoma
CACACTCAGCATGGCACTCTCGCATGGTATACTCAGCATGGCACTCTCGCATGGTATACTCAGCCAGACACATTCAGCATGGTACACTCAACCAACCAGGCACATACAGCATGGCACACTCAGCATGGTACACTCAGCCAGGCACACTCAGCATGGCACACTCAGCATGATATACTCAGCATGGTATACTCAGCCAGACACACTCAGCATGGCACTCTCGCATGGTATACTCAGCATGGCACTCTCGCATGGTATACTCAGCCAGACACATTCAGTATGGTACACTCAGCCAGGCACACACAGCATGGCACACTCAGCATGGTACTCCCAGCCAGAAACATTCAGCATGGTACACTCAGCCAGGCACACACAGCATGGCACACTCAGCATGGCACACTCAGCATGGTATACTCAGCATGGTACACTCAGCATGGTATACTCAGCATGGTATACTCAGCCAGACACACTCAGCATAGCACTCTCGCATGGTATACTCAGCATGGCACTCTCGCATGGTATACTCAGCCAGACACATTCAGCATGGCACACTCAGCATGGTACTCCCAGCCAGACACATTCAGCATGGTACTCTCAGCCAGACACACTCAGCATGGCACTCTCGGATGATACTCCCAGCCAGACACATTCAGCATGGTACACTCAGCCAGGCACACACAGCATGGCACACTCAGCATGGTACACTCAGCCAGACACACTCAGCATGGTACACTCAGCCAGGTACACACAGCATGGCACACTCAGCATGGTACACTCAGCCAGACACACACAGCATGGCACACTCAGCATGGTCTACTCAGCCAGACACACTCAGCATGGCACACTCAGCCTGGCACAGTGGGAATGTGTACATAGTGAAAAATAAACAAGCAATAAGGAATGTGAGCAGCCCCAGCCCTGGATGCTCACTTGTGCTGCTTTTTCAGTAACAGCTCATTCCCACAGGAACCTTCATCAATCTCTAACTTGCACTCACAAGCACAGGAGGTGGCTGCTGTTTTTTAACATGAAACTTTGCAAGGGGTGCCAGTCTTCTGCTGTGGTCAGCCTTTGTGACAGCTTTATACAGAGCTAGGGAACTGGAGGGTTCAGAACTGAGCTGAGTAAGCATGAACGCAGAGTCACTTAATCTAAGAAGACCCAAGATGTACACAACCTCACATAGGAAAACAGACAAATGCACAGTGTTCCTCCAGTTCTATCTGGGAAGTCTATCAGGTCTATCAGTTCTATCTACCTAGCCGTCATCTGCAATTTATCATGCATGTCTCAGCCATAAATATACGCCAGCACACAAAAAAACCAGTGCAGCTGTAATTTCAGAAACAGCGGCTTCTCACCGAACATAACTAGAGAATAAAAATCTTGGACTGTTTCCACACTGATGGCTAAATGCTGCCGTGGTCATTGAATCTGCTGAGCAAATACATCGATTGCATCAGCCTGTATTGCCTGTACTGGCTCTCAGCCCGATTGTGGCTCAGCCAGCAGGTGACTGTTAGGGTCTTTACCTTAAGCCTCTGCCAGTTTTGTCTGTGGTTTCCACATTGACGAGAAGTGATGGATGCCTGCCCTCACCCTCCACCACTAACAGGGCGTGGGGGGAAGAGCTGGGGCTATGTGCAGCACTGGTCAACAGCCTTGCTGCTATCAGTGACATTGAGAAAAGTGGCTAAGTGGGTAAGGATACTATGGCTATGATGAGAAGGTTGCTGGTTCAAATCCCGGGGTCAGTAGAGTGATTTCATTGTTGGACCCTCTAGCAAGGTACTTAACCCCCAATTTCTTCCAGAACTCACCCTGTTTTCTCAATTATATGTCACCTTGGACAATAGTGTCGGCTAAATAATACTCAGCTCAGAAACATTTAACGTTAACAACAAGTAACGGCATACACAGCAAATAACATTACAGTATATGGTAATAGCGTTAAAGACCCATGCCAGTTTTACTGCTCACAACTGCGGCAGGCAATGTCTTGTGGCTTTTGGAACACATATCCTTCTCACAAGCTCTCAACAGGACAAAGGCACGTCTGCAAAATTGCGACAGATATTACCGTAGTGACCATGGATGTCTGTTTGATGCTCGGAAGAAACCTAAAACTTCAGACGGAAACCTTAGTGACTTTCAGCCTTCGCTTCAGCTGTAATGGGTGAAACAGTTACTGCTCCCCTGTCAGTCTTTACTTCTGAGATGATGTGCAGAAATATCAGGCGGCTTCAGGGTGCAGCAGAACTTTTAAAGCACTTTTAAATGTGGCCTAAAGACCCACCTTTTTAAACAGGCATTTTACTGCTGATTTTATGTGTTTTTATGTGCTTATTTTACTCTTGTAGCACTTTGAGATTTGCTTTAATGAAAAGTGCATTAGAAATAAAATGTATTATTATTATTATTATTAACTATCAATCGCATAAAGCATAGCGGTAATTCTGACTTTCAGGGAACCTAAAACAGGACATATCCTGGTCGGTGTAAAAGAATGGCGCCGCTCCCAATCAGAATAAGGCTGTCAAGTGGTTGTTAACAGATAAGAAAGACAACAAAGGGGTTTGTTCAAGGGATCATCTGGAAGTGCACCTCTGGTGATGGACTCCAGTGACAGTAGCAACATGGGTTGCTGCTGCTTTCACTCAGAATGCATGTCTCCACGAGAAGCGTGGGAAACAGACACTGTTATCACATATAAACCAAATTTTAAGTGGGAGAAACTTCTGGAGATGTTTACAATCTACTCATTTATCCAAAACACCTTACAAAACAGGGAAGGGTTACAATTTGTGTGTGTTCCCTGGGATTTGAACCCACAGCCTTTATGTTATTAGTGCAAAATTCTACTTATTGAGCCACAGGAGCTTCTGAGCATGAGTGGTAAGAGGAGCGTTGAGAGAGTGTGACTCAGTATGTCAGGACCCGCAGCTCTCCAGGGAAAGCTGTTTGCCATCCTGCCTTACCGCCAGTCGCTCAGTCACCCTGGGTTCATAGTTAATGTCAGCAAACAGTCAAAAGTTATGGCCTGCGGTCACGTACGAGGGACGCTTCTTTTATTTTCCATCTCTGGGAAACTGTAAAAATCACACAGCCAGACTGGCTTTGGACCCTCGGGTATGCAGTGGCTTTGGACCCTCGGGTATGCAGTGGCTTTGGACCCTCGGGTATGCAGTGGCTTTGGACCCTCGGGTATGCAGTTCTCCTTCATGATCCTGGGACTTTTTGCCAAGGGGAGTGAAGAAGAAAAGGAAAGGAAAAGGGGATGGGGGGTGCGGGTTGAGAAAAAATGAGGTCCTCCTTTGGGAAAAAAATCTTAATTATAGGCTGAGAGTTTATTTAAGCATAATATCCGTCCAGCACGTTCCCTCCCTCTGAGAAGCTGCTGAGCAGCCAGAATCCGCACAGCACCATGGGCAATACTTCAAGTTCTAATATAACTAGGGGTGCGTTCAACAACCAACACCCCTCCCCCCCCAAAATGCCTATGCAGCAACCACAGAGCTAGTGAAACACCAGCTTTCTGTAACACAATCTGCTGCACACATCAGGGCTATATGTCAGTCTGAGCCTCCGATTGCTCACTTCCTCACTTCTCCCAGGATAAATAGCAAATGTAAAATCAGCCGTGGCCAAGACGCAGCCATGAGAGCAGAAATGGAAAGCATTTCTCCATCCGGAGACTCAGTAATGCGCATTGCATGTGTTGCACAGGGTCAGACAGCACACGAGTGCATAAGCAGCTTGAACATCCCAAAATAATTGAGTTCCTAGATGCAACAGTCAATCCTGCTGCCATTTGCTGTCATATGACAGACAGCCTGGCCGGATCCATGAAGATTCCAAACTGTGTCGCATGGTTGCATATACAGTCAATAGATATCATGGCTGATCACCAAAAGATTTCACGGCATATTTTGTAATACATAAGGTAGTGTACGATAAGAAATACAGTAACACATTACTTATGGGGGCACAAATAACCTAATAGTACACTCTTAATATACAGACGCTCCTCTGCTTACGAACTTTCAATTTAAGAACTTTCAGAAATACGAATGAGGAGGACTGCAAATCCAAATTGTGTTCACTCGGCTCCCGTTTCCTGTCTGCAACATTAATTTTTTTTCTGTGCGCCAATTCTGCCTAGTACGACTTCTGGCCACTACTCCCACTGCACGGCAGCGTAGTGTGCGAACTCCCAGCATCCTAATTCTCTGTACTTGCGTATAACCTTAAAATGATGTTGAATAACGACTTACAAATATTTTAAGTTACGAATAGGCGTTCGGAACGCATCTCATTCGTAAGTAGAGGAGCGTCTGTATTAATTAACCAAAAACTAATTACTGTTATATATAGTGTTAATTACTGTACATATTGATTCCATGTTCATTAATCATTCATAACCATTCATGTATTTCATGCAGTTCTTATATTTGTTCGTGATTTGTACTTGATTACTAACTTAAGTTTCCAAGTTACTTGTCCATCCCATGTAAAGTGTTACCTGAGTTATTTGTTTGGCAAAATCTATACAGTACTTCAACCCCCGTGACCTTGCATAGGACAAGTGGGTATGGAAGATGGATGGATGGATGGCAATAGTTATATTATTCCTAAGCACACAATCCCTGTACTTTACGATGTAAAATTTGTTTCAGTGAAAAAAAATCCTTACCCAATGACCAGGATAAACAATCAGAAAATGGATGGACGGAATAAATAAACAGGAACATATAGAAGATAACACTAATAAAATAATGTGAATATTTAAACCTTTACGTTATTAGCTTTTTATTTTAGGGTGCATTTTAAAATTTTACTAGTGATCAGTATTAAAATCGAATTTATTACACTTCACGACAGCATTCAACGATGTTTATCACAGATGTCTGAGAAAGCGCTTGGAAATACTTTTAAAAGTGCAGTTACAATCTGATTTCACATGTGCTTCGAGCATGTGGGAATTCCAGAGCTATTCCATCCCTTCCGAGTCACACAAGGAAAATCCCATTGCGCGCCAGATGGAAGAAGGGTTACACTGGCTGTTACTTTACTGCTGCAGCCCCAGAACATGCTACCAGATCCGTCTGTCTGTACTGGGTACTGACCCCCCCACCCTTCCTCACCCCCCACAGAGCTGACAAACGTTCCAGCAGACCTTCCGCCGTACTATGTTAATATCGACTTGTCCAAAAACAACATCAAACATCTCAGGGCTACGATGTTTTTGGGCTCCAAGGATTTGAAATCACTGAACCTCAGCAACAACGGCCTGGAGCTTGTTGATACAGGTGAGTGTTTGTGCAGGTATGTATGGGTATAACGTAATATTCATATAAACTTGATTGATAAATATATACTAAGTTATGTAAAACCTGGGGCACCTGGACCTTACACAAACCACGGCATCCATAACCACAGGGACATTAAGTGCATACAGAGAGAAAGCCTTCCAAAAATTAAATAGTACATGAGCACTACAGATTTGATAATGTTCTACATTCTGTCAAAATCCAAGGAGGGAAGCATACAAGGGGAATTCCATTCCATGAAAAAAAACGGATGTCAAGGGACATCAGATTACATTTTTATGTTTTTATACTCCAGGCCACGCTCAGATCTGTCCTGTGGATCTGTCCCGTCCTTTTACCAGAACTAGGCAAATAAACTGCATTACTTTAACCCTCTACAAGGCAAATGTATTTATGTCTTTTTAAGATATTTCAGCAACTGACTTCTGCATATTATGGCAGATACCCAAGAAAATGGGCAGCTTAATGCTATTGTCCAGGAGTTGTTAGTTGGCTGTAGAGAAAAACAGAGAAAAACATTTAAACTCTAAGCTACATGGAGCCAAGATGAAAAAAACTTGCTATTTCACCCATAAGGGCCATTTCCTTTTTTGTGGGATGATGGGCAGTTTGGCTAGAAGAAGGATGGCAGGTGCAAGGGATGTTCTCAATGACTTCTCACAATACTACACCTAAAAACTAGCAATGGCCAAATGAAGCTTCATGAACCATTCACTGTATTTTCTGACACCACTAGATGGTGCTCTCTGTTCAATACAAGGGCGTAAAGCATGCCTCAAAGTAAACCAAGAGCACCATCTGGTGGGGTCAGAAAATACAGAGAATGGTTCATAAAGCTTCATTTGGACTTCACAACTAATGATTCCTTAATAATGTGGGGGGAGTGTTGGGGGAAGGGGCCTAAAGTCATATTAAAGAACATACCCTCACTTCAGATCAGCCAAAGCCACACCTAATGGTAATGGGCACCATACAGACTATAGCGGTGACAGGTGTCTATCCTTTGTTCACCTGACAGCTGCCTTTGCTGGCCTGCTGTATCTCCGGGAGCTGGACCTGTCCAACAACAGCTTGCACTATATCCAATATGGTGTCCTGGAGGACCTATACTTCATTCGAAGGTTGGCACTGGGAGGCAACCCATGGGTGTGTGACTACAATATCCACTACCTGCTCTACTGGCTGAAGCTGCACCCTGGCGTTCAGCACTCTGGTCTTATCTGCCACTCCCCGGCTGAGTTTGCCGGGTGGTCAGTGCAGGAGTACGTCATGACCTACAATGGGGACTGCCCCAAGGACAGAGTCCCGGGCCAAAACATGGCGCTAGACCCCGGCACCCAAAACACCAGCAACCAGGAACCCAATGCACTGGAAGTCATGGGTAAAATTGGTCAATACTCCAAAGACCAGCTGCCAAGGTCTTTGAGGGACTCAAAGAGATACAACACTGTCAGAGTTAAAACCAAGAGACAAAACTGACAACTTTCACAGAACTGCCCTTTTTTGCAGGATATTCGAATTTGGCCTGAGTCCCATGAGAAAGTCTTTTCCATATTTGTACCCTAGTATTTTTTTTTTTGTTTTAAACTACTTCCTTGTATCCCAATTTGAAATTGTTTAAGGGCCTGTGTGGTTTCATCCTTTTTCTGTCAATAACCTGAGGAAGTTTGCTGTGCCTCTTAAATAGCTACTTAACAAATGTATGAAAGAGATCGAAAACATGGAATAAGAAAAAGAAAATCTTAACTGCCGACCTGACAAGGTTCCCTGCTTTTATAAAGACCATCAATGTTTCATATGGGGTGCGGAGTCAAAGATAAACAGGGAAAAGTGCTGAAACACACTGTAACATCTAATCATTTCAGCAGTAATATTGTGGTGTCTGGAGATTTACTTCAGATGTCAAACTGTATGTCACAGCACCAGCATAGGATTTATTGGGCAGGGAAAGAACAGTTTGGCCAATCGGACTATTTCTGAGCAGAAACACATGCTGGAAAAACCACAGGGAAGCTTGGAACTGCAGTGCTTACCAGCGCACTCGAAACTGGGCCACTGGAGGGCGCTACAACCTCGCATGTTCAGATGGACCACAAAGGGGCGATAGCGCTGCAGGATTCGCACGACCGCACTGTCCTCGATGTGGTCTTTTTCCACTGAGAAGTTGATCTGAGAGAAAAGGGGAAGAAGAGAGATAAAACATATCAGTCTCTTTAACAAAAGGGGGAAAGTGGAACAATGGAAACAGTGTAACACTCTCATCATGTTTGAATTATAATGACAGGTGGACATATCACAATGAATAGATCAGGAATCAGGAACTGACCTTGCCCCAGAGAGAGGACATCTGGGTGATGACCTTCCATGAGTGGCTCACCTGGGCACACCTGAGAAGGTCTCCCACGGGCAGGTATTGGAGGATCTATGCACAGGACACAGGTTCACTACTTTGTTTTAGACCAGTGTTTCCCAGTCCGGTCCTTGGGGACCCACAGTTGGTCCATGTTTTTGCTCCCTCTGAGCTCCCTGCCTGATAGTCCACATTTTGCTCCCTCCTAGCTCTCTATTGGGAGCTGGAAGAAAGCAAAAACGTGGACTATCTGTGGGTCTCTGAGGACTGGACTGGGAAACACTGAAGGACTACAGCAGAAATCACAAGTTTCAAGGCAGGGGATGCCAGTCCATCCCACGACACAAACACACACCACGGGCAATTTCAGAGATTCCAGTTCACAAAACTGCATGTCTTTGGACTGTGAGAGGAAACAGACACACCTGGAGAAATCCTGCACGACAGAAGTAGAACATACAGATGTCACACGTAAAGAGAATTCTGCGACTCTATACCCAACAGAAAGGGTGCGAAGCAACACTGCCACCCATTAGTCTGACCACATAATTACATATTATATTTGACTATATATACTCTCCCTTCAAAATTTTATATCCTGTGAATTTGCTAAATATTTTTGATCGATGTGTTGCCATGTGCAGATCATTTGTATGAAAATTATGTTAAGGAACAAAATATACTGAAATTTTAAACAGACACTATAAGGAATGATTTCTCGGACCCCCCCCCCCAAGCGCTGTCGTGCTTGCGGACAGCTGCAGTGGCCCCCTCTCTGAGCTCAGGCGCCGTGGTGTGCGACATGCACGGAATCCCACACACCCAAAGAAGCTTTTATTCAAACGCCAGCAGCTGAATGAAACGCTGGTTTAGAGTGAACGCGTCGCCACCAGACAATGACATGAAAACCGATGAAAGGCCTTTGTGCCAGTAACAGAGCCGTGTCTCGGGACTAATTACAATGCAAGTCAACAAATCTGCTGGCCCTAGCACTCGAAAACCTCAACTCTCATGTCCTTTTAATGTCCATCCCCGGTGGGAGGTTCAGGTACACAGTTCTCTGTATTAATTTGTTCTCCAATTTTCATGGCTTTTGGTAAAAACTGTTCTGTTTTGTTCCACAGCAGTAACTCAGGCGTGAGGACTGTGCAACAAGTCCTGTATCCACACTTGGTTTTTTCTGTCCCGCTTACTGAACAATAATGAATACTTTGTAGATTGTTTTTTCCCTCAACATATTTCAGATCTTCCTTTTTGTGTTGTGACTGTCTTGTGAATCACCCTACATTGCCTCAAAATGCAGAGATCTGCAATAAAATACAATGTCATGTTTCTCATGGTTTGCCATCCCTGAACACGCTAATAAAATAACTTGGAAAAAAACCCTAAAATTACATTCCTGGTCAAGGAATTCTCAATCTCCCAAATCCTTTCCCATATATATATATATATATATATATATAGCCAAATGTTTAAAGGAGAATGTTTATAGAGTATTACATTGCAAAAGTGAACATGAAATTAAAGATGTGATATATTACATAGTGGGGCATAAAACAGATTTGCTGGTGGGGATAGTCTGCAGCCCCCTACACTAGATAAACAGTTTTAAGATGGATGGATGGTTATTACAAAGTAAAAACAAATTTATTAAACCGGTCCATGGACTGGGCAAGCAGTTGGATAGAAAATAGACAAACTTTTACAGGAAAGAAAAAGCATAAAACATTGGTGGCTGAAGGATGTCTCATCTTTTTCACTTTTATGGCTCAGATTAGATGCATTTACATGAACATTTACATAAAACCAATCAACGCAGAAGTTGAACCTCCCACAATTAGTTAGTAAAGTGGGAGGTGAGGTTATGGAAGGAGCTATGGAAACCCCTCGGTAAGTATTTGACTAGTTAACAGATCCATCATAATGTTCTGTTCTCTTCCCTGGGAGAGTTTCTACTGAGGTTATCCATAGTGAAGCAGCAGAACATCTGGCAAAATATGTAAAAGCCATTGTTACCGCAACAAAAAGGAAACAAAAAACACAGAGCAGTTCATAACAGATGATGGCCACTTTCATTCTGTAATATTAGCCTCATTGCTAACCCCATATTAGAGATACCTGACTTGAACTCCAATGCAGGGCAGCAGATGCAACATGCAGCCACACAGCTTGAGTAGGTGCGTTGTTCGATCCCAACGCTTTTAAGATTAAAAAAAAGATCACTGGGGAACTTCTGCTCTTGTCTCCACGCACAACAGGGACTCTCAAAGGACGTCAGATCAGAGAATTGACTGAAACCACAACAGTGTGACTAAATTATGATGACCCTTCGACGAGCGAGGACACAGAAAGCATCAGTTCAACATTCCTGTTATATGAATGGTATTGGCAGAAAGCTACACAGTATGGTTGCCACTATTCCCAAACATACACTCTATAAAATTTTATATTGATGATCTCAGACTTGGAAACTTCTATTGGACAAACTTTGTGGTTATTCATAATGATGCAAAGTGTCCCAGGAGCTTAACATTTATCCATTAGAAAAAGGCACAGAAGTGTGTGAAGGGACACTGCAGTCCTCTTCTATAGACAAAGTATCCAAGTGAAAGGGAATCTGGATGAGATGTGGAATATAATAACAGTAACTAGAGAAAGACCTGAGACACCCTTTTTTCCTGGCTAACAAGGTTACCTGCGTCTGGTAAACATCTCGCACATGCAACATGGAAACCTGGTTGTTTTTGCAGGCTCTTTCGTTTTTGAGTGGTTACAGCACCATACATGTTAATGTGATTGTTTTAGAGTACAACAGTAAACAGTGGATGTAATGCATCAAGAGCAAAGAATCTTTAGTTGAATTTAATAAAGTACACAGTACACAAACAAAATATCCTGAATATTATGTTTTTCAGGTTATTTTATTTGTGTACCAGATAGTATTTATATCTGTTTGCACTATGTTTACTTCGCTTGCACTGTGTACTGACTTTGCACCTTGTCTGCTTGGCACCATATGTGCGTTTGTCTGTGCACTATTTTCTTGCTGTTGTTTGCACCAGAATATCCCCCTGGGATCAATAAAGTGCATCTTACTCATAATCTTAAAGTTACGTGACTGTTATCTCATTCAGCTGCATTTTCTTTTGTTTTGTTTGTATTTTGATCTTAATAAATGTCTTACTATTGACTATGATTGAGTCAATACTTCCACTACGTTTTAAAATGAATTGCTTCTACTGGAATGGTCACTCACAAGACTTGCTATGGATTTAAGAACATAAGAACAATACAAACGAGAGGAGGCCATTCGGCCCATCAAGCTCGCTTGGGGAGAACTTAACTAATAG
>JABFEA020000067.1:24737876-24748054 GCA_019775915.2 Cyphomyrus plagiostoma
GTTATGACTGTTCTCCCCCACTCTGTTAGCTGTCTGTGGCCTTGGAGGCCTTTAGGCGCCTTGAGGGCCTTCTGTTATTTATCTGCATATTTCACTATGTGTTAGTTATATTCTTCTAATTGCATGTATTAGTAATATCCTTTATAAGATCTGTTCCCACACAGCCCATGTGAGGCAGAGTGGTACCGCCATTGCCTCAGGGTAGGGTAGCAGCCCATGTGAGGCAGAGTGGTACCGCCATTGCTTCAGGGTAGGGTAGCAGCCCATGTGAGGCAGAGTGGTACCGCCATTGCCTCAGGGTAGGGTAGCACTAATCAGTGTGATCTAACAGATATCGATGCCCTGTAGGGAAGAAATTAAAGTCACTTGTGTGAAAAAAAATTGTTAACTGTGATACATTAAAACACAGTAGTGATAAACTCAATGTACAATATTCACACAAAGTCTCTAAAGATAAAACGGGAGGTTAGAGCAGGTGACGCTGATGGTGTCACACCCAAGTTTGAAATTTTGCTACATCCAGCAAGGAATGTACTGCCTACAGAGACAAATCAAAAGCACTGCTCACACCGAAAGAATTCATGAGATAAAGGCACCTGGGTACGAGTTTCTTGCTCACACACTTTATGGGTTTGACTGTGGCAGATTCAATGAGATCAATTCGGCATGAAGTCAAGGATGGATGTTATTGAGAAGTGGACTCTGACGGAGGCTCCAACCCCCTGAACTTTCTCCTGAGCACTTGATTGACTGATTGACTGTCACTACTTTTCTGAGTGACACCCTATTCCGTATCCTGTCCAGAATTGCTCTCACATTGTGCATCAGTAATGAGCGATGCCCCACCCTGCTTTTAATGTGCATCCAATGAAAACCTGACCAAGCCCACACATGCAAGCAGTTTTTCATTGTACGCCTGTTTCCCTTTTAGATCATAGTGTTGTCAGTCCAGTTTAAATGTAGTACATTTTTGCTTTTTGATTTCTTGTGTTCCAGCCCAGTAGTCTCACCAGTTTAACTAATGCCTCTCGTTTCACAGGGGCTGCCTGGGCCTTTCCTATCTTGACCCACATCGCTTTGTCTTTTTTTTGCTTTTTTAGGCGCGATGCCTGCGCAGCCAGCAGCAGTGTTGGGTTTATTCCGGTCTGAGGGAGCGCAGATGGGACAGCAGCATAAACCACAGTACATAACGTGACTCAGTTTCAATGTTTATGGAGGGTATTTTCTTCCCCTCTGACTTTTTCCACTGACAAAAAGTCAAATTTAAACCAGTATTTTACTGCAAACAGTGGGATATCGCAAAAGCATTTTATCCCCAAACTGATATGTCCTTTATGTCACCAGTAGGTGTCACCAGAAGACTGGGATAAGTGTTTGCTTACCTTCTTCTTAAGGTATTTACATAGAGGTTTGCACTGTTTGAAAAGGAAATGGATACGTTCAAACAAAATATTTTAATCTGTTTGCAATCACTGGCTCCAAATTGAAATAAATGGGACAAGCAATAGATTTAAGGATGAGCGAGTCAGTTTTTACAAGACTTATTAGGGCATTTAACTGAAAAATAGGAACTTGCTCCTGTATGAAAGCAAATTGAACAAAAACATGTTAAAATTACATTATATTAAGCCCTTTCTTCTTCATGCTATTTAATATCACAGTACAATCCTGTACCTGGCATATTCTCAAGAATTGTTTTGTTGTTTGTGACAGTAAAACAACATTATAAATCATAATAAAAAAGTATGTGCATTCAGTTAGAATCAGATGTACAAAATTCTATGCAAATGATAATGGTTATTATTACATTATCTCTGAGAGTCACATCTTATATGAATTACTGGCCTTATTTGGTCATAGCCATTGAGGTAAAGCCCAGTCCTATTGGTCCTCCAGATGGTGGGAATGTCCCTCAGCTGTCTAAATATGCCCGTGAGGTTCACCATGACAATGGCAGCTACAAAAACTACAACTGTGTGTTGAACGATTAAGCACAGACATAAATACTGAGAACATGAATGCGGTTTAGGTAATCGATCCCTCCTTCTCACGCGTTATGATGGTTAAAGTCCTGGCCTGGTGCCTCCAGTTTAGGCAATGAGGAATGAAAAAATAGTAAAATTCAGGTGCTGGGACTTTCCTCTTGTTCCATGACACCTTTACAACGGACTCACCTGAGGCAACGGCTGGAAGACAAAGCCAATGGCTATTACCACAATCAGCACCACAATGGATGCCAACAGTCCAGCAATCTGGGAAGAGACACACAATTACCCACATGGACACACATGCGGAAACACAGTCATCTGGCATTAAGTTAAGTAAACAGCCGGAAGTACGGCACAGTGCAGTCATTAACTTGATCTTATCTTTATGTCTTTACAGTTGTCATAAGTCCACAATAATGAGTGGCCACATTCATTCTGAGATAAAACTGAGATGTCAGATTCATTACACAGAAAAGCACATTCCTTAATGTGAAAATAGACTGAAAAACGCTACCTTGATGAATATATTTTATTGTCAATAAATGACCTATTCTGTAGGCACACATACAGAAGTGTACAGAATAATTTATACAACAGATGCAGTCTGGGAAGAGTAAACAAATCAATATATTTTTAGCATAACTTATCAGTAACACTGGTTAGTCTGCATATCAGTCACTTAAAATAGGTGTCATGATTGTCTAATAGAAATGCTCGTTTCCTAAACTCTGATTGGACAATTATGACTTCTACCTTAAGTTTCGCCAACTAACCGAGAAATCCTGCTTCATGTAATACATCCCTGGTCTTCGGCTCTTATGACTTCATGTTACTATCTATATTTACCTAATACAGCAGAAGTCGTTTGTTTTTCTGCCTGGCACAGATGTCCATTATCTTTTCTTCTGGCAGTTCTTCTGTCAGATCATTCTCGGTGCTCAGATGGTCCGAGAATCTCACTTGGGCTGTTGTGGAGTTAAGCCAGTGCAAACCTCTATGTAAATGCCTTAAGAAGAAGGTAAACAAATGACACTTCTGCAGTACTGTGCAAAAGTTTTAGGCTGTCAAAGAAAATGTTCAAAGCTATTTATCTGGGTAGTAAATGAATATTGGCTACCTGGTGTCCGGGTCCCCGGACCACCCCTCACATACTGTCCCACGCATCTGCTACCTCCTTATCCTGATTTTCCTTTAACTGCTTTTTGTACGACTATTTTTACCACCTGCATCTGTTTGGCTAGCGGCTTCCTTACCGCGTTTTTTCGGGGCAGCCATCCCCGGCATTTATTTCCTGATCAAACTTGTTCTCCCTTTTTAATTTCCCCTGACTGTTTTGATCCCTTGTCTAACAGCCTATCTGCCTTCACCCCTTGAAGAAAAAACAGTTTAACATTAGAATATATGCAGATGACCAGCCAGCCATCTATCCATCCCTTTTCTGTAACTGCCTATCCCCATCAGGGTGGCGGGGGTCCGGAGCCTATCCTGGAAGCTATATAGGCACAAGACAGGGAACAACCCAGGATGGGGTGCCAACCTATTGCAAAGCATGTGACCAGTAACACAAAAAGTTACTATTGTTTTGATCGATGGTTAAAAGAACACCACTTTGGCTCGCAAACCGCTCTTCAGGGACACTACAACCATTCTGTTTGCTAAACTTCACCACCAGCTCACTTATTTAATGTAATTAATTAACCTGACTGTGATATGTTAGCGCCCCAAACCAATATAATGCGGAAACATTTTATCTACATGTTGATTTTTAGTAAAATTATAGAAACAAAATACCAACAGAATTTAAAATAAAAGAAATGGAAAAATAGCTCACTTTGCAACAAGTGACTGAGGCTGAGAAGATTTGTGTTGTCTCTTGCCCTTACACTCCAGGACATACTGCAGCCTGTGATTAATATCATTTGATGTAAAAATTTGATGTGAAAAGATATGTATATTTGCGCAAACTCAGGAGCAGGTTTGTACACAACATTTCGGACAAACTGGGAAAAGATGATAACTATTGTAATGCAGGGATGCTTTGACATGAAATATGGTAAGTCTAGATATGTTAAGTGGGATTTATTGATCTTTCATTTATTTGTATAAGGGAAAGACTTTGGATTTGCCTTGTAAAATTTAATTTGCTATTTCAAATACATCACCTCTTCCCATGAATTGAAAATATCTGTAATCATGGCATACCTAACATTCAGGACACTTAGGTCAAGTCTTGAGTATTTTTTTTGCATTTTGAATAATCATGATCCATTTCAGGGGACACCTAAGAAGAGCTAACACTTTTGAACTCTGTATTTTAAAGATCCTGGCTACAGCCCTGTCTGTAATTGTCACTAGTTGCATTACGTGTGAATTAGGCATCAAACATTTGCATGCATGGACTCACATACATATACATTGTCATGAGAGCAGAGTTACATTCTTGCTAGTAATTACGTAAATCAAAAGATTAGAACAGAACAAGTCTTGATGGTATTCAAGAGGTCATTTACCTGCAGGTTCCTGTGTCACCATTTCTTTTGTCTCCAAAATGTAGCATAGGCCTGGTCCAAAGTTTCCATAAATATATGCATTTTTTTCTGTCAAGGTTTGTTTGATAAATCTGAGATTTAGAAAGCAATATGTACATTTGGACTTACCTTTGTGTATATGTGACTTTTACTGGCATAGATTATTTTCTTATTGTTTATTATTGTTTAATTTCTTATTCTTACTAATAAATTTCATCTGTCAGATTATCAGTAAGCTCATTAACACTTGAGGAGATACAACCGATTAATAATAACTCAGTTACAACTGAAGTACTGTACAAATCATGAACAAATATAGTTGCTATGTAAGATGAAATATGTGTCATCATTCATTAATGATGAATAAACATAAGTATTTCACTTGTGTTATTCATTACTTGTTCCTTCAGTAGTTCCTTAGTAGCTCGTTCAGTAGTTCACTAAGATTTACAGAATTATCAGATATAGTAAATATAACTGCTTGTGATAAATGATGCATACACAATTCATTGATGATGAATAAATGCACCATCAGTATTTTACATGTTTTCCATTATTTGTTCTTATATTATATTTGTGACGATTCATTAATGACGAACAAACATGAAATCAGTTTGTAAGTAACACTTAATTTGTGGTTAATTAACACATAAGTAAAAGCAAAATACTATTAATTATTTGTGTCCTTTCAAGTAAAGTGTTACAAGAAGCTAAGTGTAGAGGCTATATGCTCTAACATAGGGATATCAAACTCCATTCCTGGGGGGCCAGAGCCCTGTGTAGCTTAGTTCTTTCCCTTTTCCATCACAAATGATTCAGCTCAAGAGCTGTATGGTAATTAGCACAAGGAGTTGAATCAGGTGTGTTAAATGAGGGGAAACCCAAAAATGTGCAGGGCTGTGGCCCCCCGGGACTGGAGTCTGGCACCCCTGCTCTAACAGCTGTGTTCTGGACCAACCAAATGGAAGACATGCCAATGGCTGGCTGGGCTAATTGGAAGAAGAAGGTCTCTGGCCATCGCTGCCCTGGATCCTTTGAGCCTGAAATTGGCCTGATCCTCAGGCCTGAAACTGCCTTGGGCTTGGGACTGTGTGTGTATGTATGGCACATTTGCTTTCTTTAATCTCTTACATTTACATTTATACCCTTGTTTGTGGTTGATGCAAACTTGTAGCCTTGGTAAGACTCCTGTCTCCATAGGAACACAGGTGACTCCTTTTGTAGTTGTCAGTAACCAGGCACTCATGGTAAGCTAGTGTCCTCCTCACCCTGTTAGTCCTGGAGGTCAATGGAAAGGAGGGACAAAGTCAAGTTACCTATGACTCATCCCACCCTAAGTTGTTTGGTTTGCTTTCAAGCACTTTGAAATGAAAGAAAGGGCACAAATATCGATCTAACCACTTATGCAATTTGTCCAGCATACTTTTATTTTAAATTTTTTTCCCCTTGTCATGTCCAGCAGTTTAGCAAGCAGGATGTTGCTTTGGGTGCTTTATTGTGCCAACACTTTTATTTTGTCAAGTGGAGCTTCGAATGCTTGAGGTATACTCTTTATTGACCATTTTAGTTTACTGCGCCACAAAGCCGGTGCTGACAGGGGAAGTTAGTAGAGGAGATAGAGAGGAGGAAGAGAGAGGAGACAGAAGAGGATAAATAGAAAAATAAATAAATAAATAAATACTTTCAGATGGGAGTTCAGACAGAGAGAGATACAGGGAAAGAAGAGTAATACATAACAAGATAAAATAGGAAAACATAACTAAAGGACAGCTTCTGCATCTTGATGGATTGTTGGATTTTGTGTCATCGCACCAACTGCTGTATCTGAAAAATAAGATCCAGTTGCACAAACAAAAAGTATAAATACAAATAAACCAATGTTACCATGATGACAGGGAGAGCGCTTGTGCTAGCAACTGCTTCTGGTATTAAATTTGTTAATACCATGGAGGAAGAAAACACATAAGCAGACCACCCAGAACATGGTTTGGATGTTGCCGCACCTGTATCTGTAGAGAAAGACTGGAAGCCGCACATGCGCGCGCACACACACACGCGCGCACACATACATCAAGGAGAAAGAAGGATAAGATAGGGGTAGAAACCCCAAAGCTGTCTTGTGTGTGCGTGCGTGCGCCCGTGCACATGTGCTGTGAGTATATGTATGAGTGTGCAGGTTGACATGGAATGAATCCCAATGAGTGTGTGAGGCCATAACACTGCCACCCCGGGGTCCCCCGACAGCCAGGAGAGCCACAAACGAACATGGACCCAGCAGGCTCCAGCGGCCAGGCACCCGGGCCCCCCACCACCGGAGGGCCGCGCATCCGCCCAAGGAGGCAGAGGGGGGAGGCCCCGGGCACCCCACCCCGGCGAGCACGAGCCAGAACCCCCATGGCCACGGGCGGCAGTACGCCAGCCCCCCCCCTGGGGGCGGGTCACGCAGGCACAGATAGAGCCCGGAGCTCAGGCTACCCGCACACCCCGCGGGGGCCCCGCCAGCCCCGGGAAGACCCGCGCCCCCCCAAGCAACCCCACCCGGGGGACCAGGGGGACGCCCTGAGAGCCACCAGGCACCCCCGCCCCTGGCTACCCTGACCCCCCCTCCCTGCACCCACCCACCACTGCCCCATCATCCATGTGCTCCCCCATTCCAGGACAAACATGCAGACATACAGATCCATGCATACACACATACACACACTCTCACCCCTGCTCGTCTTCGAAGCCCGGCAGCAGATGCCCTGGACTTGCCCAGTGGACGGCCCCAGAGGATGTTCTCCACCCCCCCAGACCGCAGGCGGGCACCCCGCCGGAGGCCAGCAGCACCCCACAGATGCAGCCACCTCCCCACACGCCAGCGCCTGCCGCCCCTGCCACGCCCAAGACCCCCACCAACCAAACCCCACCACCCCCCATGGTAAATGGTTGTGTTACAGTGTGTGTAAAAAGGTGTGATTAAAATATGGGGGAGCCTATGGGGAAAAAGACTCCCACCAGCGCCCCCAAGCCCTAAGTGCCTAAGGTGGAGTTAAAATAGAGGGGAAGGGAGCCGTACAGTCCAGCTGTGGGCTGCCGAAGGGAGCTCCCCCTGCCCTCCAAGGCCCTATGTGGAGAAGTGATGTGACAGCATACATTTAGAAAGTCAGGTTACAAATTTAAATAAAGTGATAAATTCTGTAGAAATTATAATTTATGCAAATTTCAAAAAGACAGATTATTTGCGAACCAAATAGAAATAACAGGCCGATGTGAAATAGACCAAATGTTTATATATTTGTCAGTATCCTTGATTCATTCAGTTGCCATTGTTGATACCATATCTGCCAGGGTTTACTGACTGAAAAATGTTACAAACATAGGAACGTCTATAAATTAGACATCATGAAAATTTAAATAAATGCATTATGTACAGCAACATATACACAATCAATGCAATTTATTTAGTGTGGTAACATGATAAGTGGATGGAAGCTGAATGGATGGTATAAAGCCCTCCTTATAAAGGAACTGTCAGTATTTCATCATATTATTATATTTAGTGGTGTCAAGCAATAAAAAAATCCAGTTAATCACTATAATAGGCTGTAATTAATCATGATTAATCACAAGTATTAAATGGTTATATTTGCTTGTATATTTTAAAAGATGAAACAAATACATGTGTGGTCTTAGAACAAAAAATGCATGACAAACTGGTGAGAGGAATCACAAGTATTTTTAATATAACATCTTGGTTTTGATAGTTGAAACCATTCAGTTGCATAGTTCCAAATGTGTAAGTTACTAACGTAATTAGCAACTATGCTTTTTTGGAAACGTAACCCCTCTCTGCCTTTATTGTTAATCTTTTGCAAAAGTTGCAAAAGTTAATCTTTTATGTAAAATATCTTATTTTCAGCTATTACAATACATACAATACATTAGAGCATGTGTTTTAAGAAACATAAATTAAATAAAACAAAACAATTGCTTTGTAGCCTTATACTTGTAAAAAAAAGTCTCATTGAGGTAGTGAACAATAGTAAAAGAATCATGTTACCAACAATACATATAACAATGCATACATTTGGGGGCAGTGTGTGGCTCAGTGGGCTAATCCTATGTGCCTGTAATCATGAGGTTGCAGGTTCAAACCCAGCCTCAACACACCTGCAGGTCCTTAAGCAAGGTCCTTAACCTCAACTTGCTTTTTTTTCCACAAAAAGAGCAAGTTGAGGGAGGTGTAAAAAAAAGATAATTTCCCCACAGAGATCAATAAAGTAACAATTATTATATTCCTTTTTTGGTAAAGACAAGGTTTAGCAATCAAAATTAGAAAACAAGTGACATTTTGTAATTTTCAAAGTTACTTCTTATCAGAAATTGCAATTAGCCAAAGATTGAAGAGTATTTCTATCCTATTTCTTTAGTGAAAACTTTCACACCACTGACTAAAAGCTTGAAGCTCCACAGTCAATGTAAACAGAACCCTGACATGTGCTCTTGTTTATGACCTCATAAGGATGTCAGATTATCATGTTGTTATCATATGTTATTTTCAAGTAATTGGGAGATTAGGACTGCTTCATGACTCAGACACTCAAGCCAGTGACTCTTGTCCTTTTTTACAAAGCATTAAAATTAATTTAGTTTCTACTGATAAATATTAGTTTCAAAAGAAAACTGCTCAACATTTATGAGGGTGTTTTTTACATGTTTACGACAAAACTTGTGGAGTATTTTAGACGACTTGCTAAGATTCTTGCTTTATTCTGCAGGCGGACTCCAGAGGGTTAATTTGCATTAAGAAATAGCATGTTAAAGGTTCCAGATTAATCACGAATGCGGGTCACCGGTGCCCCTCCCTGGAGCCAGGCCTGGGGGCGGGGCTCGATGGCGAGCACCTGGTGGCCAGGCCTACACCCATGGGGCCTGGTTGGGCATGGCCTGAACAAGGCACGTGGGTCCCCCCTCCAATGGGCTCACCACCTGTAGGAGGGACCATAGGGGTCGGGTGCAGTGTGAGTTGGGCAGTGGCCGAAGGCGGGGACCTTGGCGATCCGATCCTCGGCTGCAGAAGCTAGCTCTAGGGACATGGAATGTCACCTCTCTGATGGGGAAGGAGCCCGGGCTGGTGTGCGAGGCTGTGAAGTTCCGACTAGACATAGTTGAGCTCACCCCAACGCATGGCTTGAGCTCTGGAACCAGTCTCCTCAAAGGGACCCTCTTCCACTCTGAAGTTGCTCACGGGGAGAGGCGCCAAGCTGGGGTGGGCATCTTATTGCCCCCTGGCTGGGCACCTGTACATTGGGGTTTACCCCGCTGGACGAGAGGGTAGCCTCCCTTCGCCTTCGGGTCGGGGGATGGGTCCTGGCTGTCGTATGCGCTTATGCGCCAAATGGCAGTTCAGAATACCCACCCTTACTGGAGTCCCTGGAAGGGGTGTTGGAGAGCACTGCTCCCGGGGACTCTCTTGTTCTGCTGGGGGACTTCAATGCTCACATGGGCAATGACAGTGAGACCTGGAGGGTGTGATTGGGAGGAACGCCCCCCCCGATCTGAACCTGAGCTGTCTTTTGTTATTGGACTTCTGTACTCGTCACGGATTGTCCATAATGAATACCATGTTCAAGCATAAGGGTGTCCATATGTGCACTTGGCACCAGGACACCCTAGGCCG
>JABFEA020000067.1:24748154-24761038 GCA_019775915.2 Cyphomyrus plagiostoma
GGAGCTGTCAACCGATCACCACCTGGTGGTGGGTTGGCTCCGCTGGTGGGGGAGGAAGCTGGTCAGACCTGGTAGACAAAAGTGTATAGTGCGGGTCTATCGGAATCCCCCGTCAGGGGGAGTTTCAACTCCTACCTCCGGCAGAACTTCGCCCATGTCCTGGGGAAGATGGGGGACATGAGTATCCAAATGGGCCATGTTCCGAGTCTCCATTGTCGAGGAGGCTGACCGGAGCTGTGGCCATAAGGTGGTCGGTGCTTGTCGAGGCGGCAATCCCTGACCCCGCTGGTGGACACCGGCAGTGAGGGATGCTGTCAAGCTGAAGAAGGAGTCCTATCGGGCCTTTTTGGCCTGTGGGACTCCAGAAGCAGCTGATGAGTACCGGCGGGCCAAGCGGAATGCGGCTTCAGCAGTCGCTGAGGCAAAAACTCAGGTATGGGAGGAGTATGGTGAGGCCATGGAGAACGACTTCCGAACAGCTTTGAGGAGATTCTGGTCCACCATCTGGCGTCTCAGGGCGGGAAAGCAGTGCAGCATCAACACTGTTTATGGTGGGGATGGTGTGTTGCTGACCTCAGCTCGGGCTGTTGTGAGTCGGTGGAAGGAATACTTTGAAGACCTCCTCAATCCCACTGACACGCCGTCCAATGAGGAAGCAGAGTCTGGGGACTTGGGGGTGGACTCACCTATCTCTGGGACAGAGGTCGCTGAGGTGGTTAAAAAGCTCCTCGGTGGCCAGGCCCCGGGGGTGGATGAGATCCACCCGGAGTTCCTCAAGGCTCTGGATGTTGCAGGGCTGTCTTGGTTGACACGCATCTGTGGCATCGCGTGGACATCGGGGGTGGTGCCTCTGTATTGGCAGACCGGGATGGTGGTCCCCCTCTTCAAGAAAGGGGACCAGAGGGTGTGTTCCAACTATAGGGGGATCACACTCCTCAGCCTAAATGGTAAGGTCTATTTGGGGGTGCTGGAGAGGAGGGTCCGTCGGATAGTTGAACCTCGGATTCAGGAGGAGCAGTGTGGTTTTCGCCCAGGCCGTGGAACAGTGGACCAGCTATATATTCTCAGCAGGGTCCTGGAGGGTACGTGGGAGTTTGCCGAACCGAACCAGTATACATGTGCTTTGTGGACTTGGAGAAGGCATTTGACCGCGTCCCTTGGGGAGTCCTGTGGGGAGTGCTCCAGGAGTATGGGGTGCTGGGCTGCCTTATAAGAGCTGTTCGGTCCCTATACAACCGGTGTCAGAGCTTGGTCCGCATTGCCGGCAGTAAGTCGGACTTGTTTCCGGTGAGGGTTGGACTCCGCCAGGGCTGCGCTTTATCACAGATTCTGTTCATAACCTTTATGGACAGAATTTATAGGCGCAGCCAGGGCGTTGAGGGTGTCCGGTTTAAATTAATCAGGATTAAATCTCTGCTTTTTGCAGATGATGTGGTTCTGTTGGCCTCATCAGACTGTGACCTTCGGCTCTCACTGGAGCAGTTCGCAGCCGAGTGTGAAGCGGCTGGAATGAAAATCAGCACCTCCAAATCCGAGACCATGGTCCTTAGCCGGAAAAGGGTGGAGTGCTCTCTCCAGGTCAGGGATGAGGTTCTTCCCCAAGTGGAGGAGTTTAAGTATCTCGGGGTCTTGTTCACGAGTGAGGGAAGGATGGATCAGGAGATCGACAGGTGGATCAGTGCGCCGTTAGCAGTGATGTGGGCACTGCATCGGTCTGTCGTGGTGAAGGAGCTGAGCCAAAAGGCAAAGCTCTCTATTTACCAGTTGATCTACGTTCCTACCCTCACTTATGGTCACGAGCTTTAGGTAGTGACCAAAAGAACGAGATTGCGAGTGCAAGGGCCAAAATGAGTTTTCTCCGCAGGGTGGCTGGGCTCTCCCTTAGAGATAGGGTGAGGAGCTCGGTCATTCGGGAGGGACTGAGAGTAGAGCTGCTGCTCCTCTGGATTGAGAGAAGCCAGATGAGGTGGCTCGGGCATCTGCTTCGGATGCCTCCTGGAAGCCTCCCTGGTGAGGTGTTCTGGGCATGTCCCACTGGGAGGAGGCCCCGGGGAAGATCCAGGACACGCTGGAGGGACTATGTCTCTCGACTGGCCTGGGAACACCTCGGGATTCCCCCAGAGGAGCTGGAGGAAGTGGCCAGGGAGAGGGAAGTCTGGGTTTCCCTGCTGAGACTGCTGCCCCCGCGACCTGACCTCGGATAAGCAGAAGCTAATGGATGGATGGATGGATGGTTTCATTATAATTTTTTGATTAACTCAGTAGACTATTATTGGTCATCGTTTGGTCCTTGAGCAAAGCCCTTGGATAGACTTCAGGTTCACTCTGATAATGTGATACAGTAATGGCTATACAAGATGGATAAATAGATTCAGCAATTGTTAGGTGCTCAGGGTGCACATAAATAAGCACAAATTGTAAGACTGGGGTGTTGTGCTCCATTAATTGAATTGATCCCTCTTCCATCTCTTTGAATAGGATCGAGTCAGTATGTAAAGTAAAGACGTTTTAGATATAAAAACACCTAAAATGGTGAAATCCCTCAGCAAATTAAGTCTCCCAAAACCAGCAAGTAATTGACATCAGTCAAATTGACAATCAATCACAAAGGACTGAATTTAAGGTTTATTTCACAGATGTACTTCAAAATCCAGTATTTGCACTGTACATTTCTTTGGAAAAAATGTGACCATTCTTCTTGTACAAAAATAATTCCAAAAAGTAAGCATGCATAGTGGAACAATGCAGTAATTGAAAATATGGCGAACCTTTTAATGAGATTTAACTGCCAAGTTGATTTCGTCACATACTTTGGTACATCAAAATAATTTCAGTACTGTAGTTTTTGTGCGTTTCCCCCCTTGATTATCTATTAATCAACATTGCAACAATCAAATTCATTCAAGTAATTCTAAATATATATTTTGCACTTGCATTTCATACCCTTACCTCATTATTCTTATAAATTCTGAATTAGTAGGATTTATAACAATGTTAAAATATATCATTATAATTATAAAGACCACTTATATACCTGATACAGGGTTTGATGACACAATAACAATATAGTGTTTTTACAGTATTATTGGGGTGATGTCAGTGCCCCACAGGGAAATAATAAGAAATTAAACTCACTTTACTTCTGTAAAAATAAGGCACTAGCTACAATACATTCAGACATGATACTGAAATACTCAACATACAGTGTCCACACACAGTTTCAACAGATAAAACAGAAAAATTAAAGCAAGTAACATTGGCCCTGTCACATCCGATTTTTAAAGGCTCCGGAGCACCATTGACGTTACAGTAAGTGCTGATCTACGGGTAGCACATTGAATAAGCAGGTAGCAGTGGCATCATTCCTCTAGGTTTGTGGATCCGACTCCTTACTTCAGTGCTCTGTATGTGGTGTTTGCACGTTATCTACATGTTTGCACGAGTCTCCTCTCGCAGTTCATAAGACAAGGGGTTAGGAGAATTGGTGCCTTCGTGTTTCCAATAAGGCGTGAGTGTGTATGCAGAGGTGAAAAGTTCAAGTCCAGAAAGTACAAATCCAGACCAAGGTTTTGTTTCAACCAACCAGTCGAGTATAAAGTCATATTCACTCAAGTACACAACTGGTTGGCTGAAACAAAACCTTGGTCTGGATTTATACTTTCTGAACCTGAACTTTACACCTTTGTATGTCGCATGATGGATTACTATCCTGTCCAGAATGTCCTCTGTTTCATACTCTACACTTTAAGTGATAAGCTCTCAGCTCACTTCAACCATGAACTGGATAAGAAGTGAAGGAAGACAGGCGAATGTAATTAGGGGGCAACATCACCTGTAGGTTCTTGATGAATCACAAACACAAGGGTCTATATAGGTCACTTAAAAACCACTGAGTACTTACAGGCAGTCCCCAGGTCACAAATTAGTTCTGTTCCCCAAGTCTCTCTTTAAGTTGAATATGTAGGTAAGTTAGAAAAATAATAATACGGGACATAATAATTATAGAGTAATAATGAAAGGAACTGCATACGTTACTGTACTGTACATCAAGTCGATGAACAGCTGAAGTCATGCAATGTTCTCACAAACATCACAAAGTTGTGCGTGTTCGTTAATAAGAGCCATTGTATTTAACCTGATTAATTAATAATAACTTATTTTTTTTGTTATATAATAGGCTTTATGGCAGTCCGTTCTTAAGTACGAGTCATGCGTGAGTCGGATGTTTTTAACCCAGGGACTGCCTGCAGAGTGCTGCCTCTAGACTAAAATTAAATAAAATGATCCATTTCATTAAGTATTTCCCTTGGCCCTGCTCATCTCTAAGTGATTTTTTCTGCATTTCTTTATTTTCACATTTTATGTCGCATTGTCATCACCCCCCCCCCCCCCACCCAACAGAAATAGAAACAGTCTCCCCATATAATAAAGGTGCAAGAGTTTAAAAGAAGATAAAAAATAACGTGTTAACATTTCAGTGCTTCTATGATTTCCCCCCCCCAAAAAATCCCACTTTTTCTTAGTTCATCTTCCATAAAGTGACAAGAGGTGTAGAAGGTACCTGAGTTACACAGAAACACAAAAACAAATAGACAGTGTCGAAGATTTCAGTTATGATTAGCTGATGAAGTGGTGTGATGGATGCTGGGGTCTTACACGGTTCTTGCAATGGAGAATGGCATCGTGGATTGATGGAAACAAGAGGTCAGGAGTCATCGCTCCCTCAAAGAATTGCAGACGCTTGAGCTCAGCCATAATGGTACCTGCAGAGCAGGGACAACAAGCATCACGTATTGATAACTTCCAAACAACTTCATTATCTCATCATTGAACGAACACAAACATTACCATCTGTTTATACAAAGCATAAGTTACTATGGTAATAATGACTATATTTTTAAAAGACAAAACATACTTACTGCTGCATCCTGCCAGGAAAATCTTTACGCCAACTTCCCCATACTCTTTAATCACCTACAGAGACAAACCAAGAGTTGTGAGAGTGACACTGCTCACACCGAAAGAGCACAAGAAATAAAGTTATCTGGTTACGAGTTTCCTACTCACAGATTTAATGGCTTTGGCTCCAACAGAGTCAATGAAGTTGACTGGGGTGAAATCAAGGATGATGGAATGGATGGTACCGGGAGAATCTAACAGGTTCTGGGAGTCATCGGGGTCTGACTCCGATAGGGGCTCCATCCCCAGCACTTTGTCCTGAGAATTTGATGGTGAGTCTATCTCACTCACCACTGTCTGAGTGACACCCTGTTCCATATCCTGTGTAGAAACAGATGCACAGTAAACCAGAGGTGGATTAGTTAAGGTTCAGAAAGTACAAATCCAGACCAAGATTTTATTTCAACCAACCAGTTGAGCATAAAAAGTCATATTCACACTCAACTGGTTGGTTGCAACAAAATTCTGGTCTGGATTTGTACTTCACGAACCTGAACATTCCACCTCTGCACTAAACCATGCTGTCACATCTCATATGTATATCTAAAATAAGAGTGACGCCCCTCCCTGCTTTTAGTGTACACCCAGTGAAAACCTGGCCAAGCTCACATAGGCTTTATCAAGCTTTCATTACACATCTTAAATTCCACTTAAGCCATAAAGGAAGTTGTCAATCAAGTTTAAATGTAGTAGATATTTGCTTTTTGATTCAGACATAATGCTTGAGTTCCAACCCAGAAGCCTCACCAGTTTAACTAATGCCTCTCGTTTCACAGGGGCTGCCTGGGCCTTTCCTTTCTTGACCCACATCGCTTTGTCTTTCTTTGCTTTTTTTAGGCGCGATGCCTGCGCAGCCAGCAGCAGTGTTGGGTTTATTCCGGTCTGAGGGAGCGAAGATAGGACAGCAGCATAAACCACAGTACATCATATGACTAAATTTAAATGTGTATTTTCTTTCCCTCTGACTTTTTCCACCGACAAAAGGTCACATGTACGCTAGCATTGTATTGCAAACAGTGGGTTATCGCAAAAGCATTTTATCCCCTGATATATCCTTTATGTCACCAGCAGGTGTCGCCAGAAAACTAGAATAAGTATTTATTTACCTTCTCTTTAAGGGCATTTACATAGAGGTCACTGTTTGCAAAGTAGATGGACATGTTGAAACGAAATATTTTAATTCCATTGTATTCACTGGCCTAGAATGGAAAAAATGGCAACGACAAACAAAGAGTACATCAGTTTTGAAACATCTTACTAGGTAATCAAATTAATTATAAGAATTTGCTCCTGCATGAAAACAAATAGAAAGAAAGACATATAAAATACATAAAAGACTGAAAGGCCTGACCTCTTCATACTCTTCAACATCACAGTATAATCCTGTGTCTGGAATCTCCCCTAGAATCATTTTCTTTGGACTGTAAAATAACATTCAATAATCACCGAGAAGAAAATTTTAAAAAGAATTCATCCATTCATCCATCCATTTTCCAAATTATATAATAATTTAAAATAACCACAACAATTCCCACAAATGAATCATTATATCTAGTAAACCAGTTTCTTCAGAACTAAATCAAATCATGAATTAGTTCAGGGAATTTCCAAGAATTAAACATTTTTCAACTGAAATTTTGAGATGCATGGCTGTGGGTTACGTTCACTTAAGGGCCTGGCTTTTTGGCGAGCATTTTTTTTGGTTGACAGCAGCATTTAAATGCTAATCTGGAATGTAGAATTAGGATAAACAACTAATTATACAACACTGTTATGGATCACTGAAAAGGCCTTCATACATATGCACAGGTCAAAGAATTAGATTACATTTAATGTTACACAGATTTCTATGTACTGTGTATATGATATTGTGATATGAGATAATTATAACTTTCAAATGCCACAACGCTGTAGCTATGTTGTGTGGAGGGCAATGAAAGTTCCAGTGCCACACACCCAAGTACCTCTGTGTTCTGTAGATGACAGTGAGGATCGCAAACCCCAGTGCTACCAGCAGCCCATAATCGAGCCCCAACAGAACAGAGGCGATGAAAGCCACCACCCAAATGGCCTGAAACAGAGAAGCAGAGTCTTCAGCCTGGCTGAAACCGCACATTTTTGGCCTCTCCATGTACACACGCAAAATGCAAATACCAGCATGACGTATCAGTGGTCACAACGATCCCGGACAAACTATGAAACTGCCTCATATCCTCTGAGCCATACATGTCATAGGCCTGCACATATCAACCCAATTCTACTCCGTCAATTATTCATGCTAATTATGAATGTTCTCAGAACAGGATCAGAAGGATGCGATCTGCAGAACGCATAAATCAAAGGTGTCAAATTTAAGGTCACCTGGAGTCTGGAGTCTCACACTCGATTCACACACACCAACGGACAGTTTGGTAACTCTGATTAATCTCAGCATGTTTTTGGACTGTGAGGGGAAACCGGAGTACCTGGAGAAAACCCCACGATGACATGGAAAGAACATGCAAACTTCACACACCGAGATTCAAATTTCATATATTGGCCTCTTTTCATGATTTTGTTCATTCATTATGGTTTATAGGGTGTGTTCTCCCATGCGCATAAGTCATTTCTGTGCCTATTCCCTTTTGAACCAATATAGGATGCGATTTATTTCTTATCACTTATTTTCTTATACATCGTTTCAAACATACATCAGGGGCCCCCAACAAAAGTACCTAACATTTTATGCATAATGGTGCAGTGTGGGTTTTCAAAAGCAGTGACTAAAATTTGGTTTGGAATAATACATTGCAGCCTATGCTGTATCGTATAAGCTTCTTTGGACTATGCAGTTTATTGCATTGTTATTTTATTAGCAACACATTCTACTTGGTCTAGTAGGCTACTACCATGTTTTCATGTTCAAAATATTTTGGTTTCTGTGGATTTCAATTAGGTTCACGGTGTAAATTAAAGAGTCCTTGTTCCACATTCTGCTTGCAATTGCCCCCTTTTGTTGCTTGATGAATTCTCTCACTATCATGCCTTCTTTTTTAAGTTATGTGTAGCAGGCATGACCATGCTGTGGAGGGGAGAATATGCAAAACTCACAAGCGCTTGGTTTGCACTTTTTTGACGTATCTGATGGGAGAAACGACCCCTAAAACACCACCCAAACATGGAATCTTCCAGTAATGACCAAATGAAGTTTCATGAACCATCTTCTGTATATTTTGATCCCACTAGATAGTGCTCTTAGTTTGCTTTGAGCCATGTATTGAGCCCTTTTTTGAATAGAGAGCACCATCTAGTGGTGCCAGAAAATACAGGAAATGGTTCATGAAGCTTTATAAGGCCATCACTAAAATTTCCAAAATTGTCAAAGCACATAATTCATTAAAAGGAGTTATGAGTTATAGACTTGCTCCTGAAGAAATTAGTAATTAGCCATTGCTTTTAAATATCTGAAATGTTCTGGAAATTTCCACATGTGATTCTGGCTTGTCAACACTACTCCCTTCCATCAGCCCAACTAGCCAAGGTTTAGAACCCACTTGAGCCACAATCCGCGTGTTACTGTACCATACATTTCCCAGAGAGGGCTGCAGCAGGAACACTTACCAGCTCGATCCTGCTGGTCCTCCACATGGTGGGAATGTCCCTCAGCTGCCTAAACATGCCCATGAGGTTCACCATCACAATAGCAGCCAGCGCAGTCTGCGGAAGCAGAGGCGAAGGTAAGGTAGGAGATACAGATAGCAAGTTACTTCCCTCAGTAAATGTGCATATTGTACAATAAAAAAGGCAGTTATGTATACCGGGGGCAAACTGGTTACCTAATCTCTAAAAACTGTCTGCTGAACAATTAAGCACAGACATAATCATTGAGGACATGAACGTGATTTTAATAATGGTTTAGGTAATCCACCCCTCCTTCTTCTCATGCTTTATCCTGATCAAAGTCCTGGCCTGGGGCCTATGGTGTAGGCAATGAGGAATGAGTAATGAGTAAAATTCAGGTGCTGGAACTTTCCTCTTGTTCCATGACACCTTTACAACGGACTCACCTGAGGCAACGGCTGGAAGACAAAGCCAATGGCTATTACCACAATCAGCACCACAATGGATGCCAACAGTCCAGCAATCTGGGAAGAGACACACAATTACCCACATGGACACACATGCGGAAAACACAACAGCCAGGCAATCATTAAGTTAAGCAAACATTTGCTTCCCATATAGCACTGTAGCAGGAAGTACGGCACAGTGCAGTGATTAACTTCTTCTTATCTATATGTCTTTACATCAGCCTTAGGTCTACACTAAAGAGCCACCACATTTATTCTGAGATAAAACTGAGATGTCAAAATCATTAAAGAGATTTACACATTCATTAATGCGTGAAAACTATGGAAAACAATATCTCTGTGAATTTCTAACAAATTATATATTTCATAGGCACACCTACAAATTGATTTATAGGTAGAATAAATTATATAGTAGGTGTGGTCCGGGAAGAGTATACGAAACCATACATCTGTGGTACGATAAGTAACACTAGTTAGTGTGCATTACTGAAAGTGGTATGCAATCAAAGTAGTTAGATATGTGTGGGACAGATCTGTGGACCCTGGCATGTTTTCAGGTTAATATTTTTAATTAGTAATTCATCCACAACTGGAGCAGTCAGGTGACTTCTTATCCAAATAATAATTTCAATTACCAGCAAGAAAGGGCACTTTTATGGATTATATTTCTCTGTTGGAACTTGTCATTTCTATTTCATGTTATACTCCAACTAACAATATATAGATACAAGAAGATTTTAGGTACATTATAGCTTAAAGTTTCCACCACTTTTCTGTGCAATGCAGGTTTCAAGTTCCATGTAGGTAACACAAAATATTGTTCAACATATTGAGTGTATTGGAGAGCTCTGTTGCTAGATATGACTGCATTTAATCTCTGGAATGACAAATATTTATAACATTTATAAAATGTTCTCTTTAAGACAATACACAAAAGGTCAGATGACAGCCTTAGCGGAATATAGTTGGAGTGGATGGCTGGCTCAGATGCGAAGGACCTACTTATCACTAGATGCAGATGTTTAGGGTGTATGTGACAAGAGAGGGTATTACCTGCGTTTTCCCTCCTGTACCCTCCTGGACCAAGGTCCGAGACATGGAGGAGGTGACGGTAAAACAATGGAAAAAAGAACTGATGAAGTTGCACGCGCCCAGCGCAATCAGCTCCTGCAAGGGTAGGCACCGTTTTCAGAAGCGAGTCTCTGCGATTCCTGATTCCGAATTCGGCCGGGGAGATGAGACTTGCTCACGTTACCTGGTTGCCATCCACAGTGTAACCGTGTTTGAGGGCAAGGATCTTGGCAAGGGAAATGGACACTGAAAAGGCCACGACTGCGATGGCGATGGAATCGGTGATCATTCCGGGAAACACGGAGAAATCGGGGAGAGCAGGTGGAAGAAGACTAAGCAGAAACAAGATGCAGCAATGAAATTCTCCAGCCTAAAAAAACCCCTTATTTTTAGAAGAACATAATTCTTTCATAAGAAAAAGCAGATTTTTTTTTTTACCCCGAAGGCACCTTTCCAACAACATCCACCTCGAATTTCTCTGAAAGCTGAATCCCATATGATACCCCAGTGGAGACAATAACCTTTGCCAGAGCAGAAAAAGAAAAACAATAATTATTTGCAGTGTTACGTGAAACACCTCAAACAAACGAAGAACTTGACTACGTGCCGACTATGAGATTTACCACGATGAATTCCCCAGGAATGGGCACCGGCAGCTTCTGCTTGAAACGTTCATTGAGGTTTTTCACTACAAAGAGAAAGCTGATACACACCATCCCTAGAATAATGGTGGCAACGTTTGTGGTGGGGACCCCCTTCAGAACAGCTATGAGGCTCTGTGTAGTGAGAGGGAGGCAAGGGCTTCAGCTCAATCACAGTTAGGCTCATAATTATATAATGCAGTGCTTTCCAATCCGGTCCTGGGGGACCCACAGAAGGTCCATGTTTCTGCTCCCTCCCAGGTCCCTGCCAGACGGTCCACATTTTTGAGAGAGCAAAACTGTGGACTGTCTGTGGGTCTCCAAGGAACAGACTGGGAAACACTGATATGACGGGTACAATGGCAGTCAATGTTACTGTCACAGTTATGGTTGCTGTCACAACTCATTAGCAAACATTCATGCGCATTCATGCACACTGAGGTAGGACAAGCGCACATACTGTATAAGACAGGAGGGTTTTGACACATCCCCAGTTAGAGGTAGGTAATTTGGGTCCACAGAGTTAAAGCCCAGATCAAGATTTTGTTTCAACCAACCAGTTAAGTATAAGGAGTCACAGTCAGAGTACTCAGCTGGTTGGTTTAATAAAATCTTGGTCTGGACTTTTAGTCTCCAGATTTGAACTACCCACCCTGCTCAAGGGTCACAGTTACATTCACAGTCTAGGTCCCAGTTACGTCAGACTAATGTAAAGCTGACAGCTGCAGCATGCACATGTCGTCGTCCATCAGTGACACTCACATAAAGTACAGACAGTGGGCCGCTGTAGCGTGGGGTCCGAATGCCCAGCAGGTATTTCAGCTGCGACACAAAGACGTGGACCGCGGCAGCCGTGGTGAAGCCACGCACAAGGGGCTCTGCCAGGTAAATGGCGACAAAGCCGAACTGCAGGAGGCCCAGGACCAGCTACCAAGGGCAAAGAGAGAAGCAGCTAAATTTACTCAATTTGGTTTCCCAGCAAAAAAACCAAAACAGCAACAATCACAGGGCTCTTCAAATCTGCCCCCTGATTCCAAATCCAGGCCTTGTTTTCAGGTCTGCCAGGCAGTTAGTTTAATAATTACTAATTCTGATTGGCCAGAGGCTTCACAGCTGGTTCACGGGTAAAGGAAGGCTGAAAAATCAGCAGTGCTCGGCCCTTTAAGATCGTGATTTGAATAGCCCTGATCTATCAGATCTGCACACAGACAGCACCGCCAATTAAAAGGTTCTCCGACATGCTGCTTTAATGTCAACAAAATACAACAAAATGAAAGGCAAAATCCCGGCATCAGGAGCAGCCTCAGAATCACAGACACAGCTATTGAAAGCCACTAATATAGCCCACGACATACAGACTGCTCTGACTGTGTTTCGTTTCCAACAGATGGGTTTTTGCACATTGCATAGGCTGTAAGTCGGGTACAGTCTGTATTTCATTTTACCCATTTACACAATTGATTGTTTTGATTGAAAGCCACATGTGAGCCCTTATTGGGTCTTAAAGTCCAGCCTCTTCTCCTACCACACACTGCAAGGGGATTGGCTGCCGAAAGGTCTCCCAGCTTACCTGCACGGCGCCCACCATGCAGGTGAGGGCCACCGCGATCTGCACTCTCCTGGCATCCCGGGTGTTCACATCAAGCACCGCGGAGCCATTGGTATCATTCAGCTGCATGAGGAACAAGCTGTTGGGCGCCTCCCGCACCACCACGCCCCCGACCATGAGGCTGACCACAGCAAAGGTTCCTGTGAGGTTGTGTGGGGGATGACACACACACACACAAAGACACACACACACACACACACACACAGACACAAACTGATGACACTGTATTTATTTAAAGGTATTTTATATGGTAAAGTGTTGAAGATCTCCCACCAGATTTCCCTGAGCAGAATGGAGTCATACAAAAGCTGTACAAGACCGGTTCTCGTCAGCACTTCAGCAAATCTGCTGCATGTCCTCCCTCAGATGTTGCTGATCTCTCAGAGCTAAATGATGACCTAATTCACTCACCCGAGCAGATTAAGTGCTGGGTGTATTCTCTTTTCATTTATAAGCCTAGCCCATATGTGGGGGGGGGGGGGGGGGGGTGGGTAACCAATAAAATTAAATTTTTGTGGATGAAAAAAAAATTTGGTT
>JABFEA020000067.1:24761048-24785307 GCA_019775915.2 Cyphomyrus plagiostoma
CCCCCCCCCCCCCCCCCCCCCCCCCCCCCCCCCCCCCCCCCCCCCCCCCCCCCCCCCCCCAGACGTCACGATCAAAAGATCTTTATGGTGCTGCTGAAGAACTTTCGGTGCTTCGAGGGAAGGCTGACAGGTGTGTGTTTTTCAATGTTCGTGTTTCCAGTTCGACTCAGTTCCTAAAGAAGCCGATCCCAGAGTCACACAGCCAGTCCCGAAGTGAATGGCTGGCTTGGGTTCCACGATCTCAGAACGAAGCTCAATTGCATGCTCAAACAAAACTGAAACGTGACAAGCCAGCAAGATGTAATGTCTTTAGATTTTGACACCTAAAAGCTTGGCCCAGAAGAGAGGTCTTGTCTACATGCTTCTCAAATGCTGGATGATTAAATATTCCTGGAAAGTTAGGCCACAGTTACAGTTTATTTTACTACACTTGCCCTCAATTTCACCCATGGGCCAAATCAAGTTTGAGAGAAACATGAGCATCTACCTCAACGATATCCTTCAATGACAAATAGCCTATCGGTGAAAAATCCCATTAAAAAGACCGTTTTGCAAAAATAGCAAAAGTTCCTAGAATGAAAATGTAAAACTTAGAACAAGAAAATAGAGGACGTATCTGCTTGTTTAAGGTGATGACCCCGCAGAGTAACCTCATAAAAGATCTATCACAGCCTAAGACTTGCATGCCAAAGCCCTGAACAGTCAGGCTCCCTTTATAATATACCTTCAAAAACAAGCACCAGGAGATCTCAGAATAATTCTGATAACTAATATCCACTAGTCTCCCTCTACTGAATGTGGGACCATCGGCTGAGAATGGACAACACGATAGCTGTTCCTCCAGGAACCGTGACCTAGTGCCATGTTTTCATGCACAGCAGGGTAACCGCTTGTTTAGCTTAGCTTTGTTTCTTTTCTTCCCTACCCATCAGTGTCAGATTTACAGACTCACACAGAGCCAAGTGGCCTGCAGCCTGAGTTCCATAAAGCCCACGGGGTTTTGTGTTCATAAAACCTGCTGTGGCCAATGTCCCCTCTGACCATCTTCTCCTATCAGTTATGGGTGCCTTCTATGTGATTTTATCTTTTTTTTTCGCCCACATGGAACGGTTTGAAGTTGAATGGTTGGACAGATTAAAGCATGATGGAGGACAGAGAAAGAGAAACAGAGAAAGGAAGCATCTTAATCTGCGTTTATAGTTTACATATTAAAAACAAAGAAACAAACAAAGAAATTACAGTAGAGTAGCAACAAAAAAGGTTGGGTCAACCCACAGTGATTACCAAAGTGAGGACTGTGAGGTGTGACCTTGAATGGGTCACAGTCAACTGATGTTCCTGTATGTCACTTTAAGGGTGGTCGCACACTTCAAACAACGTCCAGACAAAACAAAATTGAATATATCGACAAGAACAATCTGCCACATATTTTAGACAAACCCTTCAGTTGTTCTTTGCCATGCCGCAACCCTAAAGGGCACAGAATGTGTTTCATGCAGCAGACCTACATAGAGAATCCAAATCAACGTATTGCGGTGAGTGCATGAGTCAGTTTAACAAAGAAGATGACAGCTGTTTTAAAATGGAAGTTACTGTTTTTATTAATAGCCACAATTGGTCTAATACTAGCAGTGGCACAGACATGAAAGCCAGCAATTTACGCAATACTCATGGCTACATGCTAACAAAACACACGCATTCCATGGCAAACATTACACAGTTATGACATTTAGTATTTACAGCATTAAATACAGTAATACACATTAATATACACTATTTACAGATACACGCAACGTGGGCAAAGCGTAGCGGTAACTGCATAATTAGTCCGACTGACCAACCACATGATGTTGCACATGCCAGGCAACCATGGACAGTGGGGGGGTTCAGAACAAACAAAAACGTGTGCTTCGGGAATCCTGTACAGGTGGCATGCCAAAATGGTGATCACTGCTCATATGATGACATATTGCTAAAGCAATGTTATTTCCATCGATTTTGTTTGAATATGCAGCCACCTTAAGCTAGCACACATCTCTAGGCCTTAATGGCTGATCTTTGGTTGACCTCACTCATATGTACTTGATGCATTCAGGTAATTTGCATGTATGTTCTCATGGCTTTGGCTATAAGTAGTGGTTGACAAAATGATGCTTTATTAACAGTTTGCTGTATTTTTTTTAACCTACTAGAGGGTGGTCTTGGTTTGCTTTGGGGCATGATTTGTGCCTATTTTTGTATAGAGAGCTCCATCTAGTGGGGCCAAAAATTAAAGCAAATGGTTCATGAAGTGTCATTTTGTCAATCACTTCCTCTCAGGAAATCTGCTGTATATCCTCAAATCACTCTTTCAATTTAAAACTACATGACAAGCAGAGGAGGCCGATCCTGCAGCAAACTCACCTATGGAATTGTGTCTGGAGGTCCCGAAAAATGTGTACAGCAAGACTGGATAGAAGGAAGTGTACAGGCCGTACACGGGAGGCACAGCAGCTAGCATAGCGTAAGCTAGACCTGTGGGACAGAAATCTGTCATCTAACGCTGACAAAATAGCGCAGTGTCCGCCCATATCATTTGCCAGCACAACAGGAGTGCAACACTGATGAATAAGGGGTGTGAAACGTAGAACATGTTTCCACGATATCCTTGCACCATCTGTAACACAATTCAACCACTGATGGCCTGCTTCTCATTTTATAACATTTTCAAAATTTCAAACAAGGATTTGGCAGCACAGCTTTGAAGCAGCTCCTCCAGGCTAGTAAGCAAAATTAAACTGGATCTAACTGGAAGCATGAAATGCTATCATGTTCATTCCTTCCAGACGGTCTAGATGCCCCCACCCCCTTGTTCTCTAATCGCCAACAGCCACTAGCTGGAGTGCTAAGATTAATGTATTGGGAATATAGCATTATGCCATTACTTGTGTATTAAATAACCACAAACCAAGTCTTAGTGACATACTGATTTGATGTTAATTAGTTAATTAATCTCATGTTAATTAATCATGACGCATGTTTTATCTCAAGCAGTTACTATATTGTTACTATATCTGTTAATTCTGTGAACCTTTGTGAACTGCTGAAGGAAGTACTGAAAGAACAATCATGAACAACACAAGTTAAATGCTGATCTCATATTTGTTCATCGTTACTGAATCATGATGCATCTTTCATCCTAAGCAGTTACTACTGAAGGAACAAGTCATGAATAACACAAAATACTGATCTCATGTTTGTTCATCATTAATGATTTGTGATGCATCTTTTATCTGAAGTAGCCACTATATTTGTTCATGATTTGTATTTTAGTAGTAACTAAAAAAGAAAAATGTGGGTAAAGTGTACCAATGTATCTTCAATTACATCAGTCAGTGCCTCAGGATTCTCCAAGACACACACCATCTCCTGGAAACTAATGACTCCTAAAAGGTCCTAGAACAGGGATGGGAAACCTGACCCATGGAGGAACAGTGTGGTGGTTGATTTTTGAGATGACCTCTCAATCAGCCAATAATAAAGCAGTGGTTCTCAACTCCAGTCCTGGAGACCCACTGTGATTGGCTGATTAAGAGGGCATCCCAAAAAAAACATACCCAAAATAGCCCTCCATGGATCAGGTTGCCTACCCTTGTCCTAGAGAATCTTACTTTTGTCCTAAGTACCCTTATTTATGGTGACCAGATAATCCCCATCAGGGAGGACATTTTGAGCTACTTCAAGTTTTTACAAATTACTTTAAAACTGAAAGGCTTCTGTGCTCGGCTAAATAGTTTACTGGTTAGGTCAAAGCACGAGGTCTCAAAGCACATAGGAAGGACTTACCAAGCTGTTTTACCTTAACATTAGTGACAAATGCATGGTTACAGGAGACTGATCAATCAGCACACAGCAAGAACTCAGTGCTTAAGTAAAACCCAGGTCCTTATAACTGAAATAAAAATTCTGTCCTAGCTCAAAGTGTCCTGACATGGATTATCTGATCCCCATACTTTATTGGCTACATATTCTTCCCCATATGCAAAGATCCCTGTCCAGGGCTCCACCAGCAGGATACCAGATAGAATCATTCAGGCTTTTAACCACCACTGCCTTCTCTTGCAGCTTTAACTTCATCTGTACCGACCTTGTGGCAGCTGCATGATTCCTGTACTTATTCCGGAGACCAAATCCCCGAACAGGTACTCTTTCACAGGGTAGGAAGGTAGCCATGTTAGGATGGGCAGGAAGCTGAACACAATGGATTTGGCCCTGGCTGAAGAACAGCTATGGAAACAGGAAACAGGGATATGACACGGTTTGAGTATCATCATCCATTCCAAACAGCAGAATGTTGATTAATGCTCTTAAGCTTATTGTATTTAGTGAGTAAAGTGCACTGCTATTCAATGTGCCAGGATGACACAGACAACTTTGAAATACAATGTAAAACAAAGATTAATCAGATTAGAGAGGATCCTAGTGCCAGTTTCTTTGTGCTATTGTAGCAATGTATGGGTACTATTCATGGATCCCAATTACCTGCACACACTGCTGAATTTATCATACCTAAATAAAAGACATCTGTGACATGTGGCAGGAATGGATACATGCAATAAATGAAAAACAAATGTGCTCTCAAATGAGGGAATGAGAACATCCACAGACGCAAAATACAGAAACACTGATAAATAAACAATATATTTAACACCATCCTATACAAGATATGGCAGCTATAAATTTGCCTATCACAAGCCGTTTTTCATTCACGATGCACATCACTTTGAATGCTACTTTGATTGTTACCCATGTTACAGCCCTCTGGGTAGATTATGAGCAGGGTAGAAGCTTGTCTAAGAACAAATTATACCATTCCTTTGTCTGGAAAATAAATGTTCTTGAATTATTGAATACCACAGTGCATTACATGATAATACATTCCCTTTAAACATCAAAGGGTTTTGCAACACCACCATGAGCACGAAAAACAGAACAAGAAAGGAGGGATTATGGAGAGGGATTGTACAAAGAGCATTACTGGGCATAACAACACAAGCGGTTTTAGGGAAAAGGGATCTGAAAATACGAGTAATCAGATCCAAAGCTCCGAGAACATGTGCCTGCTGGTGTCCTGAACAGTGTGCAAACTTTAGCAGGAACGATTACACCGACTGTTCCAGATCAAGCCAAAGTTGATGTAAATATCGCAATGGCTGTGCAGGGAAACATATGGGACAAGTGACATATGCTGCAGATTCTCTTTCAATAAACTTCAGCAGACGCAGAATAAAATGCCTGCTTTGGATGCAGTAAGTTTTCGAAATGCCTTGTCACTCTTGTTCCAGTATGTAGATGTCCCAGCGAGTCTTAGCCTGCTTCATGTATTCTGAATGGTGTCACTGGTGTTCCACCTCTCTGTTAAATAACAGGATGTGTGATAGTGGTCAGCCCGTCTAAAGAAGGACTTACTGCTATCACACATCCTGTCATTGAATCATGCTGCTTTGGACTTAAGCTCCACACTCAATAGTTTTCCTTATGTTCACTTCTTACAAGGGCTCTCGGACTTGTTTGCAGATAAAGAATACATAACTCAACCATCTCCTTATCTGGAAGTGTATTTCTCTCATGATTGGGTGCCAGAACCTGGAAGCTGTAGCCCGCTGATCAACCCTACCTCTACGTCCCAAATGACTGGCAAACACTAGCCGACTTTCTGAAAGAAGGTGGGGGACCCTTCATTGTTGAAGTTCCACACTTAGAGATTCTTGGGAGGTTAAAGCAGTTGTGGCAGTCAGGCTCGTGCTGTTAAATTACAAAAATATGAGTCTATTTCAGATTCTGGTGTTTTTGGTTGAATGGCTATATCTGTTTGGTATTTTCTTCCTTAACCTGGTAGTCATGACTATGGTTCCATTTCGGTCCGGTCCAGGTATGGTTCTAACTTTGACCATCCTGTTTAGATTTTGTATGTGGTTTCTGTTTCGGCTCTGTCACCAATTCAGATTTAGATTTTATCAGCACTGTGCTTTGCCTTTTGCTGACCCCTATTACTTTAGCTCTCCCTATTCTGATATTCTTATTTCCCTCGTTATTCTTGTTCCCAAACTGTTACACAAGTCTCTCTTTCAGGAAAAAACAGGAAAGGATGATCTGGTATAGAATCCAAGCTAGTTGCAAAATTTGACCCCCAGGGCCACCTAGGGGCACAGCTAGATTTAGGGTTAAAACCTATACGCCTAATTCTACCAAGTGCCTAGCTAAGCGGGTTTCACTCACTGAAATAGATAAAAAAAAATTCTTCCTGAGGGTACTTTTGATCTAGATAGACTGAATGACCTGTAAACTATCTGAGAATTTAATAGCCACAAATAGCCACAAATGGAGAATTTTCCTTGATTGGATGCTAGAAGCCAATGAAAGAGATCCAGAATCTAAAGACAAGAAGTAGTTTGAAGCTACTAACCTGCTTCAAGAGAAGTTATAGCAAATTAGCTCAGCCACTCCTAATGCTCTAGAAAACTCACTTCTTCATTTGGCAATTTCCCACTATATCTAAAGTAAATCCCAACTGAGGACGACTTAACCCAAGGGTGGCATACCTGATCCATGGAGAGCCGGCACGGGTTTTTGAGATGGCCTCTCAATCAGCCAATAACAGTGGGTTCCCAGGACTGGAGTTGAGAGCCGCTGCTTCATTACTGGCTGATTGAGAGGTCATTATTCGGCCCTTGAGTCGTGACACTGTGTATGTTTTTCTGTCAGTGTTATTATTGTTCATTATTGTTCATTTAGTTTTTATAGTGGCCCCCCGTGGATCAGGTTTGCTACCCCCGACTACAAAGAGGCCTAACTCCACTGCACCACTTGATCCCTGACTACATAGAACATATTCTCCATCTTCTCCTAGGGACCTTTAGCTATTTCACAAACCATGCTACGCTACAAAAATGCACAAGGGTCCTGGGAAGTTTGGTTTGACAAAATAGCCGCGCATTACCACTGTACTGCTAGAGATGTTAGACATGTATTACAGGCTGCCATGTGCAGACTTCAAACTCCTAGTTGCCAGTGCTCACTTGGGAGGTGTAGATAATACCTGGAAAGACACCAACCCCCTCACTGACTCAGCCTTAGACTACATTGCTCATTGGGTTTAGAGAAAAAGGCCAGCACCGACTAGCCCAACATTCTTGAGTTAGTGAAAGTGTAGAAGACAAGACACTTTCGGAGAACATTCGAGCTTCCCAGCAGATGATGAAACCATAAAGACTGATTCATATTCACGGGAAAAGCAGGCGCGCCGCAGTATGTGCACCATAGTCGCAGACCACAGGCAATCCTTAATGTTCATACTGGTAGCGGTAATGTGTCAGGCAACTATGCACTTTGACATGAGGCTCGGGGTGGTGCTGTTCAGCAAAGCTGCTCTTAAAAGTCACATTTATGAAGTGTGGGATGGATGCTATAAGAGTAAATAATAATTTTACTAAAACTAATAATAATCGATACTTTATTAATCCCCATGGGGAAATTCTGTTTTCGCCTTCCCGAAGCTGGCCACGAAGGGTAGCCACCCATACTGGTGTCCATTGGCCCGTACTATGAAGTGGGGTTACTGGCTTATCAAGGTAACTTGTCAGATTTAAGGTAGTCTGGGCAAAATGTAAGTGAACGAATATGAAGTCCATTTAAAATGTGCCACCTAAAATCCGACAAAAATCCGATAAGCCAATAACCCCGCTTCGTAGTACACGCCACAGGAAGCTGGGAGTTAGGGGCCTTGTTCAAGGATTGGTGACTTTCTGATCACAGGCACAGAGGTTTAGCTCACTGAGCCACACAGCGTCCCCAGTAACCATGCGCTATGTACTTACCATACACAAGGATTATAACGATAAACAAAAACACGTCTATAAACTGAAATAAAACAAGATATGAAAACAAAATACAAACGACAAGTAAACGACTATAAATACTGGTTCCGAAACCAACTGAGTTAAAATAAAAACAAACGTCAGATACTTCCCATTATCGTTTTTAAATACAATTTAGCTAAGGTAGTGATTTAAATATCTTTGGGCCTCTCCTTTAATGAACCTGAACCATAAAAATAGCCAAGGGCACCACATTGCGACATTTTGTAGTAGCCAGCAAACACAATCTATCACTATAAATAAAATTAAAAAAAAAGAAATAAAATTACCAAAACCTAAAGCAAAATATATAACTAGATTTACATCATTAAAATAAGAACTATAAAACCACACCTAAAACTAAACTAGATTTCAAATGAAAATAAGAGATAATATAAAAACTAAATAAACAATAATAAAACTGACACAAAAACATACACAGTGTCACGACTTAAGGGCAGGTGTTTGAGCAAAACCAAAGGGGTTTCTTGAACTTTAGTAATCTTTAAAATCCTGTAGTGAGAAATCATATAAATGCTGGTCTTTCAGGTTTTTCTCTGTCAACCACTCTTCAAATCCACTAGCAGCCACTTTTGTCATTATTATTATTCTGATCACAGAGGGTAGAAAAGGTATTTACGTGCAATCTTTAGTCCGACTCCTTCCTGACTTCCTGCTACTTTTCCCATGACCAATGAATGATTGAAGTTGGCTTGCAGCACTAAGAAAAGCCTCACTGGAGTCTCCGCATTGTAATAAATCCCCAGTGCTGCGTGACCTCCCTATGTAGCATCCATGGCCTGCCCCATGACAAAAATGACGTCACGATCGCCATGCGCACTGCATCACTACCACATCCCGATGAAGTATGAACCAATCTTAAGTAAGCCGTAGTTCAAGAACATCGAGCTAACCTTGCTAAAATGCTAACTCATGGTTAGCTACTCTCAAAATGGCGATTCCCATCACGGTACGCGTGGAAGCAACTTTAGAAAAAAAGAAGAAATATAAACAAAGCAAAATGATTAATCTGCAAATAGCCTCACTCTCCAAGGCAATTCAGGCTTGTACCATTTCTGCATATCAAAGGTCTGGGGAAAGAGGCAAACTTCAGCATACCCAGAATACTAGGCCCCATTTAGGATATAAAACTTGTACTTATTCTAAAGAAGGACACTAGAAATGAAAAAGCCCAACAAGGTCCACGGATTCCTCGCAAGAGGAATTGGATTGGATGATTTGCCTGTGGGTCAGTTCCACTGATAAGTGTAGATCACTTGGGACTTATGGATAACTAAAGGCAAAACCTTGAAAATGCATGTTGACACTGATACTACTGTTCACACTATTTCTGATTATGTCTCTTTCCGATAACATTATTTCTATGATGGGCATAGCTGGAATTCCAGTTTGTAACAAACTGTCTGGCCCCATTCACTGTCAAATGGATCCCTTGTCTTTTGAACACCAGCTCCTTCTTACACCAGGTAGCAAAGTTAATCTTTGAGGCCATTAATCGACGATTAAGGGGAATGCTATGTTCCTTCATGGCCCAGAGGACATTCTTTGTCAGGTCCTTGATTCAGCACCCCCAACTGCAGACCACTCCTTTTCCCATTCTCAGTTCTCTACTCTCACTATTCTTCCTGTCCTCGATCTTTCATGAATTTCAGAAAAACAATGGTATTCTCACTCTAGTTATATAGGCATGGAACTCTTCTCCACCCTGTAAATGTAAATGCTACATAGGCCTCGCTTATCACTGTACCCTTGCTCCTCTTCCTCAGGCAGCCCTGGGGAGGTGTTGACCCTGTGGTAACCTTTCCGAGGAAACAAGACATTTTATCTACCTATCCTGCCAGCCACTGTAACACCCTGATATTTCCTCTTAAGAAATCAGGTCAGGAAAATGGTGTTTTGTTGAAGATTTGTGAGCTATTAATGATGCAGTTGTTTCCTTTTGTTCCCAACCCAGTTAGCAACCTAGCTGGTGTACCCCCGGAAGCCTGACAGTCCTCTGTCATTGACTGACACAGTACGCTCCTCTTTGTACCTGTGTACCCCCAGCAGTCATCATTGTCTTGCAGCTCAAAAAGCTTGGCCCACATGACCGTGTCAGTTTCTAGCGACTCCCATTTTACCTGAACATAACCTTTTTAATGATGTTGCTGCCCTTCAATCAAGTGCCGGCAGGAAAAAGAAACGGACCAGGGTGGGTGGCGACTGCAAGCTGCCCTCTGATGGATCGTAGCAAAGTCAGGGTGGTCACCTGATGGTGCAGGCATCTCTAATTCCCTATCTTGCATTCATGTACCATGGAGGATGATAGTAGTACGTAAAAAAGAATGGTATGCACCAAAGTTCATCTCAGTTGCACAGCAACTACATTCAAGCTGTACTTTCTATGAATAAAATGCATGTAAAGCCACGCCTATCACGCTTGGCCTCCTGCCAACCGAGTCAATAGGTCCCTTTGAATGTGTCTAGATAGACATAGCTTATCAAGATTGCTGTCATGGCTAGCACAGAGTTATCATATGGTAAGGTTGGTCCGACGCTTTCATCACCAGTAAAGCTGATCCAGAAAAAACATGACAAAAATACTGGCATGGAACTTTCGCCCTAGATTTGGAATCGATAAAATCATTTCACAACATGGATGCTTGAAAAATCAAAGATCTCACAACTCCTTTTCACCTGAAATTTTCTGACATGATGGAAAGGAAAAATGGAGAACTGAAAAACAGGCTTGCAACATTCACTGAAGAAACTGGTTTGGCCTGGATTGATGCCCAGTCTACCAGGCAAATGGCAATATGCTGTTCCTGACAGGAAGACAGGCCCTAGTCTACAGAAGATAACCCAGGCTTTCACCATGCACTTCCACTCCAGCCCCACAGAAAAACAACAGAACATATATCTGATGGATAATAGCCCATTGGTTTATTGCCAAAAACTCACTGCTTGAATAACTGTTTATTTCAGGTAAAGCGCACCCAGACGACACCATAAGGTGACTCTGGACCACACCTTGGAACCTGGTGACAAGGCAATGATAAAGTAATTTGACAGATGCTCTGCACTGACGCCTCCCAAGAAGGATACTTACCAGGTACTGCTGACAACATACTTTGCTGTGAATGGCATGAGAAAAGCGGATACAGGCCACTTACTGCAGCAGAGTTTCAGCACCTGCTGAATAAAGCTGTTGGATGTTATTTCTAAAGGGAGAGTAAAGACTTTTTGGGAATAAATGCTAGTGAGTGTAGTTCTAGTAACCTCAGTGAGCCTAGACTGCCTTCCTGCAACCCAATAAAAGTTCCCCAGAAGACCAGAATAAAATCAGCATTGACCCTGACAATCTGTTGGGATACTCATCTTGACAATTTACTGGCTGAAATTTTGTATTAGCATACAGAACCTTCAGCTGTCATTGCCACACCAGTATCGAGCAACTTCACAAATTGTTGGGTTTCTGAACATATGTTCAGCTAATGTGCAGCCATTCTAGCAATGATAGCACTATATTTCTATGCTTTTTGTTAATTCTGTTAATCTCCATTGCAGTCAAACAGACATAGACAAATTCACCTCCTGGTTTTTCCCGAGCGTACCCTTAGAAATCATAATCATGCAGGATTATCTTTTCCCAGAACAAAGCAAAGGCCTGTTACCATTTGACCATCTGATTAGATTAACTTATGTAGGTTTAATGAATGATGTATTGATTGCAACTATGAAAAATGTGCAAATGTCTCCTGAAATTGTAAAAAATCAGTACAGTCAAACTCACCGATTAATAAACAGCACCACTATCCAGTGACACAGTATGAATGGTATGTGCCCTTGGAATTACACATATTTTGTCTGTAGAAATCAGGTTTTATCATTGTTTGTCACATGGTTGGTGTGGTTTGCTTATGTCATCCGGCCATGATACAAACCAGTTCCTTATCCAAGCCGAAAACAAGAAGAGAAATTTCCTCCTGCTACAAGAGGTGGTAATTGTGCTTTCATTGTACAGGAATAATACACACACACTCCTGATGATTCAGAATCATTACCTAATCTCATTAAACACATTTGTCAAGTTATCATGAAATTTCACAGCTCCCCGTATCAGGTTTTCGATCTCATCGACTGGACACCGAAATGCCAAGGCAGCTTCGACACTACTCAGTCTCATGCAAACTCTGGGCTGGTTATCGTGGTCATCTATGCATTTGTCTTGTCTGTCGTCAGTATGTGATAAGCAGCTCACTGTCTCTCCCTGGTATGCTTTCTGATCAACTTCAGGCACTCAACCATCAGGCATTATCAAACGTGACCTATGTGAAATGGAAGCAAGATGATTAAGAAATATTGTTTTTCCTTAATAAGTATGGTGCTGTCTAAACTAGTTTAGTGCCAAAGGGGGGATTGTGGAAGAAGATTAAAATGTAAAGTTTGGCTCCAGTAGGTACGTAAACGGTCTGCCTGTAGTTACTCCCGATGTACTGTCTTTGTTTTGTAGGAAGAGGTAGGTGACCCTACTATTCACACCTACTTTTGTATATTCTGAAAGATCCAGATGCTGGTACACCTCCATCTCTCCAACTCAGAAGGCATGAACCATCATCACACATCTTGCCATTTCATCACGCTGTCTTAGATCCAAGTTGTTTTCAAGCTGGCACCAGGTTAACGGAAAGACGAATCCTGGGCATGCTCCGAAATAAAGGCTACCTGATTCAACCAACTTCTCACCAGAAGTGACTTCCTTCTATACCTCCAAACACTGTGACCTTGCTGAGTCACCCTCACTCACAGCAAGCTGCTACTTTCAAGTCAGTGGCGATGACATATTGTTGACTTTCTTTATTTAAAAACGATGACTGCCCCTCTATGAACTGGAGAGTGCAGACTTACCTAAGTTGTTTGGTTAGCCTTTGAAAGATGGTCTTGTGTCTCTTTCCTTTTTTATGCAGAAGGTGTTTTTCGATGTACCCTTCATTGTACACCGGCCGCTCCACGCGATACATCAAGGCAGTGGTAGCGTCTGCATCCTGTTTTATAAGTTCCATAACAGGAATACCACACACATGTCAGCATGGGCCCACCAGCGTTCCCTGGAACAAACAGGAGGGCAAACCATATGGTTAAATGGACAGTACTCAACTTAACTCCAGCAGGGTACAGCAATCCAATAAAGTGCCATTTTTTAGATTCACTGAGATCTCTGTCCACTTCACGAATGTGCTTAAATTGAGTAAAAGTTTCCAATATCTGCAAATAGTTTTTAAGGAATTCAAACATAATTGATAAGTCACATCCAAGAGTTAGATATAAAGTATACATACTCCAGATCAGTAAACACAAAAGCCTTTGCAAATTTCAATGGCTAAAATAATTGCACAATGTATTCAGAAAGTAGACGGGACTCTGTCTGCTTCGTTGTATTATGTACTCTGATTGTATCAACAGCAAATGATTTAGGGAGGTTTTACCGCTGTACAAAGCAGGCGATCATAATTATTTCACGTCTATCAGGTGACAAACAATGTCAGAATGAAGCCATTCGCAAAATTTCTACATTCTACACCCAAACCCGTATAATAAATGGATTATCACCCATAATCATTTTTCATTCACCCGAGTAATACACGAACCTGACCGCTCATAGCCACAGATCCGGAATATACAGGTTGGAAGCAGGAGCCTCTTACTTTACTGAATTAGTACCTCGACTTGCAGAACGGGTCTGATCTCTGTAGTACACAAAAAATATTTTAATATGATAATCCAATCCATTGTGTTTATGCACAATGGCTTGACATAAATAGATTTTCTTCCTTTTTTAATATATATATTTGCATTTAGTTGTTTTACCTCAAATCTTGAATTTCTGACGCACCGAGACCTAAGCCTGCGAACTGATGCGGGAATCATTAACAGCCAATTAATTCAAAATTTATCACAACACAGAAAATTTTAAGTACGTTTCCAATTTTAAATAAACAATTTTCATTAGCGATGTTGTTTTTAGATTCACTTCCTGACATTTTAAAATTTTAAGTTAATAATGAAAATGCAAAATCAAAATAATACACAATGAAAATGTACAATGATGTACAATGAAAAATGAAAAACGTTTAAATGATATTCTAGCATTCAGAACGAAATACATTAGCTGAGGTGGTACATATTTTGTTAACTATAAAAGTAATACAGCGCAATGTCACTTTTCATTTTAATTATGGTACAATGCCAGTTTCCTTAATAAAAATAAGAAGTTATCGAACGTCCTTTCTGTAATATTACGCCGGTAGCAATAATTAATTAAAAACCTTGGCTCGATATAACGTGTCATGTGGAATGGACGAGTTGGTACTATAATAGCCAATTTGCGACGAGGGAATACCAAGTGTTATTTGTCGCCTATGCCTTTTTGTCCGCTGCCTAACATCGGCACGTAATGAAAACGTTACAAATAAAGATCCAGCTGCCGAGGCTGCGTTGATTCCCTACCTTTCCCAGCCTCCGTCAAGGATGACAGCCCGACGCGAAATGGTAAAGCGGTTAACGGCGCACGGAGCCCCGAGGCTGCAGCTTAAACTCAGATACCCTTTAAGTACATGCGACAGCTGTGAGATCGCGCCCGGAGTAAATAGATACGTCTCATGCACACGTCATCCCCCGATAGGTTCATGGGACTTGTGTTTTCAGGAGTGCCGCTGAGCAGGAACTACAGCCTCGAGAGACTGAGCTGTCACACACGTGCGATTGTATGTGATTGATGATGATTCTATGTACGTGGTCGTCCGTGTGAGCTCTGTGTGCTCCTTTGTCCTTCGATGATTGCAGAAAATCCTGCTGGTGCATAAAAGATAATATCACAATAATTTTGCTGATGGCTCAGGTTTATTCAACCAAACCGGTATAATAATCCTGAGCGCAACCGACCGAATAGCATCGGTGTTCTGGGAACGACCTCTGACACACATACTAAGCGGCCTGTCCCATGATAGCGACAAACGGATTAGAAAATTCCATACAGAAATAAAACTTTGAGGAACTGTGGTTTTATGGCTGACAACCCATATTGGAAATAGATACTAGGCTACATTGCATAATTGTCAGAACTTTCATAAACTATGGTATAAATCATAAACGCACCGACTTTTTTCAAATTTTAGGTTTGAAGGTAGTAGCTAAGAAGCAGTGACAATAAGTAAAAAAGCTAAGCGAGCCCTCTTGTGGACGTTTTTATTATTAACGAACGGTATATAAATTATGCAGGCCAACATCCAATAAAGATTCTTCTAGGGAGCACTGCAGTGAGCGAGAGCCAAGCTCCAGAAAGTAAGGCACACCCTAAAAGAGCCAACAATCTATCACATGGAAAGGCTTCTTAAAATACATTTATTTATATTTACGATTCAACACTCAATGGTATAATTTGAAATAATAAGTCGTGAGTAATCTTAAGGAACATTGCAATTCTGCAATATAGTTTGTTAAACAAGGATAAATTACATTTCTCACTTGTTATTATTGACTCATTATATTTTCAGTACATTTTCTTTATAGAACTTTTCTTTATTGTGGGCCATAGGCTGGCTATATTCGGTGTATTGTTGAACTCGAATGAATGCTAACTGTGTAAGATAATTGGAACGATTCATTATTGTAGCAAAGGGTGTAGAAGGGAGTACTAAGCTGTAAGGCAGTCATCATCGCTACAGGTGAACTTTACTAAATGGGTAGTTCAGAGGTAGTGTCACAATATCAACATTTTTTTCTATTTTAGACAATAAAGTTGGGATAATGACAGCTGGTCTAATCTTTTTTATGAAACCAGTAAGCCGCCTTTCTCAAATGAACAACATGTGCATGGAACACGGAACACGGAAACAAAAACATCTACTGTTTATAACACAACTATGTCCAGCAACACATCTGAATCCAGAAACCAAGTTATCATTAATAACTTGAAAGCACATCAACACAATACGCCAAACAAAACAATCATGAAGGCTCATGGGACTCCGTAGAACCAATTACAATCTCTAAATTACTTTCTTATGTCAATGTATCTCAAACCAGTCCTTGGGGACCTCCAGACAGTGTACGTTTTTGCTCCCTCCCAACTCTCAGGGGACTGGAAGAAAGCAAAAACGTGGACCGTCTGGGGGACCCAAGGACTGAATTGAGAAACACTGTCTTACGTGAGCATCACAAGGACATTCTCTTCAGTGGTGTTCTTCACATTGCTCCCTCTGGGAAAGTTCAGTGACTCCGCTGCTTATCGGTCCCACAATAACCAGTCGCTTAGCCCTTTGAGGCTGCTTCCTGGTGATGAAGGTCTCTAAGTTTGTCCCCTAGGAAGATGAGGGGTCAATTACAAAAGAGGCAGCTTAGCCTCTCTCAGCTGACAGTTGCGCCACCCCCACCTCATCCTCCATGTAGGGGGCAGGTGCAAAACCAGGATGAGGACCCAGCTAATCACTGCTGAATTTAGGTGACCTTCCTGGTGGGTTTGGTCACCCAGACCTGCACTCAAACTCAAAGCTCTCTGTTGGTGCTGCACATGTCATAACAACTCTTTTCTCAAAAGTCAGCCCTGGTGTGCTGATCTCAGGCAAGCTGATGCACCTCGTCCATCTGGTGGGGTACTGCTATGATGTAATCCAGGTCCAGCCAGCTGGGCAGGTGATTGTCTGGGCAGTGGCCATTTAGCAGATTCGCTGGCACATGAAGCTTAAGTTTCATTATTAGTGCAGCAGGCCTGCAAATGGTGGAACAGATGGGTCAGGTGCAGGTCCCAGTCCCGCTGACGGCAGTCAGGGTGAGCTTGGTGCTCAGCGCCAACCAGCCAGTTCCTTTACAGTCACAAACAGGTGTTCCAATCTTCCCACTCAGCTGCACATATTCTACAAGAGGAAGGATTTAAAGTTACAACCACGGTCACCGTACAGCTGAGCTGGGCTCCCAGATCTGGTGAAAATTTCTGCATCAGGTGGTTGATAATTTGGGACCATTTATGCATCAGTCCACTTTGTGAAATGGTCCGTAGCCAAAATGACATTTCGTTTCCCTCCATCGATAGTAGGGAATGGGCCTAGGATGTTGACTCTGAACTGGCGGCCCAACCTACAGCTGATGAATTACCCTGTGTTCCCTCTTCACAGTGTACACATTGCATCGCAAGCAGATCCACGCGACACTGTGGCCTGGCTGAGGTCATAATAAAAGGGTTTAGCGAGTCAACTCTTGGTGACACCAAAGTGGTCCGCGCCCATTGAGTCAGGGAGCAACCAGAGAACTTGTTCCTAGAGGGCCTCATAAACCACAAGCTGCAGTCACTCCTCATGCCGCTGCACTGCTGATACAGGACTCCCTAAGTATAAATACCCATCACATGGCCTCCTGTCTCTTGGTGACCTCACTGCAAAGTGCAAGCATACAATCATTGAGCTGACCCCACTGCAGCTATTCACTGCCCATTTGCATGGAAGCTGACAGGTTACTGCCAGGTTGCATGCGTCAAAAGAATAGCCCTGCAACATCTCCACCTAGGAGCTCCCAAGTCTTAACTGGTGATGCAATAGTTCAGCTTCTGCTAGCTTAGAGAGTAGCTGAATTGCAATCATCTTATCATCATCAAGCTGCAAGTTCAGGATTACATCAAGACTTACATCACTGATGTCAGTGTCAAGGATGCAAGGAGTGGCTGGAACAGGCAAGGCCAGAAACTGGGTGTGGATGATGCAAACATTGAGCTAACTGAAGAAGTCCTGGCAAGCCTTCGATTACTCAAAGTGTCAGGCTTTCTCTGTCAGGTCATGCAGGGGTCATGCAATGTCTGGATATCCCTGGGTGAAGTGGCAACTGTATGAGGTCAGGCAGAGGACGTTGCAGACTTGATACACAATTTTCAAGACAGGCCAGTCCTTTCTCTGCATTTACCTTTATAAGTGCCCATTTCATCAGACTCCAACATCTGTCCCACGAACACTATCTGCTGTCTCATGAGATGAGGTGAGAGAGATGAGCAAGAAGTTCTTCAGCAGGGGGAGGGCACAACTCCTGGCATGAAGAAGGTGGTCGTTGAGGTAGACTATGCTTGGTCAAGGGTATATCTCACATAGGAACTACTTGATCAATTTTTGAAATGTGGCGGGGTTGTTGCTAAATTCAAATGGCTCCTGTTCAATCGTGAAGGCTGCTTACGAGGCGGGCATTTTCAGATAACAGGTCCAGTGAGCTGAATCAGGCCAAGCTGGAAAGCTGGTCTAGAGTGCCAAGGAGTAGGGCTAACGAGTCCCTCCTGATGATTACACAAAGTGGCTGGTAGTCCATACAGACCTGGGAGCCTTAGCCTTCTTCCAGGATAAGACTACAGGTGATGCCCAAGAGCTGCTTCCATAACTCGATGAGTTCAGCAGTGGCCAACTCCTTAATCTTGGCTACATCTTCCATCCACAGTGCCAGTATGAGTCGAAATGCTGTCTGACAGACAGGAGGTGGATCTCCCATGCTATTCTCATGACTCAGCAAATGTGTAGCAATTGCCTGCTACCATTCACTTCAGGGGAGGATTGCCAGGCTGTCTCAGACTAGCGGTGGATCTGGTATCCCTCAGCTCCTGTATGTGTCGCAGTATTGGGAAGGTGCCCCTGGCGCTTTCATGTCAGAGCGGCTACTGTATCACCTTCACTGGCCAGGTCTTTCTAAAACTGGCACTCTAGGCTAGCAGCTAAGAAGGGCCAGTGCAGTGAGCAACCGTCAGAGATCTCCTAAAAAAAAAAAACCTGCAGTGCTGTCCCTTTCATGCCTGCTGCCAGCTGCACTGCATTTGTAGTGTGATCTCATCCAGCCAGAATGGGCACACTTTCATACTGCCTGCACCAAGCCTTGCAACTGGTGCTGTCCAAGCATTGTACCTTGGGTAGACCTGTGGCGATGACCAGCAGGATGGTGGCTGGTGCAGACATCATTCTTGGGATGGGCTGCTAAGTGCTTGGGGCACTACTGCTAAGTAGTGATTCATAAGTAATGCATAACTGCTCTACCAACCGCTGCAGGTCATTCAGCTAGCACACTAACTGACCACGAGACCCCAGGAGAGCTTACAAAATGAAATGAATTAAAACTAATATTTCTCACAAATTGCAAGGTCTGGAATCATAAGCTCTTGGTTTTAAATGAACCGCCTCATTATTTTCACTTGTAAGAATTGTAATAAAACGTGCTTAATCTATTTAACAATGTACTCTAATGCATAGTTTTAAGTATTTCAGCAAAGGCAAAATCCAATACTTCTGTTAAACACATTAAGCTACTTAACACAGCAACTTGACTGTGACATCTTGTAACAATACAATATACAGTAAAACATTCATTTAATGGGTGCCACTTTACAATAAGGTTACCCTTATAAAGGGATTATGAATGGTTTATAAGCAGGTTATTAATTAGGTTGTAACACTTCATAAATCATTAATAGATAATTATAAACAAGTTATACCGGTTTTCTTATTAATGAGTTACTACCATTTATAAACAGCAAAGGGTAACCTTATTGCGAAGTGGTACCTTATAATGCATCCACCTCAACACATGCTTATAGTATAATGTATATACTTTTAAGTTAAAGGCCAGGAAAGTAAACATTAATGAGAAATAGTCAAGCTCCTAGAATTAACCAACTATGGTTGAGCCAGATTTGCCTAAAGACTGTCTTAGTGTAAGGTCCATGACCTCCAGGCTGGCATTTTTGCATCCAGCTGTGTCTTTTAAGAATCATCTTAACTCTACCTAAGTTCACTTATTGTGCTGATTAGATTGTTTGTACTAAATATGTAAGCATGAAAACCTGCAACGAGTCTGTTCCGAATATCACTGTAATCAGAATGAACTATTTACAGCCGCCACATTCCAAATGTTTTGCTTATGAACATTATTGTTTATGTAAGCTGCGCTGAAGGTTTGCTTGTAAATAGCTATGACCACATGAGGGCAGTCATCTGCAAGTAAACCATTACATGAAATGGGAGCGACTGGAACTGTAAATATAAAAATGATTGGTAGGGAATTATGGGAACAAACAGCAGATGATCAACCCCATCCTCAGGTCGGTTGGCTTCATCATGACTCTTGGAACAAATTGGATTAAAATATAAACATGCTGACAGTCCTCTTTTGCAAGGCTTTCAAAACAACCAGTGCTTGTCCTTGAACATGCTGCCACACTTCAGCCTCACTATTGAGTCTACCAAGCTGTGACGATTAGACAGCCGGCCATAGCTTCCCAGATGAAGGTCTTATGAAGATGATTTCAGTGATTAATACTTACAACTGGGGTGTCAAACTCCAGTCCTGGGGGGCCAGAGCCCTGTGTAGCTTAGTCTTTTCCCTGTTCCAGCACAAAGTATTCAGCTGTGTTATCATTAGCACAAAGAGCAGAATCAGGTGTGTTAAACCCAAAAATGTGCAGGGCTCCAGCCCCCCAGGACTGGAGTTTGACTCCACTGACATAGAATCATGCACTGATGCCTGTTCAATCTGCTACGTTTCAGATTCTATGTCATAGTCTTAAGTAACTCCTACATCAAAAACTTTTTTCAAATTAACAAGAAGCATTAATAGGAGCTACTGAACTGTCCCTAAAAGGTTGTGTAACTGCTCATAGTTTTGTCAAGGATAACAGACAGCGCACCCTTACCTTACCGCCAATGAGCCATTCATTTTGAGAGTGAACATAGACAGCTTTGTAAAAGCTCAAAACGAAAACAAAAATAATGCTGCCACTTCTACTCAGCTGTCAACAGAACTAGCAGAACCTGAGCAGCCAGTGACGACGGGGCCAAAAAACAGATATCAGCAACCACCAACGTGACTTGACGTGGATGGGAATGCCATGCGCAGATGACTAATCTGCAAGGAAATGTTAAGAAATGTAACAATATTGTCCAGTAAGCGAGCAAGGCAACTTGAAACAAAACACCTGGAATGTAACACTAAAGACACTTCAATAGAGTGAAAACACAAAATCAGAACCTGGGCGGACTGTCTCTGTGACTGAACTGTACCAAGTCTTTTCAAAATATGCCCAGAATAATATAGCTTCAAGTGAAAGTTTTGGCTTGATTTCACCCAATTTATAATTAATGATGCCAAACTTAAAATACTGTTTCAAAACATTTTTTTCATTACTTTTCATTACTTCTGGCAGATTATTTTGAAAAATTCTTCCATAGTTTGTATCAAAAATGGCAAAGTCATGTAACTACACTGTTGAATGCTACATTGCATCATGTTGTTTGGAGACAATTTAGCTTGATATGGTGCAGGAAAAAAATGTAGCGCAACCTGATGATCTGGGATGAGGACATGACTCAGAAATACCCAATTAAAAGGTACCCGGCTGGCCTACATAAAAGCAGACCCACACATCAATTCTATTTTCAAATGTTACGCTGAGGGCACAGGAACTCCTGTCTCTGCTTGCTTGAATCTAATATTTGTTAAGATGGTGGGCCATGATCACGTGTGCCACCCTGTACAAAATTGTATCTCAGATCCCTGCACTATGAATGGATGCTACGTGACACAACCTGCTTTGCCACACCTTCAATTTTTTTTTAAATTATATAACGCCCGTCTAAATCTGAACTCTTTGTGTATCCTCCTGTTGTCTCCGAAGTAGTGTAATTAACGTAGACTTTTTTTAAAAAAAAAATTTTGAGCCTGTCTGAACTAGAGTACCCTGTCAACACCAGTTTGAATCTGAACACTCAACCTTGATTTTAGATTTGTAGAATGATCTGGGCTTGGCGTCAAGCCTCTTTGTCTTGTGTTTTCGCAACAGTATTTATAAGCAACTAGAAATCGAAAGTTTTTTAATGCCATAGGCCTGTTAAATTTTTCCCCTGTGTCTCAAAGACAATGCGCCGTAATAATTATAGGGAAAAATAGCTTAGGTGAATACTTCTTTTAATGACCCGCCCCAAAGCACTATTTGGCCACCAGGTGTCACTGTAATCCAATGTTTCGAAGGATCGAATCCTTTTCACTAGTCAAGGTGACTTGAAGAAACTTGGTCTAGACCCCCAAACAAAACGCTAACAAACAGGAATAAGAATGTGTGCCAAGTGCAAAACCAACCCATCATTTCCTACATTCAAAACATAAATTATCATACCACTTCTATTTCCGCCTAATCTGTTTTTTTGTTTTGTTTTACACGCAAGTGTTTGCCTGCGCTGCCCACGCACCAGTACTACTGACTCTGCACATGGGCAGACTCAAAATATGCATTTCAGATCACCTGTCGAACAAAAAAAACAATCATTTAATGTGCATCTATTTAATGTGCAAAGGGAAACGATTTTATACTGAGAAATACATTTTTGGGTTCCATGACATGGTCTCATTTAAACGAGCTCTACAACGACTTAGGAAACGCCTACTGCTCCTTGATAAGTAAAACCTCACAAGAACGACCAAAAAGCACTCTTAGGTTTGATTCTTTTCTGCGATTGTTTTTACACATTTACACAGCATTAATCTGTGCACCAAGTTGCGGATGTAAGGCATTCTTGTGTAACTTTCAGTTAAAGTTTGGAGACGCTGGATGCTATTAAAGAAGAAATTGATAAAAAGTTGAATCATGGGGAGAACACAAGCACGGCAGAAAGATGAAGATTTTAGTTTTGTTAGTCCTTTTGTGAAATATTTGCTCTTCATTTTTAACATGATATTTTGGGTAAGTTTTACCCCTCTCTTTACTTGTCATGTTTTGCTTTAAAGCGTGAACGTGTGTATGTTGCTTTGTTTTTACGTCATCGTACAATTTCTGTAACCTTTATTGTCCTACGGACAAGCATGGAAAATGTCGGGAGTCGTTTTTCGTTATAGCTTCATGGTCCTGATTGCTGCTGCTGACTGTTGCTCGTTTATAACATGGACAATAAAAGTAGTTGATTATTGTGCTAATACACATTTTTTGACGATTGTTGCTTTTTTTCCACGAGTATAATAAGATTTTTCGTGGTTTGCTTTTTAGAGGACAATACACTTCTTATGATAAAATCCTGTAATATCTACAGAATGCCCGGAAATGCAGTGTAGAATAAGAATATTAACAATAAAAGTTGGGTTTGTGTGAAGGATGCGTTAATGTCTTCCGGCATTGTACTTTATATGCTAAAGAACTTTCACTCGTTTTTTTTAACTGCATGGTTGCCAAGCAACCAAAGCTTCATTTATTCATATGCTGATGGTGTAGCTGGGCTTTGTGCATTGTGGGCCGGTGATTTCCTTTTTAGGATCGGGCCGGCTCCCATTGAAACCCTTTTTCAATAATTCAGACTGGCGCTCTTGCCAGGCTAGTTGTCGGTGTTGTCAAGTGCAAAACTTTTTTTTAAGGGTTAGTTGCACGTAGTCAGTTTGACGTTCCAGATTCCTTGAGTTTTAAAGAATAAACAGAATGTACAAAAAACGGTTTAAAATTTTAGCATGAAAATGTATGCGTCCATTCATTTTCTTTCTTGTCTCTCTTTTGTGGGACTTGTGGATGGAAACGCATTGTTTCTGTAACATTACAAGCCACAGCAGTGCACATCTGTGGCAGGAAAAAAAGGCAGTGCCTTATTTTTATATCTTGTGTTCTCACTGGGGACAGTTCTTTGTTTGAATTGCTATGTGTAGATGAACTGGCCCAAAGTAAAAGAGGAATGTAATTTCTCTCTCCGGCAGTCATCTGCCGAGTTGGGAAATTCAGGTGCAGAGAGTAAAAATTCAGAGTAGGATTTTGTTTCAACCAACCAATTGAGCATAAAGAGCTACAGAGTATTCAACTGGTTGGTTGAAATAAAATCCCGGTCTGGACTTTTACTCTCTGCGTCTGAATTACCCAACTCTGGTCATCTGTGTGTGTTTTTGTTATTCATTACACTGCATAATTCATTACAGCTTGCTCCGGGATTTAAGTAACCAGATCGATCAGAGTTTTTTCCGACTTATGTTTGTCTAATTAGTGTACTTACACTCACCTAAAGGATTATTAGGAACACCATACGAATACGGTGTTTGACCCCCTTTCGCATTCAGAACTGCCATAATTCTACGTGGCATTGATTCAACAAGGTGCTGAAAGCATTCTTTAGAATCTTTAGAATATGTTGGCCTATATTGATAGGATAGCATCTTGCAGTTGATGGAGATTTGTGGGATGCACATCCAGGGCACGAAGCTCACGTTCCACCACATCCCAAAGATGCTCTATTGGGTTGAGATCTAGTGACTGTGGGGGCCATTGTAGTACAGTGAACTCATTGTCATGTTCAAGAAACCAATTTGAAATGATTCGAGCTTTGTGA
>JABFEA020000067.1:24785407-24803192 GCA_019775915.2 Cyphomyrus plagiostoma
ATTCTGACATTCAGTTTGGAGTTCAGGAGATTGTCTTGACTAGGACCACACCCCTAAATGCATTGAAGCAACTGCCATGTGATTGGTTGATTAGATAATTGCATTAATGAGAATAATCCTTTAGGTGAGTGTATATGTAATACCCCATACTCTACCATACTCCAAGCTAGTAAAGAGTGTGGTCCTCTGTCTTGGTTAAATAGTAACAATGTGAGGATTGAAAATGATCCCATAATGCTGTTAATGCTTGGCACTTTGGCCAGGTCATCCTGGTCTCCGCTCATTCATTCAGGGTCCTGAAGGCTTTTTAAGGAGATTTCTCAAAGCTCTGGGGGGGGGGGGGAGGATCTGGTTACTGTTACACCTTTTTCTAGGTCTGCTCTCAAATTGAAACACAATTGTTTGTAGATGTTTAACCAGCTGTGTAGATGTTTAACCATAGTTTTCTGATTTATGTTTTGTCTAATAGCTACTTTTAAGATACCTTTGTCCAACTTAGCTGGCTTTATAAAACAATAAATGTGTGCATTTTTGTCATATATTGAAGCAATTCGTTGTCTTCCATACTACATGGTAGAATATGCAGACTGTTCTTTAACTAAAAACCCTTTTATATGCACTTGGTTGCTTTATTATCATGTGATTATGAATTTGCACCTAAATATTAAGGGGGCTCCCTTCCCCTTGTACATGGCTACCAAAGGTTGTTTTACCTCCTTGACTATTGTAGTATCTAGCAGAGAACAGGTTTTTGTGAAATCTCTCCTCCTCACTTTTTGTTTGGCTTAAAAGGGGACTTCTGTTCTTGCGTAATGGACACTGAGGGCCCCATTGAGTTCCTGTTGCACAACCTGCAGAATTTGTTTAGGCACTTGGGAAGAAGTTGATGCAGGTGGCGCAGTCTTTAAGGGACTGATGCTCTGTTCCTTTGGAATAAGGCACTTAAGGGTACGGAGGATATATTTTTAAAGTCTGTAGGAGGAAGCTAATCGGTCATTCAATACTTATCCTACAAAATCCAAGAAAAATGAGTCTTGGCTTTTTAATAATTTCTAAATAATCTTAAATAGGCAAACTCCATTACTCGAGAGGGTGGTCTAGGCATCATGCAAATCCATGAATTTTTATGCCAAAATATTCAGAGGAATTGCAGTCAGAGCTCTGTTGTTCTAATGTCTAGTACAGTGTTTCCCAATCCGGTCCTTGGGGATCACCGATAGTCCACATGTTTTGCAAAAAATGGACTATATATGGCAGGAAGCTGGGAGAGAGAAAAATGTGGACTGTCTGGTGATCCCCAAAGACCAGGTTGGGAAACAGTGGTCTAGAATGATATTTACACTAAAGTACAATGCTCTTTCTCTTTCGAAGATCATCTCCATGGTGATGATGCTGATGGGTGTCTATGCCCGAGTAATGAAGCACGCAGGTGAGTCATTTGCTACCTGAAAACACTGAGAAATATTTTAGGCTGTGAATTCTGAGAAGGAGCAAAATTTAAAGCCAGCTAGCTTTAGTCTTGTTTTGTTTCCTCTGAACTCAAACCTCCCCTGCGCTCTGTGCTGAGCCTCTCCACATGTCCTTTCCATCTTTCTGCACCCCACTGCAGAGGCTGCCATGGCCTGTCTGGCTGTGGACCCTGCCATCTTGGTGCTGGTTGTAGGCGCGCTGATGTTCCTCATCACCTTCTGCGGCTGCGTCGGATCCCTGCGCGAGAATGTTACCCTGCTGCATACGGTCAGCCACTAAGGGCACAGGGAAGATGCAGTAGGACAAGTGATAGTCAGTTGCCTTGTGCTTTACTGTTTACATCCCTAATTCCATAGTAAATCAGCTAAACAGTTATTTGTATGAAAATCTCCTTTCTTTGCTGGGTCCCTTACATTTATAATACAAAAATACTGACTTTAAATTGCATCTTTTTAGGCAGCTTAGTATTTTACATAGATTGAATGTCTGCATCCAGTGTACTTTTACATGGATATTAGTTGCCATCTGCCTGTGTTTTGCATAAGCAATCTACGTCATGTAGGCTAAACTGCAGGACATGTTAGGTACACTGCAGGTGTTCGGTGTGAGCCCTCCTCCACATTACGGTAAGGTAATTAAGCCCAAATCTATCACCTCTTCTGTTGTCACACTCACCAGGAAGCGCAGTGGGTGAATGATGTATTCTCTCTTCTTTTTCCAGTTTTGCGTCTGCCTGACTGTTATCTTCCTAATGCAGCTGACTGCTGGAGTCCTCAGCTTTGTCTATTCAGACAAGGTGCATCTCGGAATGGTGCTACTGAGGGCGTGGAACGGGCTTCTTAGACAATGCTGCATGCTGAAATTCCAGGAAAATCACTGCTATTGGGACACTTGAAAGTTTCCATCCTGTACTGCCGCAGTGAAATGGTCAGGTGTAAATCCACATTTTAAATTCTGTGAGCTGGTTTGTGGATCAGCTGATGTGAGGGCACCCTAAGTGAAGGGGGGAGGAGGTGGGTGGAAAATGGCAGCAGCCGTTTCCTGGTGATTGTTAAAACACAGCTGGCTGGCCTCTCTTGGGAGGAACATCGGATTATTTGAATGGACATTTGATACTGTCATTCTAATGCAAACCTAGCTGGCCTTATTTATTTCACCAGCATGTTACCTTGAGTGTGCATGGACCGTCTGATGAGGGGAAGGCTGAACATGTTTATGTATCACAGATATTCTCAGAACTAGCAGCTCTTGTCCTCTTTATATAAATCCAGCTTTAGGTGAACTCAAGGTCAAGTAGTGCAGCGGCTTCAGAACAGAATAGAGCTCTGGGAGCTACACTGCGGTTAGCGCAGCTTTACTGGAGGGCTGATGCCTTTGGCTCCCTCTTCTGGCAGTGATATCCACTTACAAGAGCACTGCTTACAGAGAAATCACATTGAATGACTCACAACCTATTTTAATACATGGAGCTTTTGCTTCTTTTGTTGAAGACAATGTTGAGACTTTTGAGTGGGGACACTTTTTGCTTAGTTTGTCGAAATGCTTGCTTTTGGAACTTAATAGAAATGAGTTGTTTTATGAACCCAGTTTTCTTAATAAGAACCAAAAGGATTTTACAGTAGGGTGAATTCATAGTAATGCATTATTATTATTATTTTTTCCACAAACATAATTGCCTTTTCCTGACTCCCACAGGCCCAAGGCAAAGTCAGCGAGTTCATCAATAATGCCATTGTTCACTATAGAGATGACCTGGATTTGCAAAACCTTATTGATTTTGGTCAGAAGGAGGTAATTTGTTGCTTGATTAATAATCATATATAAATGTGCATGTGGTTCCACTCTACATATCCTCTGGCTCTGTTTACACTTGAGTTTAAGTGGGGGATCAGATCCGAAATAGACAGCTGAGATGCATCGCCATTCACACCCGTGTCTGTCATGCATCTCCAAGGTGTCCAGCTGACCATCTGCATTCAGATTTCATTACTGCCTAGGTTATTTCTCCTAGAAGGTCAGAATGCCCCGCACGCAGTTATCCCCATGGCAGGGAAACATCAGGACACATTCAGCATTTACACTGCAAAAGATATGTGGTCAAATGCATCCCAGACCAGCTTGGCAAGTAGTTTGAGTGATTGGATCACGATGCATCTTGATTGTCATTCATATTTGTATTTAGCGCTGTCTGCTTGCGTTCTGATTGGCCAAGACCCAAACAAGGCCTCTGTCGCCTTAGTTAAACAGCTATGTTCAAATGTAATATTTGCACATGTCATATGGTTGCAAGGCTGTCACAGATGGGTGGATTAAGATCTTGAAACCTCTGTGGGATGAGATTGCATTGCTTGGTAATCACGTGCCAGTTTGGCAAAAATGGGAATTTATGGAGTAACCAGTAAAAACTGGTTTAACCAGTTGTTGGCAGTTGACACTTTCTAGTCAGACATAACTAGTGATAGATCTGTATATTTCTGATTAATAGGGTTTACCTAAACACCGGCTATAACATGGGTCTCTCTTACCCCAGTTTAACTGCTGTGGTGGCGTCTCCTACAAGGATTGGTCCCTAAACATGTATTTCAACTGCACCCCAGAGAACCCCAGCCGTGAGCGCTGCTCCGTGCCCTTCTCCTGCTGCCTGTTGCCCAAAGATGAAGTATGAGCCTATGCAGTCTCTCCCAATGGCTTCACAACTCTGTAATTCTGCTCTGCCCCTGTCAGTTCACCTTTCTGCCACTGTGTGGCAGTGCTAAGGAATGAATGATATTTAAGATAAAATATGATAATCCTTTATTAGTCCCACAAGTGGGAAATTTGCATTGTCACTGCAGAAAGTAGACAGTACCAAAATAGAGCAGCACAAATTAAAAAAACAATGGGATAAAAACTATATGTATGTAGAAGTGGAAATATATAAATATAAATATATGTACAACACTGTGGAATTACACTCAAGAAATATTGCACATAACAAAAACACCCTGGTGTATTGGATGTGTGTGTTTTGTCAGTCTATGCGTGTGGTCTGCTGCAAGGACTTCTGAGACTATACCTTCAAAAGTCTGTGTGTGTGTGTGTGTGTGTGTTTTAAGGACCTTGAAAACATCTTAGAGAGCGAAAGTTTTCAAAGCACAGCTCACTAATTAGTTTTCTATCATTGTGTTAATGTGTACTTTAGAATTTTTGTATCTTTATGTATCTTATATCTTATGGTTTCATAAAAATGAATTCATAATTTTATAGTTTATTTAGCAGATTATTTTATCCAGTGAGACATACAATTGAGGAAGCAGGGTTAGATAGTCCCTGAAACAATTGGAGTTAGGGGCCTTGCTTAAGGGCTCAGCAGTGAAATCGCTCTGTCACCGGTGAACTTCCAATCACGGTCCCAGCGACCCTACCCTCTGATTAACACTCCACCACCATGTATATAATGTTACATTCCAGGGCCCTTTTTTAACTGGCTAATTGTTTTATAAATAAACTGCCTCCTGCATAGAATGGTAAGGTCTGTTGTGTGCTGCCTACATTTTTCAAGGGGATCGTAAACACCATGTGTGGGCAGGGGATGCAGGACCTGAACCAGCAGCAGGCCAGTGGCTTCATCCACACCAAGGGCTGCATTGACAGCCTGGTCACATGGATCCATGACAACTTGTTCCTTTTGGGTGGTATTGCAATGGGCCTTGCTATCCCCCAGGTAAGAACACATAGAAGGTTACACTGCAGTATTCCCTCCAGGTGTCAAACTTGTGGAAATGGCCCCATCAAGAGGACGCACTGGGGTATTACTGGATCTTTGGCATGAAATGCGGACTTTTAGGGTTTTGTGGATAACAATGTTCGAAGACATGTACAGTTCTATCAGTTACTCTTTCTAGCAAGGCGGGCATTTGCTAAGTTCTGTAGAAGTGCCTTTGGTTGTTTTTGAACAGGCAATCATCTGGTTACAAGTCCAGGTTTTGCGGCAGCAAACACTCCTACTGCATTCCCATCCCATGCTTCGGTCGCTCCTGACGCCGACTATTTCCTGTGCTCCCCATTTGCAGCTAGTGGGCATCCTCCTGTCCCAAGTCCTGATCAACCAGATTACAGACCAGGTCCAGCTGCAGCAGTACAACCTCCAGCACCGCTCTGATCCTTGGCAGTGAGACTGCGCCATGAGGGGGACGCTGATGCGGTATCCTGTACTGTCATTCATGACCCTGGACTGAGGTCCTCCGAAGAGCGTGTACCTGAGGGAATATCCCTTTGGGTATGAGGACCAAGCCTTGAGTTATTGAATCTTAGGAGATGTGAAAGCATTGCTTTATTTGGAAAAGAAGAGTTTGCTGTACTGCTTATGCTTTTGCACATGCCGAATATCTGCTTGGAACTAGATATTTATCGGTATTTTACACCTGGCTCAAAACCATTGAGGCAGTGATGTGGACAGAGACATAAAGGAAGGCTGGAGTTTCCCCCTTAGGATGATTTTCCTGCATTTCTTCCAACACCCATGGAAGTCCATGTCCTGCCAGTAATACTACATTCATTGGAAAACTCCATGATTCAACATAGGGAAAAGATTACTGTAAGATACAGTACTGTGCAAAAGGTTTAGGCAGCCAAGGAAAATTATGTCTAATCGATATTAATATTGGTGTTATACTATTCTATTATGCCTGACCAAGTGCGTTAGGTTAACCATTTGAAAACCTCTCCTAAAATCACCCTGGTATTTGCAGCAACTATCCAATGTGCTCATGTACTTTTTAACTTGGCCACTAGAACACCTCATATAAATAATCAATATCACATTGATATATCTCATTGACTGAGCTGGTGGTGAAATATTTGGAATGGCTGACCTGCCCCTGAGGAGAGGTTTGGGAACTAAAGTGATGTTCATCTAGCCATCCAGCAAAATATCTGTGAATTTTTGTAGAAAAGAAGAAATTATTACACATTTTTATTGTGTAACTCTTAATTTGCATATGTTCTACTGCAAAATTGTGTTTTTGTTCTGAGCAAAAGTGCCCTTACTGCCCAAATAAATAGCTTTAAACATTTCTTTGGATTGCCGAAGACTTTTGCACAGTACTGTACACTACCGTAAGAGTTAAGATCAGTATCTTGATTTTTATAACTTTCTGTTTTACACTTGTTTTCATACAAGAGGTCATGAGTATTCAGGTTTATAAACATAGCTTTGGGCACGATTACAGAGCCATTTACTGAAACAGAACATTTAATGGTGATTGTGTTGATTTTAAAAAGTTGTTTATTTTGTGTTAGTTTTGCTGATGTTCAGTCTTTGTGAATACACATCTTATCTTAATAAATTTTGATTTTGTAGCATATGAGAGTTTCCCTGGTCCAAAACGGCACATGTGAGTTGAACCGCTGCTGTTTTGTGGTTGCAGTGCTGATCTTGGTGCAAAAATGCACTAATAAAGGATTTCCTCTGGGAGGAAAAACCGAAAGGCGTGATTTATAATAAACACATCTTAACTTCTGGGATACATTGCGTAAATCCAGTGTGTTTACACTGGCAAGCTCTTCCCACAGTGTTTACTCTCGTCCTTTTGGTCTCGTACGCATGGCCAGGCCGAGCTGCCATTCGCAGTTACAGGACTCTTTAAATCACAACAACTCCAGTCAAGATTGCAGGACACAGCATACATCTGAAAACACATTTAAACAATGGTACGTGTTATTGATTCTTCAAATGGGATTACCAGGCCTGTAGGAAGGAACCATTAGGTAAATGTGATAGAGGGTTTTTAGAGCTGTGTGGTCAGCATGTACTAAAGGTAGTGTTGTATATACCATATTAAACAATTTAACAGTATGTTGCGATTAATCAATTTTGATTGGCTGTCTGAGGCCCAGTGACCTTGAGGCTACAATCCACCATCTTAGACATGAGCGCATACGCCAGACTGTGGTGAACCACACTGCAAGTCTTGTCAGCAAACCATCCTCCTGGCTCTGGGTTTTCTGTAAGTGCAGTAAGTCTTTAAAGGTGCATTGGCGGTGCTGTGTACATCTCTAATGTGTCTGTATTAGCATAATGGAGGATGTGCAATTGAGTCCCACTGTAATGCCCCATGCGGAGTGTATTAATGCTTAAACTACCCTAGGCTACAGCCTACGGCAGCAGCAAATATCAGGAGACCCACCCTGCCTCGGGAAAAACGGTTACAGGTACGGTTAAACCTATTAAACCCTGCTTTCGGATTGACCTGCCGGCGCCCGGCCTACTAGGCAGGTCTCGCTGCAGGCACCCCGTATGCTGATTAGCAGGTTACTGATGTTGCATACTTTATATTCTCTCTTGATTCTGTTTTGTCCATGCTGACGTCTGCCTATGGCTATAGGTATGTTTATACACCCTGGACCACATGTATAATCACAACAAGAGTGCAAGTCAATCCATATCAGTGCCTAAATGAAATGGAAACATGGAAAATGTATATTTGCACTGCGCCTTAATTATTCCCACCCAGGAATCCATCCATGCATTTTCCATAGCTACTTGTCCTATGTAGGGTCATGGGGGGGTCTGTAGGCAGTCCCTGAAGCAAATAGGCACAAACCATGGAATAATCCAGTACGGGGCACCAAGCCCTCACTGTTACTTAGGAATCACAGACCGAAATTTAAACGTAACTTGTGGAGAGATTAGAGACATATATGTTCCACCCAAAATGTCTGAGGAGCCATTAATGTTCTCAGTTTAAGGCACATTTTTGGCACAAAATTTGATTTTACATTTTCCAACAGAAACTGCTTTATTATGAATGTTTTTTGCTTTTTGCATACCATGGTTTTCTTAGTATGCTGTACAGAGACTTTGTCCAAAAACACATAAGAGCAGTCTATTGTATTATAAAAGTACTGTACTACATAATGTGACTAGTAATACGTCACATTATATATTTATGAATGACTACTATTTCTTTATTCCAACATGAATATTCGTAAAACGTTTTGTACAGCAATGTTCGAGTCGGGATCTCACTGTAGTTGATTATCCACAGAGAAAGAGAGAGAGAAAATGAAAAGTAGAGGAAAAGTTTAGCGATGCCCAGCCGCTGTAACGTAGGGCTCGCGGGCTGTGTGTGGTCTCCTGTCAGTCCTCCTCTGACTCACTACCCAGCAGTCATGCTACACAACCGTTTAAGGTAGTCCGCAAAAATTACTTGGGGTGTTAAGGTAGTCCGCGTAAGTTACACACAACCAAACTTGCCTGGAGCACTCGCATTGCACTGAGAGGCTCATTGTGTCACATTGATGATACAGGACTGTTGTAGTTCACTCACTTTTCGAAATACCTGCTCACATCTAAACGGGTTCACTCCCATTTAAATTGTATAGCTAAGTAACAGCATCAGACACATATAGGACTGCAATTAGTAAGTGAAAATGAATACTATAAATTTTTCAGCAGTAGTACCAAAGACGTGAGGTGTCTCCGAAGGTATCGGGGTTCACCGTAATTACATTACATTAACAAGATATTTTTCCGTTTTATATGTAGCTTGCTTGTGTTTATGGCCTGAGAAATTAATTTGAAAGTGCTGTTGCTGAGTTTCATTAAGTAAAAGGTCGCATTTCCACGGTGAACCATATATAGGCTACTTCTGATGGTTTCTCGAAGCATAATTTCGCACCTTAGTAGGGGCGAGCACAGAATCCACCTTAAATGCGAAGGGCGGAAAAAGATTTTCATTATGTGGGTCCCCAAGGAAGCAGATTGCATGATGATTTGATAAAAAGCAAATATTTTTCATTTTTCGAGGAACACGAAAAATATCACCAATCCATCCTCCATCAAACCATGCAACCCCAGCAAAAGGAACACTTACCTCACATCTAATATAGTAAATTCATTTAAACCGGAAAAATTATTGCAACAGTTTTCACGAACCATGGATAATGTGTTTATGTTAACAGTGGAACAGAATGAGCCTCTGTCAATATGTTAATTAGGAGCGCCAAACCCACGACAGGCTCCTTGTATTCCAACACATGCTGCCGATCAGTTCTCTTTATTTATATATATTATCATGTGACTATGAAGACAGTGGATATCCCAGTTTTGTTTGTTTGCTTGTTTGTTTGTTTGTTTGTTTTGGATTTCCTGCCTTGCGCCCGTAGCCTCCGGGATATGCTCCGACCCCTGAGACCCTGAATGGGATAAGCGGTTACAGAAAATGGATGGATGGATGTGTATTTTGCGGCTATTCAGTTAGCATTAGAACACTGTAGTAGCTTGTCTGTATGACAACAGGCTGTAATGTATTTTGACAACAAATTGTTAAGTGAAGAATAAAACGTATTCATATAGATCTATAAATATTAAAAATGACAAGCGACCACGCCGACTGCTTCACACCTTATGCCGTTCATAATAAAAGTACTCGTTAAAAGACAAGGCAGCATTTACAATCTTTGAAATTTCTACCTACAAGACATAAATATGATAAATTTTGTCACGTACATGGTAAACATAAATAAATTATAGTTTCATGACACAAAAGTTTTTGATTTTGCCCACGGACCACCTGTTATTGAACAGATCATATCTGTCAATTATAATAACAATAGGTAATTTCTATTTGTTCTATAAATTTACAAACATATTGTGAAAAATATTGTGTGTGAAAATGAATAGAATAGGCATTTATAGAAGCGTAGGACCCCTTTCTCAGCTAATTCAGAATTAAATCCACAAACTCCTAAATCAGAAACTGTGGATGTCTGCCTTTGGTTGTGCTGCTCTGTGTACCGGTTTTGATGTTCCTATACTGCACATTCCAGCCATAAGAAGGGGGATGGGGGTGACTTTTTTAACTTTGGCTCTCCCAACTACGTGCATTCCAGGGAAAGGAAGATAAAAACAGCAGACACGGTCGCAAGGGGAAGACAAAGACCCGGGATTCGGTGCTGTGCAAGGCTGAAATGATGCGAGTCCGAAAAATGTGTTTTTCTGTAGAATAAATTGCGCGTCTGGCATTTTGCAACCAAATGTGAAAAGGGTGATCGCAACAGGGGGACGGAGCTAAAAGTCTTCGGATCGTATTACAACCTTTCAGAGTTTTCATGTGAAGTTTTTTCCTCCCAAAAAGTGGGGGATGGTGAATGTTTCGCTCACTCACAACGTTTAAAACAGTACAAGAAGAGGAGCATCGTGGGCACTTTCATTCCGTTTTTCTTTTTTATATTAACTGAGCATAAGTGAATAAACTGTTAAAACTATCAAAGGGATAACGGAAAATGCAAGAGTTGGGACGTGCAGGAAGCTGTACCAGTCGTCGGTCTGACTAACAGAAAATGTAATATTCTTTACGGGGTGAACTGCTGGAACGAGCAACTTTCTCATTTGCCCTAAAGAATCAACAGATTTAAAGAAATCGCAAAGTTTTGAATATCGCGGATACGAAGTTGCCTCGCTGGAGTCCCAAGATGTCTTCCCGGAGCTGCTCCTTTGTTGGAACATTTGGGATGATGTGGGTATTGGCTGCCTGCGTTTTGGTCACTCATTTGGTAGTAGCCCAGAAAAACGAAACCATTTTCATCGATCACTGCAAGAAAACCTCAACCTGCGAAGTGCTGAAATACAACACATGTCTCGGATCTCCGCTGCCCTACACGCATACGTCTCTGATCCTCGCCGAGGACTCGAGCTCCCAAGAAGAAGTTCTGGAGAAGTTAGCCATGTGGTCCGGTAAGACCTGGTGTCTAAAATAGCGTCGTCCCATCAGTCTGCTGCAAATGGGGGTCATAAATGGTCAAATATGATCAGGTCCTACATATCTGTTGGAATTTCAAAGTAATTCTAGTGCTAAGGTGCCGATAAAATGTTGTAGCCTCAATGTGACAGCATTCAGGCAGCTAGTTAGCTGTGTGTTTTTGATACTGCACTATAACAAATCTTAATGTGTTTTCGGATCTGCTCTGGACAGATCTTTAGCAATATAACAGATCTCCTTGTAACATCTTTTATATTAAGATTTGCACCTGAGGATAAAATGTTTTAGCATGTGTGTTCACCGTTCATTGGCGATCAAATGGTTGTGCCTTAACAATTATGTTGTTCATTAAATGGAGATGCCTTCTTATTGTGGCCCCCAAATGAATAAATGTAATAATACCTCTAAAAGCGTTTATTTTAAGTACTCAAGGCCACAACTGGGACGCCATACCGAGGACTTTTTTGGTCATGTCTCCAGATTCTTAAAAACCGTGTTATCTACTGTCCTTCCAGTAGTATATTCAATGTGTAGAAAAAGACAGTTTTTTTCGGGTTTTGGTGCAGAGTTTTTTCCTGGACTATATTATTATTATTATTATTATTATTATACTATTTTTTGATTTGTCATACACGATTTCTCATTGAAATAATTATCTATGCAGGATGTTGACATTAAAGGTAGCCTGCACCTCACCTGAATACAACCCATTGATTAGATAACATGCAGTTTCCCATAATACACTGGGTTTAAAAATATGTTAAAGCCTTCATTTTTTTTGTCTTGTTCAGTCTTAGGCTGAGATTTGGTGGAATTGTCCTGCCTGCTAACATGAGTGTATATAAGTTCCATGTTTTCCTCCGATTACCACCTCCATGCCCCCATCCCACCCCCGGTGCTCCATGAGAAAAACCTTTAATAGCTCCATCTGGATCTGTAAACAATGCTTGACTGACTGAAAGACAGCTGAAATAAGTGAGCAGCAGTAGTTGGAATCGAGATTAAGAATCTGGATTTAGTAGAATGGGCACACAGTTTACTGGAACAATCTGTGAGTCTACAAAAGGGTAAGGCAGGTGTAAAAGACACCACATGCTGGTTCTTCTCATCAGTGTCCCTTGTCACCCCTCCCCCCCAAAACCCTCTTTTGCTGACAGGCCTGCGTAACGCCCCCCGTTGTTGGGCTGTTGTTCAGCCGCTGCTGTGCGCCGTTTACATGCCCAAGTGTGAGGGCGGAAAAGTGGAGCTTCCCAGCCAGAGCCTGTGTCAGGCCACACGGGTGCCCTGTACCATCGTGGAACAGGAACGTGGCTGGCCCAGCTTTCTCAAGTGTTCCAAATTTCCCGTGGGCTGCCAGGTCTGACTTTTGCACAACGCGATGATGCCCTGACCTTTGACTTCCTGTTCTTTCCGTAAAAAACAACGCTGTTTCACTAACCAGTTGTTGACCTCTATATATCACATTGCTGTGTGAGTGTAACCTTGACACCTCAGAAGGGTGGACTTATATCAGGGTTGAGCAGACATATTGTTTGTTACTCTTGAATCTGCATGATTTACTTAATTCCTTCTGGCAGAAGGATGGTCTTCTGAGAGCATGTTGGCCAATATGGAGCAGGGTCTCTGTAATCTTAGAGGCAAACTTGTCTCGACAGACAGAGGTGCAGAAGATAAAGTTCAACACATCTGGCAACTGCGAGGCACCGCTGGTGAAAACGGACAACCAGAACAGCTGGTACAAGAACGTGGAGGGCTGTGGGATCCAGTGCAACAACCCACTGTTCACCGACGAGGAGCACGATGACATGCACGTCTACATCGCTGCCTTTGGCTCCATCACACTCTTCTGTACCTTCTTCACACTGGTGAGGTTCGACACTGGCAAGCCTGTAGAACACTGAATGCAACAGATTTACGAAATATTCAAAACGGGACTTCAAAACAGCACCAGATCCATTGCCAAAGATATCTATATTTGCAAGTCAGATGGTGGTACTCCAATAATATTGCTTAAGACATAAATGTTTACCATCTGGTAAGACATTTTGTGGAGTTAATGGAATCATTACAGTTAAGTCTTTCTTTGTTGTGATGTTTTAATTACATGTGGTATTATGATTTTGATTGATTTAAAGAGCAGAGTTTATGTGGTTGGTATTCTTCACCGCTCTAGTCATGGTGTCTGACTGGATTCCTCTCTTCCTTGGCTTTCTCTGCCCCTCAGGCCACCTTCCTAGCAGACTGGAAGAATTCCAACCGGTACCCTGCTGTCATCTTGTTCTACGTGAATGCCTGCTTCTTTGCCGGGAGTATTGGCTGGCTGGCACAGTTTATGGATGGGGCTCGGAAGGAGATTGTGTGCAAAAGCGACGACACCATGCGACTGGGGGAACCCTCGTGAGTTTGGGGTCTGGGACAGGGGAAGGATGTAGCCCAGCGCTAATGCAGTCTGTTATACAGACCACCACCGCAGCAAAGGTTAAGTGTAGAGTCTTGACTCTAGGTGCAATGGGCTGATGTTTTCACCTTAATTTGTCCATGTCTAAGGTCCACCGAGACACTCTCATGTGTCATCATCTTTGTCATCGTTTACTACTCGCTCATGTCTGGAGTTATCTGGTTTGTCATGCTCACCTACGCCTGGCACACGTCCTTCAAGGCCCTGGGCACGACACACCAACCACTGACAGGAAAGACCTCCTACTTCCATCTGGTCACCTGGTCCATCCCATTTGTTCTTACTGTGGCCATATTGGCTATTGCAGAGGTATTACAAATTACAAAATTTTAATCGAAATAAAATAAGACTGCAGGTTAAACTAAGGTGTTTGTCGCATGTATTTAAAACAACCTTTTTCTTTTTTGATTTCTAGGTTGATGGAGACTCAGTCAGTGGGATTTGCTTTGTTGGCTACAAGAATTACTACTACAGGGCCGGATTTGTGTTGGCTCCAATAGGCCTAGTTCTCATCATCGGTGGCTATTTTCTCATACGAGGTCAGTGACATTCGATAAATATAAAGAACTGTGGTATTTAAACTTGTATATTTTCCTGGCTATGCTTTAATGCTAAACTTAAGCACTAGTGTTATGGAAGGTTACATTTATGCACTAACTTGTAAATGCACTTAAGTTACTTTTTGTGCCCTTACAGGTGTAATGACCTTGTTTTCCATTAAGAGTAAACACCCTGGACTTCTCAGTGAAAAGGCAGCAAGCAAAATCAATGAAACCATGTTGCGTCTGGGTAAGGGTGGACCTTAGCCAAAGTTGACCCTCTCTGTTTTCTCTGGCCCGTTTACTGTTGAATTCAAGCAGCATAGCACATTACCTCACTTTGAATAATGTCCAGTCAGCCTGAGCTTCTAGAATATTCTCTACATGTAACAGTGTCCCTTTCTTTTTCAGGTATATTTGGATTCCTCGCTTTTGGTTTTGTCTTTATCACTTTTGGCTGCCATTTCTATGACTTTTTCAACCAGGAAGAGTGGGAGAGGAGCTTCAGAGAATATGTGCTGTAAGGCTTCTAACGTCCAGTACTCTGAAGATTCCAAAAAAAAATCTTGGATATTATGTAGTACCTGCTTTGCCCCAGCAGGTGGTACCACATACACCACAGTACTACCTGTTTGAAGATTTCGTGCCAAATCTCCCTTAGCTGTTTGGTTTCAGCATATTAATGATTTTCTCACAATCTCTGCCATTGTGAGCGCTTCATGCCATTCATGTTTTATGTTTATAGACAGATGAATCTGAAACATTAGTTTCTACTTATGGCTTATGTTTCAGAGCTGAAGCACTTTTATTGCTGCCCTGTCTATTATGATCATGTTGGATTGGTGGTCACATGACCTCAGGAGTAATTCAGTTAGGCCACACCAGTCAAACGCAGTGTTTGCTTAGGGCAGTCTCTGTATTTTTGTGCATAGCTGTGAGGCCAACGTAACCATCGCTCATCAGACCAACAAGCCAGCCCCACAGTGCGCCATTAAGAACAAGCCCAGCCTGCTGGTGGAGAAGATCAACCTCTTTGCCATGTTTGGCACAGGAATCGTCATGAGCACCTGGGTATGGACTAAAGCCACCCTACTGATCTGGAAACGGACCTGGTGCAGGTAAAAGGCCCATTTTTTCTCTAAAAAAGAGTGACATCCTGTTTGCTTCTCATTTAACTGTGTCATTGAGGAGACTGGAAAAATATAGTGAAGCTGATAACTCCGTTTTCCTGCTGAAGGATCATTGGGCGCAGTGATGACGAGCCAAAGCGTATTAAAAAGAGCAAGATGATCGCCAAGGCCTTCTCTAAGCGCAAGGAGCTCCAGAAGGACCCAGAGAAGGAGCTGTCCTTCAGCATGCACACCGTCTCTCACGACGGCCCCGTGGGTAAGGACTTAGTCTCAATATCACATTCGTTATGCGAGTATTAAACTGTTTGTTTAAATAAAAACAAAACATAAACTCATAATATACGGGATTGCTATGGCTGGAAGCTGAGTGATGGAACAGTCAAGTCGGATAGGTGGTCTTTGAGAAGGGTGTACTGTGGGAGCCTGTTTGTGTTGGAAGGATTCAGAAATCCTTGGTGGTGGTGAAGCTTGGTGGTGGGGATGGATTTTTAGAGAACTTTCAGAGAGCATTAAGGTGAGCAGTAAGCCAGCGTTTGTCTTCTCCTGCTGCCCAGCCGGAATTAACTTTGACTTGAACGAGCCTTCTGTGGACATGTCCTCGGCCTGGGCCCAGCATGTGACAAAGATGGTGGCCAGGAGGGGAGCCATCCTACCCCAGGATATCTCCGTTACCCCTGCTGGAACACCAGGTGAGGTCCCTCTGCCTCAGTAACCCAGCAGCTTGTGTCACACTGCAGTATTGAAGCATAGGTCTGGGTCATTTGAAGCATAGGTCTGGGTTATTTTAGAAGCTTGTGTGTCACCAAGAGCTCTCTGCTCTCATCACAGTGCCTCCTGATAATGACAACAAAAACCACCTGTGGATGGTGGAGGCAGAGATCTCCCCCGAGCTGCTTAAGAAGAAGAGGAGGAAGAAGAAGAAGAAGAAGGAGGCCCGCCAGCAGGATCCCATGGTGGAGGCACCTGGAGGGAGGTGTCGGGCAGAGGGAGGCTTCAGCACAGTGCCACGCCTGCCTAAATTGCTGGGCAACAGGAGCCTGGTGGGCAGCGCGCAGGACCAGGAGCGAGAAGAGGTCCTGCCTGGATCCTTTCCAGAATACAGGTCCTATCCTTTGCCATACCAGGAGCGGTATGGCGATCTGGGCCACCGCATGCTCTTCGACACCACCGGACCCTCAAACCCCTCAGAGAGGGGCGGAGTCCACTTCTCCCGCTTACCCCAGCAGCAGAAGGGCGAGTTCTGCCACACTGGGGAGGTAGGGCCAGCGGCCGTGGGGCCTAGGAGAGGTGTGTACATGCCCAGGACTCGGGGCAGAAGAGCTGAGCTTGTACCCATTCACTCCAGGACCAACCTCATGGACGCTGAGCTGATGGATGCCGATTCAGATTTCTGAGGCGTCTGCGCACCCTGTAAGCAAGAAGTGCTGGTTACTTTAAGACTTACGGATCTGACCTTCCAGCAGCCCCTAGGAGGGAGAAAGCTTATCATTAGCAAAGTACAGGCAAGTCACCCTTATAGTGGAGGACAGGACTGGTTGCAGGTGACCTCGCCAGGCAACATGGTCCGTCCACTTAGTTATGGGGTCCAATTGTTTTCCAGGGAGCTGGCAAAATGGCTGCAACATCTTGAGAACTTCTCATAATTTGCATTTAAGAACAGGGCTACGTTAGTGGGTGACATTGTACGGTAGTTGCTCTTGGAAATAATTCATTTTGGGAATACAAGAGGGTAGCTGTAGCCGTCGTGCATGAATTGCCCGCAATGATAAAAAAAAAAAAAAAAAATCAGTGCTTATCTTCGACCAATTTATGTCTGTCCAGTCTGCGTTTCCAGTAAGGGACTGTGCACTGCAGCTCCTCCCACTTGCTGACAAGTTCCCGTCAGCGTTTCGGAAATCAAAGTCAATCGGACTTATTTGATTTCTGTAAACAATTGCATGATGCAGGGGAAAAGTTTTGATGTTCCATCTCGGATTTAGAAAGGGATTGAGAGGGGATGAGGGATCGAGTGTTATTTTATCTTAAAAACTCATGGTGCACATCTTCATGTCCGTTTCTTTTTAAAAGATGTCATCATTATTATTATTCCTGTCTTCCTGTTACAGTAGAGCTTAGTTGGCCCAGACTTTCAACCATTCTTTTTATTTGTAGAATTTGCCAGCATATGCGGGATGTGGAGTTCCTGGGCTTGAAGTTATTGACTTGTATCTGTGTGCACCTCCAGGCATGTCAGTGAGAGCACATTGCTATTTACATCAACTTGTAGTGACCTGGTTGTCGTATTACAGCCAGTGTGCTATGGGCTTGTCATGTTTTTAGCGCTTGTGGGCGGGCCCCGCGGGCGGGGGCCCGGGGGGGGGGGGGGGCGGGGGGGGCGGGGGGGGGGGCGGAAGAGTGGGGGGACGGGGGGGGGGGAGGGGACGGGGTGGGAGAGAGGGGGGGTAG
>JABFEA020000067.1:24805883-24822776 GCA_019775915.2 Cyphomyrus plagiostoma
CTGTCGTACGCCCAGCTGGGCAACATTTGCGCTGCCAGACATACGAGCTGTGATCATGGTCGTAAAGTCGATTGGTCATAAATCGGATAGGACCTGTACCATAAATAAATACTGTATGATTACACCCCCTCCCCCAAATGCTCAGATATCTGATCACACTTTGGGCCGACTCAGATCAGGCTCCACTCCCCACCCACACATAGGCCCTGGTTGATTACTTGGTATGTGGTAGTGTCTCACATTCCTTTTGAAATTGCTCTGCCTTCACCTCTCTCTTCCTTGTGCAGTGACCCCCCCACCACCACATACAAAACCAGGCTGAATTCTAGCACCTCATCTTCTTACAAGAATAGGCTGCTGTCCCAGTCTGACACCTGGATGTTCCATATTCAACAATTGTAGTTTTTTTTTAGCTTCATCCCTTAGGCATAAATACTTAAGAGGAAATCAGCAGATTCACCTGTTTCAGTTGCTTTGACAAAACAGCAATTCCAGATCACTGAAATTCCTGTACTACATTACAGTATGTGATGCTCACTGCCAAGGGAAAGCACTCACATGTACACATAACTTCTTCAGATCTATGCCAAATGGGTCTCAATTACAAGCAGAGAATTCACTCATCACAGCATAACACAAAAACAGCAAAATGGCAATGCAAAAACAAAATTGTGCAGTGCAGGAACCAAAAATACAACAATCTTGCATTACTGTAATCTGTAGAATTTTAATAATTCCATAATCCATTTTAACATCCAACTGATAATTATGCCGAATGTGGACAATTGTACACAATCATTTGCATACATGTACTAAAGCATTTGCAATTTGTGGGAAACAATGACAGAAGATGTACTGCAGAGCACAAGTAATCAAGAAAAACTGTAAAATTGTAGAACAAAGCATCAAGCTTTCAGTGATGGAGAGAAAAAATGTATTCCTGCCACAAGGGGGCAGCATTTTCATGACACTTTGGTTTGAAGTATGCACTTTCCATATATTGTCCATTTCTGAGGAAACATGAAAAAAATCCTCCAAAAGTCTTGGTTGTGTTCCTATGGGGAAGATAGATATCTTCTTGAGAAGACAGAACAGCTGAAAACTTTACCAAGGCAATGGTTTGTCAAGCACTTCTCTCAGTGGTACAACAGTGGAAATTTTAACCCACTGTCTCTCATGATTACATTCCCTAAATCAGTGTTTCGCATCCCGTTCCTCGTGGACCCACAGACCACGTTTTTGCTCCCTCCCAGCTGCCTGCCAGCAGCATAAACGTGGACTATCTGCAGGTCCACGAGGACATAGTTGGGAAATGCTGATTTAACTCAAAGCCATCTTCTGCCTGTAATAAATAAATGCATCCCCACTGTGTGAAAAATTGAAGGTCTGCATTCAGAGCGAAAGTACATAGGAGGCAAACACCCAGGACTCCTGAAGATCTGGACCTGTTCCAAATTTTTCTGACAAACACATAGTGATTAATTGTTAAATGGTTACAGCATAAAAGAAACACGCTCTACAATCTCTAGCCATTCACTGGCTAACAACACTTCCGTCAACATTCCTATGTGAACTGAGCAGCCACCTGGCCTTGGGCCTCCAGAGTTTACTTTCTCATTTTGTGTCTAACTTGACACTTTTTGTTTAATCTTTAACGGCCTCTTCTGGCTGTTGTTATCTAAGGATACATGTTTTTAGATCAATCCATACATATATATATTTTTTTTTTTGTTTTGTCTTGACCTGTATCCATTTGTCTTGTAGGAAGTGTGCTCGGGCAGCCAGGTTGAGAGGGTTCAGATGTCCTTCATATGTCTCAGATTTATGGTCTAATTGTAATCTGTTTCCTTTGGGATACGGAGTATAAATTGCTGTACAGATAGCAGTGTAAAGACGGCTGAAAACAGCTCATTGGAAAATGTTCCAAAGGCAGAATGGAAAATGATTAGCTCAGAGAGATAACCAATCAGATTTTAGAGGCAGTGGGTCCAAATAACTAGAGGAGGTGGGACCATCTAATCGGACGTCTTGATCCTGCTTCCTCTAGTTACTAGGATAAACCTCCCCTACAATCTGATTGGTTATCTCTCTAAACGTATCTCTCTAAACTTTTTTTTGTTCTGCCCTGTTCCCACAGTGCCCAGTACATACTAGCCTGTATTGTAGATCTCTGATTGGACCTCCAGCCAGTCTACAATGGCAAAGTATTAGTGTCTTTTCTCTTATAAATGCAGTGAAATTTCCAGGCTGGTCACGTCAACCATCAAACTCAACATTAACTCTGACATCTGCAATGTTACTGCTGTCCTTTTGGAGAGGCACAATCACCTGAAGAAGAGCATATTAAAAGTTTAAATGCTCCTCTGCGCATCAAATCCATTCAGGCATCCACGTCTTCAGCTGGCAACATGGTACACAAGTGTTAAAACTGCATGTTTAAGTTGAAGGCCTCTGTTCTGAAGTGACTGGAGAGGGCTGTTACATCAACTACAGATAACATTACTGAAGGAAGCTGGTGTGTCATTGGACTGCAAAAAAGACCAAAAATATAGCACCGACCAAGGAACAGAAAATACAGTAATCTGAATTACTCTGAATAAAAATCAAATTCTCCACAGCTGAAAGTCACTTCAGCCTACTAAAAATAACAGAAACTATACTGAGAAAATGTTTAAATTCATGTATGAATAGAGAATTTCACCAATCATAAAATTCAAAACACAGAAAAAGTGATTCTACTCTGTGGTAAAAAATGTGGCATAGCAATAAATTATTTCTTCACTCATGACATATCAAGGATTTCTCTGGCATGCTTTCTCTACAGTACTGCATAAAGGTCTTATGCAGTCAAATATGAAATGTTTAAGACTTATCTGCGTAGTAGGTGTATATTTGCTCAGAAAAAAAACACAATTTAACATTAGAACGTAAGGAAATTAACAGTAACGCAATGAAAAATACCAAGAATTTCTTGTGTTCTCCAGTCAGTCACTGATATCTTACTAAATTAGCAGCACTTCAGGTCCCAAATCTTCCCTCAGGGGCACCTCAACCATTCCATTTATTTGTTAAATTCCACCGCCATCTCACTTCATTAAGTTAATAACTATAATTTGACAGGGTATGAATTAGCTAAACATGAGCTATGACGATGGTCGAGTCGGCAAATATATGCTTATTTTGGGTGGATCCTGCAAACACTGGAGTGACATTAGGAGAGGTTCTGACACACTTAGAAAATTGTAAGAAGGCCTGGAGCACAAGGCAGAACAGAGCACAAGGTGTATTTACTCATTTCAATAAAAACAAATCCAGATTATGTTTAATGATTCATTTCAATTCCTGCACTAACATTTACATATAGTACAGTTGTTTGCTTCTTTATTGTTTAATTAATTTACCTGGAGGAGCATTAAAGGGTAACACTATATATTCAAGTATCTGACCCTAGGAGAACCAAAGGCTGCCAGTAACAGTGGGCTTACTGACCTTTGTGTATATTGTTTAGACTCATCTTTGTTATAAAGGATATTTAATGGACTCCTAGATAAAGGACACCGTCCGCATGGCATTGGTATCAATATGACACTGCACTCAAACACGTAAAATAAACACTATGAGCAGACGCCGAAGGCAGACTGAAAAACAGCAGATGGTTTTAACCGCATGTTAACCTTAAAAAGCTGAGTAGGTTAACCCTAATGTGCACAGGCAGCCTAAACGGTAACGGCGCGTGTTTGTGAAAAGGCAGCCCCACACCCCGCTGCTGCATTACACATAGAACATGGGTGCTGCTGCCCTGCCTAGTGCCAACCCACACAGCACTAACACAAATGGCTAATGTTGGAACTGACGCCAAGGCCTTGGCTCTGCTCCCCGTCCCACTGCTAAATCCATGCCAGACCATGATGCCATTTTCAGTGCTTCACTATTTAGATCAGGGGTGTCGGGCCTCAGCCAGCGAGGGCGAGCATTTAAGCACCTGACTTAATGCGTCGTACTCAGAGTGCTCTGGTCGCCTTGCTCTTGCTCTATAGTTTTTTAAAACCATCTAGAAACCTGAAGAATCTGGGCTCATTTTCACACCTACAGCCATTTTCCATTGTGTAACTATTTCAGTGGGCCCTTCATCCATCCAGCACACCACATATCCTGGTCACAGGGCAACTGTAACCTGTCCCAGGCAGCACAGACCTCAAGGCTGGTAGACATCCTGGATGGGATAACGGCACTCCCACTATTCAATGATTATAGAAATTGCAATTATATTAAACGCAATGCATGTATACCTATGCTTAAATATCTAACAATATTTAATGGAGCAATTATCTTTTTTATGCAAAATAATAGGAAAACGCAATTTGTGCACCGAAGACATGCAAGTACTTCCAGTACTGTGCATTAGGTTTCTATTGATTATTCACATAACAGTACAATTACAGTTTTCTACATCTACTATTACAGCCTCAAAGCAAATAATGATATTAAATAAATATGTTGCAGATCTGTTCTGGTTTACATATATGAATTTTGCTGAAATTATCCACAACCTCACTAATATATATATATATATATATATTCTTATCCATATTTTCGTATCCATCTTTCTCACTATTACTCCTCTGGGATGTCCCAGTTCCTCCTTTAGTTATTACAGTGTAAATCTAGTTTTTAATTTCTATGGCTCCTTTTTGCCTGCTAAACTACAACTGAATAAATTAGCATCTACCAATATATGACTCACACGAAAACGCAACTTAAACCAACCTGCAGGATTCTTTGATTAGGGGCAAGGAATTCCATCTTGGAAATCCGAGGTAATGTAAGTACAAAGCTAATTTCTATAACAGCACAGCAAAAGCCATCATTTCTTCCCTTACATTTCAGCAGACGAGACTTTAAAATAATACTATTCAAGCTAACTTATTAAAATCATTCTCATTTAAAAAAATTGTGGCCCCATTCTGTGACGTACCCTTATGTAAAGAATGTTGACTACATGTTGACTACATGTAGACAACACCTAAATGATAAACTGAGACCCCTATAGTTTACCATATGCACTAAGGTGTCCTGCACAAGTTAAAAAGTAAATCATCGATTATTATCAAAGTCATTTGAGCCTCTTCCTCACTGTTGTTTTAAATTGAGTTCTTGCTTTTGGTTTGTGCAACTGGGCCATCGCTGGATTCGCTAACATGGTTTTATAATTATAATCTATGGAGATCCTGGTCATGCAGTCTTCCCAAAGCTAGGCAGACCTATCAGGTTCCTCTCTGTAGTCCCTCCATCTGTCCCTTCCCTGCTGCTATTGTCAAGGTAAGACGGGCTCCTGAAGTTTCCACTGGAGTTTAGCCAGGGATGACTCCTCGTTCTCCTTCACCCCTCACTCTCCCCCTGTTGGATTCAGCTGCGTAGCCAGGACACTAAATGGCCTCAGGGCTCCGGGCAGGTAGGTCTTCAGGGCTCTGGGCAGGTAGGCCTTCAGGGTTTTGGGCAGGTAGGCCTTAGTGATGCTGAGATACTCTGCTGGTTCTGCTGTGTTGTATCCAGGCCATAACAGTTCAGATATTTATGGACTGGATATTTATGGAAACCCTAAGTGACCTCCAGTTTTGCTTCATTATAAAACTTAAACTCACCTTGAGCTGGTAAACTTAAATAATCTGTTCATCTATAAATATTAAATATATATTAATATATTAATGTGAAATCCATTTATGCTTTTTTGTGTATTTGTGTGAGATTAGACCTCCTTGGTTGTCCGCATTTCAGGCCAGAAATCCTTCTGCCATACCCTGAACCGCTAAAGGCCTCAAACCTACAGCACCAGCAAATGCTCCTTTCCTCTGCCAGTAGCCTGGTGATCCACAGCTGAGTGTAGTGGACTTTTTGCAAGAAGATGAGTGTGAAGATGATTACTAAGATCAGTACATCAGAAAAAGGCAAGATGAAGAAGTAGATTATTCAGTTCTTGCTATAGTCTATAGCATGTGTACGACATGTGACAATGCACTTCCTGTCGCTGCCATTTTAACAGAAAAATATTTTAAAAACCAAGACTAACTGATAATTCGGACAGATAAGAGTTGGGTAATTCAGGTCCAGAGAGTAAAAGTCCAGACCGGAATTTTGTTTCAACCAACCAGTTGAGCATAAACAGTCACAGTCACAGAGTATTCAGCTGGTGTCCCTATATTTCTCCCAAGATCGGGAGCCTGTTTTGGCCCGTTTCTGCCTGGGATAAACTCCAGCCCTCCCATAACTGACTACGCAGCTAACTTAGGGACCAATCACTGCCTATTCTGCCTATACCTAGAACTGACCTTCTTTAAAAAAGGAGGTGGAAGATGAGTGGACAATATCAATATAACAGGGCTAATGTGGAGCAGCATGGCTTATAAAAAATATTCTATGAAACCCCTGTTTCACATAAAAAGACACCTCAGGAAAAATGTGATGTTTCTGGTTGGGGTTATGCCAAGCCACACTACTCAGTATTTGTACTGAGGTTAGAGGCATGAATGGAAAAAACATGGTTGCCCTCCTTTAAATGCAGAGTTGTTTTACTTGGAAAGGAACATGGAAAGTAAATTTGATGGTACTGCCAACAAGGTGAAGCAAACAGGTGCCTAAGTGTTTGCTTGGTGAGACTGGTCTTACTTTGATTTTCACAGAGGGTGTGTTCTTCACTAGAACTAACTGACCTGTATGGGTGCCCTGTTTTATTACAATAAGTACATTGGACAATAGGCTGATTACTATGATGGACTGGCATCCCATCCAGTTAGTCCCCAGGCTGTGGTTATGGGTTAGACGCCAGACTCAACATTAAATGGTAAATGGACTGCATTTATATAGCGCGATTCTACTCTTCCGAGTACTCAAAGCGCTTTACAATTCATGCCTCACGTTCACCCATCCATACACCGGTGGCGGAGGCTGCCATGCAAGGTCCCAACCTGCACACCGGGAGCAATTTGGGGTTCAGCGTCTTGCTCAAGGACACTTTGATGGGGTTAGGAGAAAGCAGGGCTCGAACCAGCAACCCTCTAGTTGCCGAACGATAGCACTTCCTTCTGCACCACCATCTTCCCCAATTACAATGCAATGGATAAGCCATTAATGGAGAACTAATGCTTGAATTGATACATAACATTATAATTCGTCACTGAAAATCACTGAAAAAGGCTCTGAAAGGGCCTAATTCTCTGACCGACATGTGCAGAGGACAGAGATCTGGGGATACACATTTGTGTTTTGCCAGAACTATTTAACCTGAGTTTGTTAATGAGCTTTAAGAGTACAGAGCACCCTGTGTAGTTTGGAGGGATTAATGAAGAAAACTGAATTTTTCCTTTTTGTCAGACATCAGGCAGCACAATTACTCACAGCTAGTGGTTATTGACTAGCTATAACTGCTTATTAACATATACATTTCTTAAATTAAATTTTGATTTTTAAAACTACTGGGGGCTCTAAATATTATATGTTTAATCCATGCAAGGCAGAGGTTTCTTAAAGTAGTCGTTTGTCTCAGGTAAACATTTGTTAGCGTTTCTGAAAAACTTATTTTTATGTAATTAACCTTTTCTAGCAGTGTTTGATAGTGTTCATGACTTGATATTTATCAGCAGGTTGGAGCAGCTCAAGCTAGGTCCTTCGGATTCTGATAGCTAGCTTTATACGAAAAAACCTAACTGCTACACTATAGTTGTTTTCAGGATCATTTTCCACTTAACTTGTCACTAAGGCGCAAGTTAAATACATGTAATATTTAATTCCTATTGAACTCATGTCAGGAGTAGGTTTTGACACTCTGGGTGTCCACCAATTCTAATAAAACTACACCTCCGGCGCGGCGATTTATTTTGACGCAAACCTATAAAATGGCAGTGTTTAGACGGCTGTCGCTGGAATATTGCGTCAATGGCGGAGGGATAGAGACTTTAGGACAGAGAGCAAGAGAGGCAGCGGATACCAAGATAGCGAGAAATAGCTGCGGAGCAAAAGTGGGGGTCGCGTTGAATAATTTTGTGTGGTCTGCGATTTGCTGAGGCAAATGAAAAACAACAAATAATACAAAGCTCTGTCGTTCAAACCACCGAGAGAGGAGATCATTACATTGTTATTCTACAGAGGAATATAAAAATGTCGTCTCCAAGTCCGGGTAAAAGGCGAATGGATACCGACGTGGTGAAACTGTATCCTTTTCAGAACATAAACAACAGAAACAAGAAAAGATATTTTCGTTATATGATAGAAAATGTAATGACAGCTGTTTTAATATCATGACGCTGTCATTTAAAATCTTATGTGGTATTTGCCTGACAGAAATGTGTGTTCTGAGTAAATAATCACGTATGGTTGATCTTGGGGTTTTATGACAACAAAAGTAAAAAATTATGTTTTGATGGCCGCCTATGGTTCCCTTTATGAATTTGATACTGTTGTTGTTAACATGGCCAGTATCGTCCCATTGAGCTTTGTCATTTGGGTGTAATCAACGTAGCTTTGGGATATTGCTTTTGTCATTTGTTTGCTGGGTAAGAAATTACAGGTATTGTTGCACCATTACTTGTTAGCATGTTAGCTAGCCGTCGATAAAAGCCTCGGCCAAACAACCATTCCGTGCCATGTCGGTGTTTTTTCCATTTCATTTTCTTCTCTCTGAGGAAAAAGGTTGAACCTTTATAGTGAAGATGTATAATCCTTCGGATTGTGCAATGGATATTTAGCTAGCTAGTGGCGGTTAATGGTGGAAAAATTAAATATATAAATAGCTACAAATGGGAAACTGATGCATTGAGCCTGTTACAGCGATTAGTGTATAATTAGCTCAATCGTGTAAGCTAAATTGTGTGTTTTATTTCTAGATGTCTTGCTGACTCTAGACAATTAAAACATCCAAGTCATATTTTACACTCTTATTGCAGGTGGGTCTTTCAGCTGTTAACATCATTCGTTTGTTTACGTTAGCAAACAAACCGTCATTTTCATTTACAGTGGACGTCTGGCCTTTTCGCTGGAATATTACAAACCCCCTCAAAATGGTTTGGGGCTTTTGTATGTGCCGAACGATTTAGCTAGTTGCGGAAATTGTTAATCATTGTCCAGTTTGTATGTCTGACATGGGGTTGACTGTGTCCAACTTCAACACGGAGACCCACCAATAACTCTACGGTGTTTTATTTTCTACTTATGGACCGTAGGATGTCCATTTTCCGGGGCGTAATGTAAAGGCCTGCTGCCAACTTTGTTACAACACAAAAGTTGTTGAGGGTGTGGGTGTTTTTTTTTTTTCCTTGTTCCACTGTCTTCCTCTCTCATAAATTGCTCCAAATGCACAAAAACGCAACTTTATTTTACATTGTATTATGATCTGTTAACTTCTCACTATTAAACATATGTACTTATTGCACACCTTATGAGTTAATCATGATTTAGAATAGATGCATGCGTTTCGTTTGTTTTGAACTAGACGATACCCCCCCCCCCCCCATCCCTTCGATGTCCTGCTATGTATAGGTAGGGTAAGGACTTTAATGTCTAATCACGGGGGACGAAGTGGTTCTTCCTAAACGGAGCACCGTCGGCGCCGCAGCTACACACGGTAACGTATCTCCGTTTACGTCACCCGGGCCGGCGGCCCTAAACGACGATGCTGCCGCATTTGTTGTTTCTGTCCTTCGATGGCTGTAAACCGCGTTGTAATAAACAGGAACCAGAACCGTAATAATCTGAAGAAATGCGGCAGATTTTTTTTATATAATCCCACTCGAGCACACGGAGCTGCTTTCTCCGTGTCTCCCCGAGGGATTTATTCACTATCCCGTTTTCTATCGTTGTTGCGGTGTCGCAAACTTCAGTCGTAGTTATCACCGAGTTCCTGAAGTATTTGCGAGCTTCAAAGATGGTGAGGACGGCTTGTTTTTGTCCTCTTGCGGTGGAAACTGGCGCACTGATTGGCTAGTTTGTTACTACCCGGAAACTAGTAGGGGGCGGGACTAAAACAGCTGATGCAGAGTGACAGCGAAGCATGTTGGTACGGGCAATGGTGGAGATCCCACCTGCTGAATTTGATCAGTTTTAGTTTATTTTGGAGTCGTATGTATGTCTTTATATTGATGGTTGCAGGCAAGAAACGTTATTAGAAACTTGTTATATGCATGTAGAGTATTTGTTTGCATCTCAGTAAATAAAAACTACTATGAACTTAAAATTGTGTAATGACGATTTTCTCTTCAAAATCAATTTATCTCTATTTATTGAAATTATTAGTTCAAAGGAGAATGAACGCAAACTCGCATTGCGTAATTATATATGAAATAGAGACGTGGTTAGTTGGGTACACAGGCCAATAAGAGGCTGCCTCTGTGTGTCAAACTATAGTTGGTGTGCAGGCTGTAATGTGATCGGTGATGTAAGAGGAAGGAGGTTTCAAAACTTTTCCAGGGGTGGCTGCCATCTGATTTAAGGCTGATTTATACTTCTGTGTCATAGGGTATGGTGTAGCCTGATGTTGTAGTTGCATTTCTGGGGAGGTGTGTGTCCGGCTGTAGTGCAGTGTGCCTATAGTGTACCGATGGCATTGATTTTATGCAGAAGTGCAAATCAGCCCTTAGGAGTCTGAAGACCACTGGCAGGGCAGTGGAGTACCCCCCCCCCCCCCATTAGCCTGAGGAACAACTAGCTAACCTGCAGGATTAACTGGCTTTGTGTCCTCTCCTCTGGAATTAGCACATTCCTGATCTCCACAGTCTTGTGTCATTCTTACATTGTAGGGATCAGCCGCTGCCTGTACTGTGTCCTGTGCCACTGAGCATGTGCGGCAAGTGACAGTGTGTGCATGCGTGCGTGCGCCCGTATATTCGCGTGCCTGCTCCGGATCCTCCCGTTTTGCCATTGCACCATAACCTGAAAATGGCACGCAGCTCCGAGATCATTCCTGAGGGTGCCGTGTCCGCTGGGGGGAGTCAGGCAGTGGGGGGGTGAATCCTGTTGGATGGGTGAACGTCTAATGAATGTCAGACCGACCTCTGAATGGAGCCTTAGTGCAGATTAAGCTACCACAAAAGATATGAACTGTGAAGGCGTCTATGCTGGCTATATTACTGGTGTGTTACTGCTATGGTTGAGCTTGGTTTAGCCTGGATGGGGTGGGGGGCAGGGACTGGCAGCACAGCTGCTTGGAGAGGTGGGCTTTCTTCTTTGTATCATTATCCCACAACCGCTGAAGCAAGTCTTTGTTATTCCAGTAACTGTCTTTAAATTACTGACTTCACCCAAGTTTTTAATACTTCCTTTACTGAATGAAACACTCTTGTCCAAATAAGTCCACCTGTGTCTTTTATTTACCCAGATTGAAATACCCAGAAATGAATAGGCATTGTAGACCTTGATGAGGAGAAATGTTGTGAATATATAAACCATTCAGTAAAGGAAGTATTGTGTGTCATGCTTGCAGAGGTATGTGAGTGAGAACCATAGCAGAGAGGCTAACACTAGCTAGGTAGACAGTGAGATGGTTTTGTGTTTAATTTCTTAACCTACAAATGAAATGTTTGTGATAGGCGTGTGTTAAACTTTAGTGGCCTCGCTAAAGTTTGCCTTTAGTGGCAAAATCAAATTGTCAATTTATTTTTGTTCATATGATTCTTTTTATTCCAGTGAGGTTATGATTTTATGTAATTCATTATTGTATTTTCAACATTGAGCATGTTAATCTTTTGGAATACGTATTCGGATTATGTATTTGATGTGTACCAGGAAAGTTTTAGTGATATGTCTGCAAATTGTAAACTGGGCATCTTTAAGGACATCCCAATTTATGTAGAATATGTAGGCTTTTCTGGAATTGTATGTTTAAATATTTGTATCATTTCAATTGTGTCTTTTAAAGTTTATAAATACTTACCACCCAGACTATGCATTATGTGCTTCCCAGCCATAAGTAATGCTGGCAGAAGTGAGCAAATACACACCTCTGTTTACAGCGAGGTGGGAGTCTAACTCGGGTGGAGGTTTGCAGGTTGGCATGTTGAGGTCTGTGTCATGTTCGGCTGAGGAGGCCCTTATTAAAAAGGCTAAATCGTCTTGCCTGAGGTGTCAGACTGCCATGTTTAAAGAGTCAGGCTTTCATTATGTGTGTGTTATAAGGTGGCACCGAGCCCCAGTTCTAAAATTCATAATTTGGCATATGGCTGTATCATCACATCTCCTGATAAAATAGCTCCCCCTCTTTAGTGTGGTTAACACTCTGCTCTTTCTGCTGACAAGCTGCACATTTAAGTATAAGCCTTTGCTAAGTATTTAGAGTATTACAGATTGTTATGCGCACTAAGAACTACTGTATGTGGTTGTTCCCACTTTGTAACAGAAATGTTATTCTTTTGAATGTGAGAGATGATTTAAAAATTCCAGATTAGGCGGTCGTGTTGCCCTCAAATTATAGAATAGTTACAGCAGCCTGAATGGAGACATGAACATAATTTTTAAGACGTGAAGGATTTTGTTTAGTGTCTGCATATTTTCCTTTTGTTTTGGTCTGTTAGTGCTGCCATGTGCCTCAGTATCTGAATTAGCTTCGTTTTCACCTAAAAGTCTTTTGAGTGTGTGGAAATTAGTCCCCTGAAGCATTTCTCCCTGCATGTCTCGTGGGACGCCGCAGTATTAGAATAAACCAAACCATTCTGAGGTGCTTTTTCTTGCTGGGGGGAGGGGGGACAACCTCTGTCCCTGACCTGTCGTCGATTTGTCATTTTAAATTTACGCCTCTCATTGTTCGCCCCCCTCAGAAGGACCTTTGAGCAGAGCCCGAGGGCCTGGTGTCCATGAGGCTCTTGGTTTGGCCCCAGCTTGTCCTGTTTCTGGTCCATGTGGCGTGAGCCTGGTTGTGTGCCCAAGTACTAGAAGCCATAGACCCCCAGGCGGGGATTGTGAGGCGGGGAGAGAGCCAGGTGTCAGCGGTTCCTGAAAGGCCTGATTTATCCTAGTGTCCTGTTCACAGCACCAAGTCTTTTAATGAATGTGTAATTTTGTATAAAACAATTGTGTAAAAGATTAAAAATGGTGGTTTTCTTGCTTCAGGTTTTCCTTCAGATGGATGTGGATGTCACTATGCACAGGTGTTCTGCACACACTTCCTTGTCAACCTTCATTGCCTTTGTATTTTTTTATTCCTTTCCCCTCTATGTGTTCCTTTGCGTGTATTGAAATGGGGGGTTAACCAGTGTGAAAAAGGACCCATGGGTGTTCAGCGAGCTGCCTGCCAAGAATGCTAACAGACAGATTTTCTGTCTTGCCTCACCTATTGTGTCTCGCCGACTTCAACTCGCATCGATTCTGCACCTGACACTGCTTTGTACCCCTATGCAAACAGCAGACACCCCTCCTTTCCAAAATCAAGCATGGGGGGGGGGCTTCTCAAGCAAACTCCCTGAGATGACTGGCTCTTTGTTCTGCCCCAGCCAGGCTCAGAAGTCTCTCTGAAGCTGAGCGCTAAAAGATTATTATGGCATGTTATTTCTGTGACAAGTGTTGTTGAATGTTATGCAAATGAGCCACCCCCCACTTTCTGTCTGTCCTGTGACGTTATCCTGAGCTGGAGAAGATGCAGAAAGGCTGGTCACTTGTGAAGGCTAGGTGTGAGATCCATATCACAGGATGGAATTGCCTTGAAGGGCTTCCCATCAAAACCTAGATGGACTAATGCTCCCCTCTTGACTCTGAATGATGGTGGAGTCGCCTGTTTTTGCATCAAGGGGATTTCTTTGTATAGTAAATGGTAAAATAAGCAACACTGTGGAGTGCGATAGTCCTGTCTTTGTGCCAGTACATCAGAGTATATTGGCCAACTTGTGGAAAAAAATGGCACTCTTCAGTGACTTCAGTGAGTTTACTGTACCCAGATAAAGAAAGACACAATGACCAAGTCTCTGTAATCTTGTAAGAAAAGCTTGTGTGTGTGTGTGTGTGTGGACCAGATGGTTATTCTGCATGAGAAGAGTCAGAGTACTGGTTACTGACATTCTAGTGGTTCCAGTGAATGTACAGGGGGTTGGCTGAGCTGGAATGGGCCAAATGGCACTTTTGGTGGTTACACTGGTTTTGCAGGCTCCACATACCTGTCCCCATGGGATTTTATTTCTAGGAACTTGAAGCATGATAGGACAGGCAGAGCGACCCACCTGACCTTTTGTGAGGCATGGTTCTACAAAACCAGAAGCTATTTACAGTAGTAGTTTAATTTGTCCCATCTGTGGTTCGGGTCTCATTGATATGCAAAGTGGGCAGAGCTTCTGAGTACTCGTGCGAGAACACAAAGTATACAAGTCATGGAGAACAATCCAGAGTACTGTCTCAGTGGGGAGTAACCACCTCTCAGGAGTAAGGTTTGCTACGTGACACCGAATCAGACATGAAGGGGCGTCTGTAGGATACTGTTGCAGTTGATGGTTTCTTAATCGGATACTATGGTTAATGTAACCATATCAAACCGGAACTAAAGTCTGTTTTGATACAGCTGGTCCCATAGTAAGAACGAGATCTGTGCAGTGGTCTGGTTAATGGAAGTTTTACGATGGGCATTCAGAAGGAATCTCACAAGGAATCTACAAAGTAGAGGGGCAGACAACTTCAGAATTAAAAGCTGCTGAGTAACGTTTATGGCTTAATTTTTATTTTTATAGTTCACCGTGGACTGACTGTGTGCCCTAACATGTTTGCTGATGTCCGGGTCAAGACTGGGTACAGAGATGTGGAGTTTGTTTGTGCGGCTAAACACTAACTGAAATCAGATCTTATCATGATCCAGGCATCTGCCGCTGTGATGCCCCCTGATGTCCCGGCTGCCCTGTACCGCGCTTCTCCTCTGTGTTCGCTTTAGGGTGTGGTGCTTGTTTGCTGGTTGTGACCCTGTCAAGGCCCCCCAGCAGTGGGGTTATCTCTAAGTAGCAAAGGGAGGGGGGTGTTGGCAGAGCCTGTGTGAGAGGCAGGTTAACATGGTGTCCAGAACATGGTGTCCAGGGTGGAGGACCTGCCCCCCCCTTATCAGTCAGGCTTGTACAAGTGTTCAAAATGGAGGGGGGGGGGTCAAATCCAAGGTATGGTTTTGGTGACTTTAAACTTAACTGAAGTAATTATTAAAATGTTTTTCAGTTAGCATAATCAATTCCTACCAGTCATTGATACTGATGAGAGTGTGCTTCGAAAGGGCTAATCAGTGAGCTTATGTGACCTATTGCAATATTTCTCTACCCAGTCTGTGGGGACCCCCCCAGCCAGTCCACATTTTTGCTGCCCCCAGCTCCCAACGGTGTTCCTGATTGGCTGAACGCTGGGAGGAGACTAAAATGTGGACTGTCTGGAGGCTACCTGAGGACTGGGTTGGGGAACGCTGGACTAATGTGAGGTCTTAGGGGGTTTGTTTGTTCAGTTTGCAAACCAGCTGAGCGAGGCATCTGTCCATCTTTTTCCTGAACGGCAGCTGCTGATTAGTGTCTTGCGCAGGTAGGGGCCGTTTGGGGCTCTCGTCTGCTGCCTGCTCTGCTGTCTTTGTTTCGCCAGGGGTTTAATCTCTGTCAGCCACATCGCTGCGGCAGGCCAGGCGGGGGCCCTTTGTCGCTTAGTTACGCAGCGTCCTGTCCTTCATCTCGTAGAGGTGACAGGAGACGGAGCATCCTCGGGGTCTAACCGTGTGTGGCCTCGTGCCGGAGCTGCAGGTCCGGGAGGCAAACTGGAACTAGACCCAGTAAGGCAGTGGTGGGCAATCTTATGCGCAAAGGGCTATCATGTATGCAGATTTTCACTGCAACTCTCTAATTAGAGTACTAATTAGAGGACTGCATCAAACCTGTGTTTGAACAGCTGACCTAAACGTTACCCGTGAAAACCTGCCTACACACTGGCTCTTTGTGGATAAGATTGCCCACCCCTCCAGTGAGGCCGTTAGGGTGTGGGTGGCCCTGAGCTCCGAGGGCTGGTGCGCACACAGGTATGCATTTGTTCTGTTTTGTGTCAGTGTAGAGTCATGTGTTCCTAAGCGTGTCTAGTTTCTACATACTCGTGTGTGTCTGTGTCTGTGTGTGTCTGTAAGGTATATTAATGTGTAAATAAGACCCCCCCTCCCTCCCTTTGTGTCCCTGTGTGCTTCGGCCTGTGATTAGGACTCCTGCTTGTGCTGAAAGGATCTGACCTTGCCTGACCGCCTTGAAAGGTGTTTGAATTCCCCCTCTTTCTCTCTGGACAACCTGGGTTCCTAGCAGGTCACTGGACTCCTCTGCTGAGCTGGAAGAGAGAGGCTCTGTTGAAAGGCAGGATATGTAATGTTGTGATGCAGGTGGAGGAGAGTTTAGGGTCCTTCATCACTCATGATCCTAGTGGTCAGATTTGTGACCCTCCCCTCCCCATTGGACTGGCCCTGTAGCTTCAGACTTTCAGGGAAATGTGTGAGATAGCATGGGCCGTTCCGTGTGGGGGCAGCCAACATCATCTTCAAGAAAAAAATGGGACATCGGTCTGTAAAGCCGTCCCGGCATCGTGGGGTGTGCACAAGTGCTCCAGTGTGGAATTCAGCCAATCCCAGGCAGACTCCTCCCCGCCCCCACTTCCCCACACTTCAACCCCACAAAGCTGGGTTTCAGGGTGTCAGCTCCACTTGGGGAGCTGAAGAAATCTGCTTTGTTTATGAACGTCTCCTCCCCTTTAAGAAGGAACCCGGAACGATCAGTGAGCTCCACTGTTGAAAAAACTGTTTTCACTCACAGAAAAAATATGAAACTGGGTGCTTTTGTTTTGGCCCCCGAGAGGCGCCCGGCCCGCCCCCAGGGACGACCGGCCCGCACCCCCGCGGCCCCCCCCACGCCGCCCCGGAGAACAGGACCCGGACACCGC
>JABFEA020000067.1:24830140-24844379 GCA_019775915.2 Cyphomyrus plagiostoma
AAGTTGTGTAGGGCTTTGAGCTAGTATACTATAAAAAGATAAAAGTCCAGCTTGAATATCTTCTGTTCGAAGGCTAGAGTAACGTATGTAAAGCGTAGTGAATTACTTGGCTACTCACTAGATGGTGGTAAATGCAGGGGAATTTTCAGGTCTTTGTTACTGTGTTACACTTTAATCAACTTGCCTATCGCTTGTGCTAAACTATACTAGGTGTTTGACTTACGTAGGGATAGTTAGTTTGCTGGGTGGTGAATTCAAATTTAAAAATGTCTGGATTTATTACTTGTTTGGCTTGTTTGAACTAATGTCCTGTCAAGGAAAATATAAGTAATTTTGTTTATTAATTCTATTCTGTGGTTTAAAAAAAAAAGAGACCCAAAGATGTTAACATCCTTTCTTTTCCCTTTATGCAAGTTCTGGAAACATGTACAGGTCAGTGTTTGATACCATATGGGGATTTAGTTTTGTTTTGGACAAAACATGACATTACACCATGGAAAGAGAGCTGCCAGGGGTGTCTCTGCCTATATGAAGAAATTATATGTCAATCCAGTAGAATGCAATCCATGCCACAATGGAATAAAAGATGAACTATCTTTTTTTAATTTCAATTTTTTTTTTTTATTTTAAATCCCCCATCTGTTTCCCTCTCTAAGACTCCAATAGGCTTGAACAATAATGGGAATTAGATGGTCCAATTTGATCTTGACTAGAGTCCAAACATCCAAATTGGGTCAGCCAGTTGATGTATGCCCAGTTAAGCTACTGGTTCTGGCCTGAAGCCTGGGAAACTGAGCATGCTGGACTGACTGGTCTTTCATGGCTTGTTCAACATGCCTATCAGTAGCAGGCTGCTTTGAGCTCTGGGTTGTCCGTCTTTATTTTTCAGTGAAAAGAGTGGCTTTTTATAACACATTGTTCCAGTCCAGGTTCCAGTCCAGGTTCTGCAGTTCCTTCACGTACCATAAGAGTAAATTTGAATTCTTCCATCCCCCTCCCTTTGTGTGGTTTTATAAATCTTTTTTGCAGCATCGTATTACAGTTCATAAGAAAGAAACAGGAAAACGTGGTTCATAATTTGAAGGGACATCTGTGGAATGTTACACAGTTTAAGAATGCTCTGTCCTGACTCCTGTCCCTCAACCAGGGACACAGAAGCGCCATTTCTTAGGACTGTCGTTGTTTCTGTCGTAAACTTTTTGAGCAGTGCATGGCAACATTGTTACATGACAATCTGTGTAGGCCATTAGCAACTGAACGTTAGCTCCCCCCCCCTTAAAAAAAGTATATATTTGTTTTTGGTTTTTTTAGCCCTAAATTTAAGGTCTTAAATGACAAAAAATATCCAAATATCCTCTGAAAAAAAAACTTAAGTATGCTTCCCTTGTAAATTTATTAAATAAATAAAATGATCTGATTATGCCTGTTGCAGGATTATTTTTTTCATCCTCCAAAAATGAGTTCAGACCATTGGCTGTCAAGTGTCCTTCCCCAGCTGTACTTAAACCCGAGTCAGTGTGGTGGGTGGAACAGGAATGGTGGCCTTGCATTTAACCACTGTGGTTCCAAGACCCCAATCCCCAAACCAGCACCATACCCATCCGTGCACAGTCCGCCCTCTTGACTGTGCCAGTCTGTTTCTGTTTTTCTTGGCAAGAGCGAGCAGTCGTCCGTCGAGGGTGCCAGAACGTTGAGATTTCCTAGGGCCGGTCCACATGCGTGGCCCTCTGCGCCCTTCTCGATCTGCCTGTCTGTCTCGGTGCAAGTCTGTTGTGGATCTGGGGGACGACCACGGCATGAACAGCCGCCAGTCACGGCGACTCGCTCGACTCTCACCAGGCATTGGAATTGTTCATCTGTAATGCATTGTTTCCCAGTTCGGTCTTCAGGGACCTGCAGACAGTCTGCGTTTTTGCTGGGAGCTGGGAGGGAGCAAAAATGTGGACTGCAGGTCCCTGAGGACCAGATTGGGAATTACTGAGGTAATGACCACAGAACCCATTCTTAGGTTTTTCTTGCATTTTCTTTTTTTTATTCGCTTTACTTTGAATTGTGACGTATGGGACATGGTCAGAGGTGACAAATGCCCCCAAAAATGATTAAGACCTTTGAAATAGTTGTGTATAAATAAACTGTAAAAACATTTTTTTTTTAATAAAAAGAGCAATGTATATGGATCTCATGTGGTTTGTTGTTGTCAATTATTCCCATTGACATTAATGGTGGTTAATATCATTAGCTGAGGGTTAAGGGCCTTGCTGAGGTTATTAATATTAAAAAGTTATTAGACAAATTGAATTACCACTGTATTTTATGTTAGCTGTTCATATTTATAGGAGTGGACTATGAGTTTACATTTTGTAGGTTTATTCTGAACCTACTCAAGCCATTTTATAGTTTTGTTTGTCTTTTGCACAACTGACCTAGGAAATCGCGATTTTGATTATTACGTTTAAATGTGTCAAAATAGGGACTAGTTCAAAGGCCTGAGTTCTGGCTTGAGATCCATTATTTTTCGCCATTGTATAAAATATGTACCACTAGATGGCAGTAAAATATAAGTACAGTATAGCATATGAATCGAATAGTATCATTGGGGATTTTTAAAAAATATCCACATTCTCACAAATTTCTTAGACTTCTCTGATAACCCGATTCTCTGAGAATGTGAAAACCTTGACCCTCATTCAGACAAAATGGGAGAGAACTGCTTTCTCCATAGGTACAACCAACAAATTTAATTCGGTACAATAAATTTCGGGAAAACCACGTACCTGATTTATGACATAACTTTACTTCTTCAGACTATGTTATTAGAAATATTATGTGTATGATGTGTTAGGTTAATGCTTTTGCCTAGCAATGATCGTCGAACAACACAAAACCTGTCCCTGACCTGACTGTAGTCATGTAATACTTGCTTCCTGCATATAATTTTAATTCGTACATGTGCAAATGATATAGGCATATTTCTATTTATTTTGCGCATTTTTATATGAGAGTTTATACTGCGTCATTAAGTGTGACTTTAAAAGGCTGCAGTTTCGACTGGCTGTAGTCTAACAAATCGACATTTTACAACTTCCCCCAAGAGGGCGCAAAACATCCGCAGTTACCTGCTATGACTTGTCTGCTGCATTAAACCATAGAATCATGTGACACCATTCATCCATTTTCTATACCCACTTGTCCTATGTAGGGTCGCCTGGTCATGTGACTACAATATTTTATATTGTGGAAACGGCTCTTGTTTTTTCTGTTTAATATGATACCGTCTTGAGTATAAAGCATATTGTTCTTAGTACTATGAGGGAGAGAAAATTGGCCTAGGGTGTGAGAACTGAAATGTTGCTCAATTTTCATCACTGAGGATGTATTTTCCACAATTTTTGGCATCGTCATCTATATAATCTTTATGTTGTGTCATTCTCTGCTGTATGAACAGTTTTTTCTCTGCTAGCTTATTCTCCAATACTATGCTAATACTATGATGGAGATGGGGGCATGCATGAGGCTGGGAGTACTCAGGATCCTCATCCCCATTGCCCTAGGCCTGGCATCTGGAAGGGGTGGGGTTCAGCCTTCCTGAAGGCCAGTGCTCCAAGGCTAAGGAAACCTGAGATCTTCTATTAAAAATTTAGAGCCAGTTCATCCGCAATGCGCTGGTCAGACTGGTTCCTGTCTGCATGATGTAATGTAAATCCTAAGTGGCTCCTCTAATAGGCCAAATCCAGTGGTCATGTGACACATCCAATAAAAATGGCTTTGAATGCTACTGCAAGCTTTTAGTTTGTCTGATGATATTGACTATTGTGTCAAGCACATAATGTGATTTACCTGAATGGGTACCTATGTGTGCATTTAGAACAGTTTTCTGACGTGGTCAAAGTTAATATGTCTAGACAATGCTGCGCAGAAGTAACTAGACTTAAATAACAAAGTACTATTATTTAATAACATTATTTAAATGTATTGTTTTATTAAATGCCTGTATGCTTTTAAGGTTAATATTTGGTCAGTTTTTAAATTTACTTTAATATTAGAAAAGAACAACCATAACAAATATCACTCACAGTACTTATAAACACAAGTCTTAGCTGATAAAACCTCTACCTGGCCATTTTCCCCGTTCTTCCTGGTGGATTTCCTTATCCTTCCCACAGATTTTCTATTACATTCAAGAATTTGACGGAGCCCTTCATGGACATACAGACCGGCGATCCCTTTGGCATCTCGGTTTGAATACTCTCTGTTCTGCCTATTTTACTTTATCGTTATATGCATTTTTGGTAGTAAAACTTTCCAGTATACCAAGAGTTCTGGCCACCATTATCTTTCTGGCATGACTGACTGAAATTATTTGCACATTGTTCTCAAATTATTCAGATTTTCTACACAATCTCTCTGCCCAGTGAAGAATGTGTCTTTTTAATTTGCTGCTATACCACACACTGGAAAAATAAAGAAGATAGAAGGGCTAAGAACCCATGATTATAGGGGAGAGGGGGTGTGATGCTCTCGCTCGGACTATTAGAACATCGCTGCATTTTCCTGGGCATCGGGTACAGCCCATGTTTCCATCCCCCTCCCCCGCCGGTGAGGGACTATGGCCCAGTGACTTGCGCAGTCTGGTGCTGTACTGTCCTGGGCGACACCCTAGCCGCTTGTTCTTGTTTCTGCGTGACTGATGGACTCCGGTTTCCAGGTCGGTTTCATGTACGCAGAGTGACCAAAAGCCGGGCGATCCGTGCTTTTTAATAATAGATGGACAGCTGATTAAAAAAGCTTACCGGATAAAGGTCGGAAAGGCTTGAGAGGCTGGGGGGAGGAAGTTGCTCGGATTATTGACGTGGGAAACACGTTGTCCTCTGAATATGTTTGAGAGTCTAGGGGCGTCTTTCTGGTTTAGGGTTTGTGATCCTGATAGGATACCGATTTACGGGACTAAAGGGCAAACCAGAATTAAAATGTACTGTGAGTAGTACCCGATTCCCACCCTTCGCGTATTAACAAAATGTAAAATGATAATAAACAGACTTCTGTTCTCATTCGCTTTTCTATTCACTGGACCCGTTCTTTCTTCTGCATTTTTAAATCATTGTTCATCCACCTCATCGCGAGAGTAAAAAAGCCTGCCGCATTTCTCCACTGTCTGAACCTACCGCGGCGGGCCTCTGTGCTCCTGATCCGAAGAGCGCCTGTCCGTGGGTCCTTGGCGAGGCCCTTAACCCCGCAGCTCCACGGGCGCCCTAGATGGCTGACCGCTCGCCGCGACCCCCAGGTTCGCTCTCACTTCAATATGTGTCTGAGCAGGATGGGATAAGCGAGAAGAGAATTTCCCCACGGGGATTATTAAAGTATCATTATTATTTCAGTGACCATAATTTCGAGTGCCTAAAAAATAACAGCAGGGATATATTTTTTTCTATATATACAGTAAGTCCAATTACACGTTCTCAATTATTCTCTAAGAAAAGTCCATCCATCTTCCAGCCGTTTATCCTGGGGGGTGGGGCAGAGAGGGGCTCTGAGCCGTTTGTCAGGCAGTACAGTTCAAGGCTGGTACACCATGGATGAAAGGAACCAAGTTAATGTGTGTGAAGCAACCGACTCATCAGTCTTTCCTTCAATACTTTGGTCTATAGATTAGACTAATAATTTCGTCATATTCCGACTGCAGGCTTGCTGTAATTACTAAATAAGATACATGTGTTCTATGTTGTATGTCTTTCAATAAAGCGGAATCATTAGCATGATATATGATGTAGCAGGATTGTAATTATTTCGTCTATAGTTTTGAATTTTGGGCTCAGACGGCTCACGTAAAAGATTATATCCACTTTATTTTGCCCTGAGACTAGAGAAGCGCAAGTGCAGCGGTAAATCATGCAGTGATGGTGGAAAAACTCGGAACAAAAGACTGGGATGTAGGGTGTATAATCTACGGGGATTCCGCTGAGAGCACTGACCCTTCTAAAGGGGTTTATCGGTAGTGGGCGGCCTTTTGATCCAATGAAAATTTGATCGCATATAGGCTAATGTACAATGACCGTGGAGATACATGGTTCAGTAGTACTGAATTGTAATATCAACACATACAGAAAAAAAACTAAATGAGACGCGCATATAATTTAATCACCAACGCATGAAATATTAAAAACAACTAGCCTACATTCTAAATTTGGCCGTATAACCATCAGCCTCAAAAAACACCATGAAGTCACAGATAGGCCTAACGCCAACAGCGGCGATACTCCCGGCATTTCTACCAGTAGGCCTATAATAGTATATAATTATAATTTTGCGTCTTGATGTATTAAAATGTTGAAGGACAGTCGTTACATTTCTGAAATATGATAGGCAGGCGCTGATTTAATGAATACGTAGCTTCGAAGATGTTTATGGAAGGGTCACTTAATGGCCAATCCGCGGCCTGCACCTTGAATCCGTCTCCTATCACAGCTAAGATCTTGTGTCTGTTCTTAGCCAAAATAATTTTTTATTTCATAAACCACCGACAGCGATCTATTCTATATCTTTATTTGGAATATGGGAATTTGTGTAATAAACGTTATGGGAATAAACCGGGCAATTTTTGTAAATATGTCTAAAATATTAGGCTACGGCTATACTGCTTTCAATAAAAATGAAAAGGATCGACGTATTTTGATTATATATGCTATTTATCTATTTAGACTATTGTGACACGAATATACTTAATATATTAATTCTTTTACAGACAACTATAGTTATTTACGCGTATAATTGTAAAATGATGTCAATAATGAATGAATGCATGAATGAATGAATGAATGCCTTTATTTGTCATTATATATGAAATACAATGAGATGAAAAGCATCTCCTCCCGTGCTGACATGAAAAGAAAAGAAAAGAAAATTAATAATTAATTATGAAGTATAATCATTTTGTACAGTAACATACCGCATGTTTTAGTAAGTAGAAAGTAAGTTTGGTGAAAAGCAGTTCGTAGGTAAAAACGCATACACCGCTCCCTAAACTGGGGTGCGTTCCCCGAAAGCTTCGTAACGCTAAGTAGCTCGTTATCTTTAGCTCTAAAGATCAATCGTTAATCGTTCTCGAATCCCTTGGTGACTAAATTCATAATCTTGTTTGTAATTTCACGAGTCCTCCGACCCACTCGTTATTGTATGCGTTAATTTGCTGATGTCCTGTCACAAACACAGATTTCGCCCAAAACAGATGACAGAAACACACTGACGCTCTTTTTTTAGACAATATAACAATGTTGATGATATTATATTGCAATACAAAACAATAGCATAGACTACAAATTCGTCCAAAAGGGGCTACTTCTTGTAACAGTTGTGTGTAATTTGAGTGGATAAAATGGTTGTGCACTATTCAGAAACTACTTGAGAATGACCTTGAAAATCAAATTAAATTAAATCGGTTAAAATACGGTGCAGGATAGCAATATACGGAGAGAGAATTAAAATGGGATTGATTTCACATAGATATATATATACATAGTGTAGATGTAACAATACAGCGTAATGTTTAGTATGAATTACACAGCAGATTAGCAGAAACGGCGTACACTAAATCTTCCCCCTCTCAGCGATCACGAAAACGTGCGTTATTTCAAGCACCTACCTGGAAAGTCATGTCACTGTTATTCAGAATGAAAAAGTGCCGCATTGGAAGTGTCAGGTATAGAGAACAAATTATTTGAAGTGTCATTTTGTGCACCATGGTGGAACAGCACTTCATACAATCATGCAAGTCACCCTATCACAGCCATCTCCACGGAAAAGGACTTTTTGGGTGTCTGCATAAGCTAAACGCATATTGTTACAATGATGCAGATATAAAGTATACTTCATTCACTAGTACATCCCAATATATACGTCCACCATCTAGAAAGTAAATCTATTATATACTCATTTATGGTTTGCTAGATTCAATGACATTTCTGTGTTTGAATTTGAAGTGAATTAAGTTCTTCTCCCTGACATTCCAAATAAACATATTACAAGGTGCAGCCAATTCAATTCATATTCCAATTTATGAATGTAATAGGGCACAATTCATAAATTGCAAACAACCCTGGTAGATTCCATAATGAGCTCACCAATCAAACCTGCTATGTGTTCAGTCTCATTCTTTGAACTGGGAAGGCGAGTCACCCCTCACAACCAGCAATGGCAGATAACTACAACTAAACCATGAAGACGGCGTTTGAGACAGCGCCGCCCGGGAAGCCGAGCCACTGGTCTAAATGCTGGTTTGCGGGTGGACATCATACTCGCAACCTCTTGAATCCCATCTGCACATGTCGAAAAGGGTTCTTGGCTCTAGACCTAAAGCAAAATAATCATTTTTATATTTTCAACAAATAGGTTAATTTATTCGGTTTTTATTTTGGTTACTTTGGTCTGTTTATAATGATTTTCTAATTAGTTTATGTTTTTTCACATTTGCATACGTCTGGTGTGGCAATCATATAACTTATTTTACCATTGAAATACGTGGGGTCGATGTTCTTTTTATCGAGAGTATATGCTTTTCTTACGCGGAGATTGAGGAGGAGCCAACAAGCCTGTTCGTTAATTTTGGAATGACGAAGGATTATGGGAAAGACTCCCGAATCTCGTCCGTCCTTTACCTACGACGTACGTTATCTTGTTAGTTATTCGCTAAGATCGATCAGTTACGGGAAACTCACCCCTAACTATCAAATTTAAGTGTATTACACAGTCCTTTGTACATAAGCCTTTGTTTTTCTTGTTTTACTTATTAATGTAAGTCTGCCTTTTACGATATTAACAGAGACTGGAATGTTTAAATTCATCGGAAAAACTGAATCAAACGCTTTATAGAACGAGACAATTGAAAAAGGATAACGATTATGTTTTGAGAAAAAAAAGTTTTAGAATTTGGTTTTGAAGAATTCTAGTGATTTTTTTTTTTAAGTTTGTAACGTTTCTGAGACTGAGCCAGAATACGTATCTACTCAAAATTCTTTTCCAGAAAACAGACAACAGAAATCATACTCCGATTTCGTGCGATGCTTCTAGAACCACTTCGGCTGGGAGCATGTTTCTTAAAATCTACATTCTGATTTTTCAACAACAGTGATTATACATTCACCTCTGAGATGGCATCTCTGTGCAACCCTAATCACCAGATGTCAATGGGCAACATGAAATTTGATCTAAATGGCCATTCAAATATATCGGCTACAGCGAAAAAAACTGTTAACTGAATTTTAAATCCTTACTTTATAAAAAAGTCAACTTGAGAACATCCAATGTGGCAGTGATTAATGGTAGGTCTTATGTGTATGGTTTATATATCTGATATATTAGTTGTCTCCTATTTTGAGCAATTTTCGTTTCCTAAAAATATATTTAGTATCAAACCACAATTATATCACTATTCACTAAACTTTACATAAATAGGCCCATATAATGCAGCCAATGAAATCTTCATTGATAAAAGACAATGCGATAGTATTATATAATTAACATATTGTGAGTAAGATGTTTGTAATTTTGTTTTTACAATTTAAACGTTTAGAATTGTTTTAGCTCCAAAGGATTTTCTACTTTATAAATCATCGGTATCGGCAGTTAATTAATATCGAATGTTAATGTGTGAAATACCTAGATAAAGACGCGGCCAAATCCATCAAATAAATAACATTTATGTTTGCCAACTCACCATGCCAGATTCCACAGCAGAGCTATTTAAGATGCATTTTGGAATAAAACGGACAGTTTTACGTTTTGTTTTAGAACAATCTGGAAAATGGAAGCTAAGCAACGAAATTGTATGACACCGTAATTAACAACTGTCACTCTGATTATATAGAGACATATGCGTCCCATGCATAGTACGATCGTAGCCTAATTGTTTGCATTTTGCTTAATGTATATCTCTATATAGATTCATTTAATAGAAACTAATACGTGATAACTTTAAGTGGGTTTTAAATATCGGTTTTAAATGTAAATACCAGTATAACCTATAGAAGCCGTGTCTATCAAACAAATGCATTATATGTTTAGCAACAGAGGAACGAGGCTGAAGTGTTTGACATGTGGCGCCGTCGAGTGTGTGTATCACTTGTTTCATCCATTTTCTCGGGCGGACCAGGGGTGGAGACTGTAAAATAATTTACCCAGTGTATGACGTGGGTTGTGTAATTTCATGCGAAGCCAACCAAATTGACGACACAAAGAATTAAACTATTGAGAAGAAAATATGAAATATATAGGCCTATACAAATTTTTGTTAGTACGATTGCGCTACAATATGGTTATTGGTGTTTTATGAAGAGGCTATATCTAATTAAGTCCTTTACCATGTTCATCCTATATCAACAATTGAAATTAGACAGTGTGCCAAAGCTACAGACTACCTCAAGAGACTTCTCTGATGTATGCGAAAGGTTAACGCGAGGCGTCATGAAGGAGCGATGCGATGTAATGAACATTTTAAATATTCATATGGATAATTCAGCTTCTTCCATTTACCTCATTGAGAGCCAATTCGCGACTTGGATTACAAGATTGGATTGGTTTCCAGAATGTAATCGGGCAAATACCCAACTGACGAGTTCCAAGAAGCCGGGGGGTGTACTCAGGTTAAACGATGAGTGCCCTAGTTTTAAAATATACCGATGAAACAATGGAACCACAGTGGATGGATTTCACATTGCCCATTCTGCTTGAAAAGGGGCACGGAATCTCCAACTCACATGAGATGATCGGGGTTTGTGTTACACAGAGGTGTTTGCCTAATTAACGGCAGCAGATAAATGGGCCCCAATAACTCTCAGAGAGGACTATGGGTAGATTTCCGAAGCATATAAGGGGCACTTTGCTAGACCTGGGTCTTATAACATAAGCTGCACTGGTTTGTAACAGCTTCTTTTACTGAATCAACATCAGTTTTTTTTTCTATGTGGCGATTGACTATGATGCTTAACTTTATGCTGCGCTGTTTGGGAGTGTGTCCCGGCGGACCTTAGAGACTCGGATCCTCAGGTTGTATGATTTGCTTACCGCAGGCTGATATTCAATTATGCTGCGCGGTGAGGGTTTCATAGCTTAGTACAATTCACCATTCGTTTCGTTGGGGGTCTTGCTTTGGTGTTCTACCCGTGAGCAGTTGAGTAATATTTCATTGCTATTTAATCTGGATGATTTGTACACCAGCCAATAGGAAAAAAAGAAGTAAAAGTAAAGGTTATACTTAGGTGAAGAGCGCTGCATGACATTATTTTTAATTTAACTGATGTATACCTAATATGAATTGCTAATAATTGTGGGATGCGCGAAATTATTACAAATGAATACCCGTAGTATCAAGGTTATTCGCTTTATGGAAGTGCTGACAAACGTACGTCTGGCGTCGCTGTGTGAGAGACGATAACCCGTACATTAATGGCCATCTGGATGCGGACATTTGATCCCAGCCTATCGTTAATAAGCTTGATAACTGCAGGCTCAGCGCAAAGTCAGTTTTACAAAAGATTTTACGACAAATGTTGTTGTTATTAATATTGTTAGGCCTTTAATAATGATAATGATATTATTATTATTATTCATTGTGTTTTTAGTAGTTGTATATCAAGTGAAATATTTTTGATGTAAGATTCGCGCCTTACGTTTATCCATTATTGGTTCCTCGTTAATTTAATTTGCCTTGAAATGAGTAAATGTTAATTTGAATATCATTTAATATAAAATAATTGAATAGGTAGGTGTAGCTGTTGTGTGTGTGTTTATATATACATATACACGCACTGCAGGCCCGTATTTAAATGGTAATCCTTCATTATTGGCATGTACTGTATATTATTGCCTTTGTGTTGGGGAAAAGGATCATGTAGGCTATGATATGAAGTAGACTATTAGGCATTTCAAAGCGAATTGTTATTATATTAATCAAAAGCGTATATATTGTCACTTTGTATCAATACCTATTTAGCGGCCTCTCAAAGCTGGTAGGCCTCTAAACTGTTATTGTAGTCAAAGGCCTCTAAATTGTGCCTGCATTTTCTACTCCTGGGGAAAGGGGCACATCTCGAACATGTGGTGAACATTTAGAATATTGATGTAATCGTGAGATTTACTATGATAAATAACGATATGTCGTACACTGTGTGATGGTAAATAATTTTGAATAATTGCTAGACTATACCAGTGCATTAAAATCACAATTCTGCTTTATATTTTCCACACATGAAAATTACACAATGCTTTCTATTTATTAGTGAACATCCCTTTGGTTGGCATGTTGATATATAAATGACAGGATAATGTTCTTCTTTTGCGTAGTCTAAGAAGTGATGGGTGGGACAAAATTAATTCACCCGAAGGGCAACACATGCGCAAAATCAATTCACCCGAAAGGCAACACATCCGCTCCAAGCTGTCTGCTTAGCCCGAGTCGCTATCGGGTTTGGAGCTCGTGCGCTGAAGAGGCACGGCGAGTTCCACGTTAAATAGCACCTGGGCCAGTGACATTGCAAAACGTGAAAGACGGGAGGAGGGCTCGATTATTCTTTCGCCACTAGGGTAAGATGCTTACGACCTAACTATCTTTCCACTGGTAAATCACCGCCAGTGCAGCCCAAACAGACAGAGCTGCTTTGGGGCAGAAGGAGGACCTTATGTCGGGAGGTACTACCGGGAGTGGTTTCAAGCTATAGCGGGCGGAACCTGCACCTGCACGGCTCGCTGTGTTGGAGGTTGAACCATTCCGCAGGTAAAGGCATCGAGGAAGAGAGAGACTTACAGACTGGGTAATGGGGGAGGGCGGGGTAAAGGGGGATCGTTCAACCAAAACTGTTATTTGATACCCAGGAAGTCGACCAAACCGCCCGGATCTCTTTTGTTTCGTTGATATTAGCCAGTTTTGTGATGAAGTAGCTTCGTTGATTTTAATGTAATCGAATTTACTGCATGCAAACAAGATGTACTAAGCTGTGCGCAATATTTACGGTCTCCACGGTACGTGAGCATCGGAGTGTCCAGGCACCACCCACCTACAGAATTCGTTGGTTTTGTACCTGTGCGTGTTTATGAATAGTGTAGGTCAGAATCGTCAAAAGCTATGGAGCATGTGAAACAGGGTCTCAGTGCTAGATACTCTAATTATAAATTAAGTACAGTGCACAAGTACTGCATAGAGAACTGTATGTATTTGTGTTTTATTCATTTTCGTTATCAAAGTACTTACGCTGACGTCTCAAAACACCTGGAGCAGGTAAAGCTTTTAAATTATGGGACAAATCATGTAATTGTCAACAGCATGAACGTGCAAATGTTGACCCGGTGTGAATTTTGATTACAGCAGCGCATGTTCGTAAATACGCTAATATATAGTGCCATTCTGATGTTTCCATTATTATCCAGAGTTTTCTAGACGGGCTGCAGTTGCTTCTGACTTTTTACTTCGTAAAAAATAATTATTATTTATTTTCGACTGAAAAAAAATAATTTGGTTTCTTTTTCTGTTCGTTCTACACGTTTCAGATGTTTTTTGACGAAAGACTATCAAAACGGCTCCGTTTGACTTGGGATTATACTGAAAAATTCTCCAAAAAATGTCTCTTTACATGCAAGACAAAGTGCCTTTTGTGCTGAAGAAACTACGGAGGAGGGGGGCAGGGGCGTTTAATTTTCAAAGGATCTTGCTTGGATGTTTATTGTTGAACTTCTCCTGTAGAATTTCCGAATTTACCGTTTTAAAAGTTCAGTGTAGGCTATGTGTGTTTTCAGTTCATTCACAATTGCTCTTATTCGAAACTATTACCGGGATAAAGTTTCATTTATAATTTATGTAATACGTTAATTTCGTTTTGACAGGAAGAACATACTATCGAACAGCCAATAAGATGCAAAATATTACTGATAACTGATGGCCCTCAACATGTATAATTGTATGAGTAAATAAATGGTATAAAGTTAATTTAAACAAGTCGGAACACTCTTTCTCTGTACATACTACATATCTCTCATTCGACATGGTTTAGCATTATAAGACTTATTAAGAATTATATATATTTTGCAAGAAGTTTTGTTGAATATTATGAGATATTTTACTTTTAGAATGTGGCACATGTCCTAGTATTTAAAAATGTATCTGGTGCTTATTATTATTTCTATTCTTCTTCTTCTTCTTCTTCTTCTTATTATTATTATTATTATTATTATTATTATTATTATTATTAGGTTAATTGAA
>JABFEA020000067.1:24847544-24858395 GCA_019775915.2 Cyphomyrus plagiostoma
CTGGTAGAATTCACTGTGAAAGCGCACCATCAGTGAATTACCATAGGGCCATAAACAGAGCAGAGAAAGAACCACGCAGTGGTGCACCTTTGATTTTATTTTATTTATTTGGCTTTTTTGTCTCTATCTGTGGTGGCAAATTTATTGCCTCCTTATCTACTGGGGGGGTCAGGGTGACACAGGACGCTCACTGGTTAAAATTCCATTAATCTTTTAAGCTTCCGGGTGACCTACCTCGCCCTTCTTTGCCTATTTTGGCACTAGCACATTTTTGCTTCTGTATAAACCCTTTGAGCAATTATGTGTAGTGCCAATATAGGAAGAGAGAGACGTACAGCGACATCTTTGGTCACGTGGAGAGCGGTGTGAAGCCTTTTTCCACTATAAAGTGTTCTGAGTAGTAACACAATATATCGTCGAAAATATTTACAACTTGGATCGCGTCATATCTACATTTCGGGTAAAAGGACCTTGCAGCTTACAAATGGAGTGTCCAGAATGGTTTCGCTTTGCTTTGAGATGAAGTCATCTCTGCTCAGTCGGAAATCTAATGCACCCCCATCTGAATGATCGCCTTTGTGGGAGAAATGTCTTTCATCTTTACTCTTATTATTCCATTAGTTTCCTTTTCTGCATAATCACAAGTTGTGAAAACCTCTATGTCAGTGGTGTTTCACCATCTCTTGTAAATTCTGTACCTTAGGATTTTATATTAGGCATGCTGACTGTTTGTTTCCTGTGTCAGTATGTATTTTCATTATCCCACGTGTAGACTGTCCACTTTTTCTTTTGTCGTCTTTATGTATTTTTTCCAGTCTACATTGAGCAATAGCCTCCTATGATAGAGGATTGTTCTGATCGATCTCCTTGTTCTATGCCTCTTGTAACCTGAACCTCAGACTCCCATGTGGTGGCTGATATTTGATGGATGTGTGGAGCTCTTTTGGGAAATGGTCCTATTGAATCATTGCAAGGCTCCAGAAGAATGTTGATGATGAAGTGACCGAGGAAGAGGACACCACACTTCCCGTCTTCACTTCTTCTGGCCCTCAGGAGATTTCTGTGCTCCAGCCTGCAAGAAGCAGGCCAATGAGACAGGATGAGATCTTTTGCGTCTGCCTAGGATTTTCTTTTTCCACATGAATTTCTTCAAATTCATCAATGGCTTTCTTTCCAAGATTAATTAACAGCCTTCTTCAAATTGGACTTGTAAGAACATTTAATTTCAGGTTGTAGAATTTTTTTGTTTCTCTGTTTTTCTGTATTTGATTCTACTTCTCAAAGTGCTCCTCAAACTAGTCTGCATCTATCTTATAATGATTCTTCAACCTTCTGTGTCTGCTTGTGTGCTTTGTGGTGATGGGGCCCAGTGACAACCTGCCAATGTGATATTTTACAGGGATTCCTGAATGCATTGCAGACTCTGGCGGTGTTTGGCAATGGTAGAACTCACACTGGTGAGGTACATGGATCCGGTGGTTCTAGACTTGCCAACTATTGCCTGAGACCTTTAGCCCAGTCCCTTGCTCCTCATAGACATCACTTATTCCTGTTACTTTCTCCCTGCGGAACCTCAGAAAACAGAAGATTTGAGGCTAGCATCCGTTCGCTTCTACGTCTGGTAATACGGAAAGCGAGTGACTGCAGGCAGTACAGAGAGGCTGAAACAGGAAGTGCCACTCTGTTGCCCTCAGTCTCAGAGCATCCAGAGACAATGTTGTACTTACGGCTTATGCGAGATGCAGGAACGCTGGGTAGCTAAGTGTAGTAGGTGGTAGACAACATTCACTGCTCTTGATGCGTGTATTTTATTTTGCTGGGCTTCCAAGTTATCATCTGGTTACGCAAAGTGCAGCCTTTTTTTGTTTGTTATTTTGTCCTATTCTGTTTGTTATAATGGTTCATTTTTTACAGTTCAGCACTTTGGTAGTCGGGAGGGAAGCCTGTCTTTATTTTTGTTTCAGGCTTCCATTCTCAGCTGCTCGTGTTGGCATGTACTGCTGTTATGAAAGAAGATCAGTAAGTGTTGAGATCAGTGTACATTTAATGAAATAGCTAATATTAAGCAGGGTGTTAATGGTAATTCCTCCCACTCCACTATGGGTGTGTCTCTTTCATTTCTTTTTTTAGATTTTTGGCAAGAGCTGCTCCAGAGCTGTGTCACAATTACCTGACCACGCAGTGTCGTTTTACACCCGCCATTAAGTTCCAGGAAAAGAATGACCTTGTCGCAATCTTTATTTGCCTGAATGAATCATTTGTTTTCGCCAGCAGCCCAGGAGTGAGATTTGCCTGGTTAGCAGGCTAAGGCAAGAAGTCTGTGGATTAATGCATCACAATGGTACAAATGTTTCCCATAAAATGTACCATTTCACAGCTAGGTGGCTCTACCAATTCCCCGTGATAAACAAGGGTGGTGCCTGATCTTGGGTTGTGGTGACCCAATTTTACTTTGAAAGCTTTATGAAATGTGCTGAGAAACACCTGTACCACAGTTCTGGGCTCTTATCACAGTGGGCTCTCATTGAAGCTAATCCATACCCAATACTGAACGCAGAATGATTTCTAGTGGTTGCAGTGAATGTTATGTACGTATGTGCTAAGCCAATTCAGGGCAATTCAAGAACTATCCTGAAGAGTACCAGTGTTGATTCTGGTACCTTTCATTTACTTATGTTCATTGTCCCCCTCCTCCCCCATATTTATGCATCTGATGGTACTGGAGTTAGAGGGAAGCTTCGGAGTCCAGTTTCACTGTCTCACATACTCTCCCTGCCCCTGGCCAGCAGACACGCATCTCCCACAGGCTTTCCTGAGAGGCACTTGGGTGTCAGCGAGCCGGACAGACTACCTGCTAATGCACAGCAGACATTAGCGTAACGTGATTATGTCGCTCATTATTAGCTGTATAGAGTGGTGCTGACTGCAAGTGGCGTGGGCAGACAGTGTCTCACCCATCGGATGTGTTTTCTGGGGACAGGGAAGAACCATTAGACGGAAATGGTGGGGGGTGCTGCTTGGGGCCGAACATTTAACAAAGATTCTGGTCTATATCTATGAAGGGAAGGTGCTCTTTAAACGGGTATTGAACCTTAATGACTTAAGTGGAAATTTAACAAGGTCATGTTTTTGTAGTTTTAAGGGGAATTGCTTGTCAGCACGTGTCCCCTGCATTTCCTGGGATGGACTCATCAGAGCTCTGTATTAGATAAGGAATTATGGAAGATGATGAAACTGTTTGTTAAATTACCCTAGTCAGATATTGTCCATAATGCTGATAAGTCTTCTGTAGTCAAAGAGGAATTGACCCAGGCGGTTCAGTATTTTTGACAAGAACTTTGTTGGCATATCCCTTGGCTGGGGACCTTGACCCCCACCTTTCTGTTGGCTAGTAATAGCAAAACCAAGGCAATGGTAAGGACGGGATTAGGATTTGTCCTTGTACCACTGTGGACAGGCTGAAGGGGGTGGGGGAACACAAGCCCCTGTGATAAGAAACTATTAGCGGAGATTAAAGCTTTTCCCCCATGTGTGCAGGGCTCCAGGAAAAAGAGGTCCTCCCCCAGGGGAGCTGAAGTGTACTGGTGTTGAATCAATAGCTCTGGCACCTGCTTACTTTAAACTGCCACTCCAAATGGGCTCAAATTAGTTCTTCTAAAAATTCTCTGTTGACAATGTTGATGGAGGGTGTCATTCTTATGCTTCACATTTACCTGAAATGGACATGTGGAACCCTCTTGTGGGTTCATCACCTGCAACGAACGCTGTAGAGCAGGTTCATCACCTGCAACGAACGCTGTAGAGCAGGTTCATCACCTGCAACGAACGCTGTAGAGCAGGTTCATCACCTGCAGCGAACGCTGTGGAGCAGGTTCACCTGCTGACTGGGGGTCCCCAAGGACCAGATTGGGAAACACTGCAGTAGAGCATTACCTGAAGGCACAGTGGGAGGTGCTGCAGGAGTATGAGGTAGTGGGGTCACTCCAGTGTGCCTTACAGTCCCTGTATGATTGAGGTAAGACATGGCATAGGTGGCACAAAAAAATAAGTTATTTAGAATGTGTTGAAGGTCCATCTTGCCTCAGCTCTTGTTTGTGATTTTAATGTACAGGATGTCAAGATACAGCTTTTGCTGGAAGAGCTTCTGCTTTGGAGGGCTAGTGGTGACACCTCTGCTATCTGCAGATGAGGTTATGCTTCTGGCAGGGGCGATGCCATGGACTATAGGAGCCCTACGCGACAACTCCGTTGGACCCCTCAACTCTCCTTCCCCCGATATGGCAAAATTTATCACCATTATTTTAGCCTGAAGTGAAAGTTAATAATGTAAAAAAAAAAAAGAAAAAAACAATTTAATGAATGCAAGTCCTTTATTTTCACTTTTGTGAAAACAATACACAAATAAAGCAGATTTGTCAATGCAATGTACTGGGAAATTAACTGCCCTCAGGGGGGGGCTTCTCCGCTCAGGGCCACAGGAAATTGCCTTCCTTGCATGTCCTGTTGCCACACCTCTGGCCTCATGTAACCAGGACCTCTAACATGCACAGTTTGATGCTGAATGAGAAGTGGCAGGGATTAGAATTAGCAAAATCTGAGGCATTGGTGCGCTCTCAAAAAAATGGATTTCTCCTTTCAGCTGAGTCATTCCTTAGTGAGGAAATATAACAGGATCTCGCTCATGAATGATAGCAAAAGGGCAGATTTGTTTAGTGACCATGGTTTTGCAGAACTGTGGTGGTGAAGAGAAAACAAAATCTGTCTCCATCCTCACCTTTAGGTCACCAGCTGTTGGTAATGACTGAAAGGAGGAAGTCACAAGTACCATCTTAAGGGCTTGAACTGAAGGCAACTGGACTTTTTTTTCCTGATGACGTTTCACCTCCCATCCAAAAGTTGAGAACTGAAGAAACCATTCAAATGAGAGGTGAAGTATCTTCAAAAAATTGAAAAAGTCCAGTTGCCTTCGATTCAAGCCCTTAAGATTATTACGTCCTGGACGACTAAGAACCTACATAACCTATATGTCACTAGTACAACATGCCAAAATGAGTTGCATACTTTCCTGGCTTCTCTTTTGCAGGCTGTGACAATCCAGAGGAACCTCATAACACAACTTCCACTACTCCAGATCAAGAGGAGCAAGCTGAATTGTTTTGCATATCTTACAAGGATGTCACCTGGTCAACTCACAAGGGTACTGAGGCTGCTGTGGCCCCAGGCCAGAACCAGGTGTTGGAGAGACTACAGTTTTGGGATGGATCTTTCAACATATCCCCCTTGTATTAGCATAAAGTGCTGTTCTATTAGCATTTTTAATGTGAGTTTATAATTAAACTTCTACCAAGCTGGTGACAACATGTGTTTGGGTGTCTAATTTAAAGTGGTCTTCTGACTGGATAGGGGGAAACATCTCCCCAAATGGATTTTCCCAGTGCGATGTAGGTCTAGCAGTGCCATCAAAAACCCAAACCCAAAGTTTTTTTTTTTTTTTAAAAAAAAAAAACATTTTAATTGGATTTTTAAAATCAGGTTTAAACTCACTGGGAACAAAAAAGTATTTTTGTGAACATTAAATGATTTATTGAAGAACTGTCCACTCTGATTAGTAGGTAACTGCATGCTTCACGTGGCTTTGCATCAAAAAGTCAACCTACTCTAAATTCTGATCAGTTCCAAAGGCCGAATAGACCAGACATGTTAAACTTACATTATTATTCACAATTAACATTATTCAAAAAACACACCTTTGAGGTAAGATCTGGCATGAAAGAAATACATATCAGCACTAACAAATGTTGACCATTTCATATAAAGTGGTAAATACAAGAGAAAGCACTTCCTATAGTCATTAAACCAAAGCAGTAATGTCTGCACTGCCCTTCCAAACAGAACCAGTCAGTACGTACTGGAGTGTTCGCTTGGGACAAGCCCAATAAACTGAAGTTTCCTGTCCACTGGGGTCTTAGGGGAAGGGGGGCGGTTCCCACACACAACACATGCATCTCTCTGAAAGAGGACCCGCACTCAGCACATGACCTCTTGGCCCATGGGGGTGGGGGGCACTACCCACAGCTGTCCTGGCAAAGATCTTCGAGGGACAAGAAACCTGGAGTGCAGCTTAACCCTCAAGCACACGCACATTTGGTTTGGAATCCACCACCATCACACACTCCAAAAGTCTGAGCAACGGCCTGCATTCTACATCTTGGTCTGTTTTACCTGGAATTTTATAGTAAGCAATGTACATGGAGGCTTCAGCAGAAGTCTGTCTGTCTGTGTATCTACCTGAGGAATGACACGGCGCCTATAAGCAGAGGGCACGGTGATTATAGCACCAGCTAGAGGCATTTTACTGACGAATCTGAGGCCTGAAATCTGTCCAAAATTATGGTATTGGTATTGAATGGGGAGAAAAATTCTAGTGTATTGTAAGCTGTTAATGTATAAACTGAGAAATCCCCAGTCCACCTCATGCACTTCCAAAAAATGCTTAAAAAGGATGTGGAAAAAATTGCTCTAACTATATTTACACAAAATGCATCTGTACATTACTCAGTCATATCCAACAAGACTAAGGAAACCCAACCGACTCAAGTATGGTTCTCTTAAAGGAGAACATGGGGGAGATTGGCACGTCCTAGCTTGAAACGCAAGGGAATCCAGTGAAGTCACCGTCATTGCTCCAAGGTCACGACCTCTACCGCCTGCCCGTCCAGAGTGACTGTGTTTTCGATACGTGTGGCGACAGGAGCCATGGCGACCTGCACAGGGCGGTTACCCTGCGCGAGGCTGGTGACCACAGTCTGGTACATGCTGACGGGGATCTGGACGAGCCCTGCAGAGAGACAGAAGAGTAAGTGGGGTCTGTCTGTTCGCTGGCGCAATCACAGGAGCATCTATCTCCGTAATAATGACGGGTAACCTTCATGTTATCTAAAAAGGCTATAGCTAGAATATACAGGATGGCACTTTCTGTTGAGAAAAAAGCTCTGCTCTGTAAAAGGAACATCCAGGAATAGACAAACTTCTGAGGAGTGGTCAGGTAATGGGGAAGGGAGGAAGCCCTGACTAACTCAGGCCCTGCGCCACCTTCCTGAATGGAGGGAGGGGGGAGGGTGGACTCAGACTCACAAAAAGCTCACAGAAGGCGAAGCATGCAGCTGGAATCCCCTTCTGATGGATTAGACTGGATCACACAGATCTACTGGACATGTACGCACACCATCTGTCCCAGAGGAGCCCCGTGGATTAGAATGTCCAACCCCCAAGAGAAGTGAGGGAGAGGTGGGCTCCAGCTGGCCAGGATTAACCTGAGCTTCATTGTTTTAAGCAGCACTGACATGTCCATTATTAATATCATTATTATAGTCATCAGCACGTCATCCTCTGCATTCATTCCTAACTGTAGCCTGTATCTGCAAATACGTGAGCCCTGTCTGCCAGTACAGCTAAATAAATTGATGTTTGGATTAATGGCTTTGCACTGAGACCTATACTAATTGTACTTTTAAACAGCGAGGTGCCCTCCGTGCGGTTAGAGGTCCCGGTAGGGCCTTAGGTACCTACCGCTGGCGTCCTGCACGCCGGCCAAAGCTCCCACTGCAGCCGCCGTCTCCCCCGCCAACACAATCTGCCCCCCGCCCTGCAGGGTGGCCTCTGCAAGTGTCGCCACTGCGTGGGCTGCTGCTTCACTGCAACCACACACACTGGTATTCATCACCACATATTTATTACCTGGGAGGCAACATAAGTGTGTCATCTGTTGTCTTGATAACAGAATCCCAGGCTTTTTACTTTTAAGCCGTTGGTCGCGAGCAAGCCTGATGCATTTGGGGGGGGGGGGGGTGTCCTCATATCCAGTCTGCTCTGCGCGCCTGCTCAGCCAGCCTCAGGATTAAAATAATCCAATGAGCAGAGTGGATGCTGAGTATTTCAAGTCTGCTCTGATAGCTGCTTTCAAATGGGGTGTGGAGCCGGGGACAGCTACACAGGCCTTGGAGGCTGCAGGTGAGTAATCAATGACCAAAAGGCACTACAGTGCCCAGCAGAGACAGCACCCCCTGCTGGTTTGCTGATTAACTTCAGGCTCACTTTCGCCTTGGATCTGGCACATGAGAGATTTGAAGGGCTGTCAAATGAGGTGAAGCATGTCAGGCTGATGCTGTGTTTTTATGCACGTGGCCTCAGTTGTTCAGACGTGCATCATGCTGAGTGCCAGCCACTTCGGAGCCTAACTAGGATCAGCAGCAAAGAAGTTTGGAAACCCAGATGATGGCAGATTAATACAGGGCAAACTGCGAGGAGAGATCCCCCCCCTCAGATTACCCCTCCCAATAGGCAGACTTCTGGAGAGGCTAAGCATAACCGATCTTCCCCTTACGCACAGACCGGGTCCTGGAACAACTTAAACCCAAATCCAATTAGTGGTGACATCGACCCTTCTTCACAAAACATAATCACCACCAGTCATTCAGTATATAAAAGGATCACCAAAAGATTTCTCTCAATCAAATAAATCAGTGACGTCTTTCCAATAGTTTGGATATGAAACATTTCAACGACGGAGACACAAAACATCAGTGCTCAAACCCAGAAACTGGATGCATTGTACTTTGTGACCTAGACCAAAGGTGTCAGACTCCAGTCCTGGGGGGCCCGAGCCATGCACATTTTTGGGTTTCCCCTCATTTAACACACCTGATCTTGTGCTAATTACCATACAGCTCTTGAACTGAATCATTTGTGTGGGAACAGGGAAAGAACTAAGCTACACAAGGCTCTGCCCCCTAGGACTGGAGTCTGAGACCCCTGACCTAGACTATATACCAATATACCTGTATATAACCATGGGTATATACCTGTATACCAAACTTTGGTTATGCGTGTCAAGCGAGTCTAATGGCAGGCTAGGTGGCTGGTTCTAGTTTGTTAAGAGGGTTAATACCAGTTGCCCCACCCCACAAATTTTGGGGACAATTCCTAAAAAGGGGGTCATTAGTCAGTGCAAATGAATGGAGGGTTGGGGGTGAGGAGTATGCGTAGAGCTGAGGCAGCTTGGAGATTGTAAGCTGCTTTTCCGCCCTAGTCTGGCAAGGAAATCTGTCTCAGCACCTGTCCACAATACCCCCACCCATTGCCCTGATGAGTTAACATCAGGCAAACGGCCAAAATACCCCCCCCCCCCCTTTCCAGGACCAGACTGCTGGCCTAACGACAACAAAATTAAAGGCTGGAACAAGAACATACACCATACAAAAGTCAGTATTTCTACAGAAATGCTGCTCTCCTATTGAACTGCAGCCAAAAATTGAATGTAAACCCACTCAAGTAAACCATCATAAAAAAAACTTCTACATATCCATAAATGACCTCATGCATATCAAATTTACCCAGCAACAAAGCTGGATATATCCCAAGACAATGAGATAATTTGAGGCAACTTCCCACAGCAGTGAATCCCGTGGGATTTAAGAGTACAGCATTCCGAGTCCTAATGCAGTGACCTTAATCATTGCATACTGCTGGCTGGTACTGCCACTAGAGAGGGTCACACGAAAAACAAGGTAGGCATGTCCAATCAGGAAATCGTGCTTCTGTGTGATAAACAGCCATCCCAGAGCTCCGGGGATCACAGGTAACAAGCCCCAAGGGGGGCTGATTGTGGGCACAAGTCTCCACCCCGAGACCAAGGGAGGAACATTGTGGAAACAGCCCAGAAGAGCTAACACTGCCGCTGCCTTGCCCTGCCCACTGTTACACTTAAACCATCATGATTCAGCCTTCGTATCTAATAATGCAATACAGCATTGGTACCCGCACACACAAAACACGTTCCACTTGATAAGTGCCTCTTGTCCAAATCACCCGGAAATAATGCATGTTGCTCTACAAAAGAGCCAAATCACTGTTTCCTGCACTGGCCCTGTGACTTGTGTTTTCCAAGAAAAATATTCTGAGAAGCCATTTTCATGAACTCCATCTCTCTGTTGTTAAATTCTTTTGGCTACGTAAACTACACTAACGTGAGAAGCGTGAGTATAACACAACAGGCAGGACACGCGGTGATCCATCAAATCTATTTTCCTACCTCAATTGTTCCCCTGCCAGTCATCCCAGCGTAACCCGATTCCCACAGGCCTACGAACCTGTTGAGTGCCATGGTGACCGTGGCTCCAGCCTGCAAGTCCTGGGTAGCTGCCACAGCGGCCTCTGCTAGTGATGCCACAGCCTGCGTGGCCTCTGATCCCTGGGGTGTCTGGATGGTCATCTCTCCTCCCTGTAGCGTGGCCCAGTTCTGCTCCACCTGCATCGGTTCACAGGGACCATCTGCATTCCCAGACATGATCCCGGAGCGTTTTAGCCAGAAGTGCAGCCCCGGCTGACCCGCTCACCTCTCCATCAGCCACGGTGGAGTAGTTCACCTGGGCCACAGTCACAGTGGCAGGCAGTTCCGAGGCATCAGCTAACGTAGCTACAGTCGCCCCAGTTCCTACCTGAGCACAGATGGAAGATTACAGCCGGCCGACATGTATTCAGTCACCTTAACACATACAAAAGTCAAATAATAGTAGTCAGACAGACAGAAACACTATTGGGCCTACAGATCATAGGTAAATTGCCTGACTGTTTAGGTATCTAAGAAAATAGACATCAAGGGTTTGCAATCCCAACATGGCCAGTCTCAACCCAAAACAGACCATTCAACCCTAGTCCAGCCTAAGGTAGAAAAAAATGCACAAGCTCAAAGCACCGATCTAGCTTAACAGCTTCTAGTAGGGCTGCACGATTTGGGGAAAATATCCAATCGCGATTTTTCTGACAGAAATTGCGATTACGATTTGATTTGCG
>JABFEA020000067.1:24858495-24869239 GCA_019775915.2 Cyphomyrus plagiostoma
CCGACGTGCTGTGTAATGTATATCCTAAATCGCGAATTTTGCGACTTGCTAATCGCGTTGTTTGAAATCGCGATTTCAATTTGAAATCGATAAATCGTGCAGCCCTAGCTTCTAGCATACCATATTACTTCACAACCTAGCCTAGCCTGGCTTAGCAGCTCATAGCCTATGCTAACCTAAGCCATCTTAACCTAGCACAGCAATGCTAAGCACAGCAAAGTCCTGGTCATTGCTCTAGGGCTGCCACAAGTAGCAAAGCTCTTGTGCCCCAACACAGGCCCTACAGAAACTCACTTGTATAAGGGACACAGTGCCGTCAGGGTTGCTAATGGTCTGCACCACAGTCTGCGAAGGTACCAGGTGGGCAATGCCATGGGTGACAGCAGCGGTGGCCGTGGTCACGTGTGTTTGGGGAGCCTGCTGGTCCTCGAAGGCGTAGAGCAGATCCTCACGGCCGTGCTGCTTGTAGCAGTTCTTCACAATGGTCCTCAACGCTTGCGTCCACGATACCTGTTTGGGAGAGCGAGGTATTGTCTGAGCGTCAGCCTGCCCCCACCAGTGCACTCCTCTGCATGCATGTCATCACTGGGGGGTGTTTATCTGGAAAGTGTTGGCCAGTCTCCTGTCCTAATATTCCACTACTGGCCCCCAAGGCCTCCAACCCAGTAGCCTGAGGTCACAACTGCAGACCCACCCTCTGCTTCTGCTCCTCGGTGCGCACGTCACTGCGGACGTTGGCCCAGGGGATGTCGTCTGGCCACCACACAGGCTTGCAGCTCTCCTTACCCCAGCCGGGCTTCCCCCGGCCCGTTGAGTACTTCAGCATCTCGGGGATGAAGGCCCGCAGCTGGGCCTGCATCATGGGGCAGACGAATCATAACCATAAAGAATCAACCTGACTCAGTGGTACGTCAAGCATGAAGCATGACGGGACACGGTGAATTTTTACAGTTAATACGAACGGGCAAGCATACGTAGTCCTGTTTCAGGACCCGGTACTGCAGGCACAGGTTAACTTTGCGAGGGATCTTTTCTTGTAAGATTACATCATCATCACTCAAAGCTACTGAAAGGTGATTCCAAACAAACTGACAGACACGTTTACCACCATTTCACAGCCCTCTGAGCGTTTCTGGCCCTGAGTCGCACTCTAACAAAAAACAAAACCCTCAGGCTCCCCCTCTAATCCCCACAGATTTGCACCCACCCCCCGTCCTCTTTACAGAGGCTAATATTCTATCACCAAAATGCCATCTGCTCAGTTCGGTCTTGAAGCCTCAGCACATTCCAGTTTGGACCTGGAACTGAGCTACATGGAGGCCTAAAGCAGGACCCATCTTTGCGGCCACAGTCAGGTTAGAGTCAGCTGATATTGGCAAACGATATCCCGTCGTTTTAAAATCTGAACTCAGATCCCCATATCAGGTTCTCCTGATGACACACCATATATTTATATGCCTCCACCCAACCCCAACATCAATTATTTAATTGACAGCAGTAGAAAGCATATCATGGCATTGGTCAGTCCTACACAGCACAGTGTCCAGTGTAGGACGTATCTTACACTTTCTGGGTTTCATTATAAATTAAAAATGGCACAAAAAACTGACTTGGGACCTCAATACAGAGCACTAAGAATGTTCTTATCCTGGCCCATTGTTCAAGACAAAACAAGGTGTCTTATTGCCTGAGTTTGCAGTTTGCTTGTGCCCAAGTCTGTTAGTATAATGAGACTAACAAGTGACTGTGAGTCGGGTTCCACCTTAAGTCTGGTTCATGCACGCTGTCCCACCACTGTGGGGTCTCCACTCTGACTCCCTGGCAGCCCCCATGACCACAACAGCACACACAATACTCACAGGTGAGTGAGCCACTGAGGATGTTCAGGAAAATCTTGGGTTCCACCTACACTGAATGCCCATGAATCCTTGACAGCTGGTATAATTATAGGTGAAGGGGAGACTGGCTTCTGCGTTAGTCCACAGGGAGCCAATCATCAGTGAGATACTGGGGCCAGGTGAGCTGGGAGGGCCAGTTAATTATAGGCCCGTGCACACCTCGGTGTCAACTGGTGCTCCCTAGGGCCAAGAACTTCACCACTCCCAGAAACCCTTCCACATCTCTGCCGGTGTGTAGAGCGGCACACCAGACCTACTGACAGCTGTTAGCAGGGGCTGATTAAATGCTGGATAGGCCAGGTATGCACTCCTTCCATCCATCCATTTTCTATACCCACTTATCCTATATTAAAAAAAATTCTACTGGAAACTTCACTCACACTGGGGTTGAGAGAAGATGTTGTTTTGGGGGAGCTGGAGTGACCCTTCAGAGTGTGTCAGCATCATGCCATCACAGCAGCCTAATTCCACAGCAGTAGACGTGACATTATTAAAATAGCAACTCGTACGGACAAAAGCAGCAGAAAAAGCACCACTACTGACTCACTGGGAAACCAGCAAGCAAAATCCTTCATGACAAGAAAAATATGATTCAGAATAAAGTCCCTTGCGTGCGATAGGCTTGGCAGAACATGACAGCAGGAAGAGAAGCGTTCAGGCCAGTGCATACGGTACCTGTGTCATCTTGTCCACAGATACGGGGATGCCATCGATGGTGAGCGGCGGGAGTTCAGAGCTCAGCTCAGGGGCGGGGGGAGCGTGTTCCGCCAATGCATTCTCTAGGTCATCCAGGATCATGCCCTTGAACTTCCTCACCTGCAAGGGACAGCGGTAAGCATGTTGCACGTGGAACGATGAGGAAGGAAAGTCTGCAGATGGGCACAAAATCATACTTTGGGGTGTAGCAGACTCACCACATTCTCCAGTGGGGCAGCGCCAAACACCTTGAACACCGCGTTGGGTTTAGAGGGAGAGATGCACAATACGATGGCCTGCTGACCCACCCGGGTCGTGTACTCATCGAGGGTGGCTCTCAGTTTTCTGCAGAGAAGTGCAGACAAACCACTCCTCATTACCTCACAAGCTTCAGTCCTGCTTTTCAGAAGGTAAAAATACTGGCTGAGAAATTACGGCTACTTTGCCTTTGGCCCCATCTGGTGGTTAGCAACGGAAATTTTTTTTTTTTTTTTATATATAGGTTGTCTTGAATACAGTAGAACTTTGTAACTGGACCTGGAACTTGACCATTCCTGATAAAACTTGTATGGATCGAGATGCATCTATGATGGGCTGACCCACAAAGACAAATGGACCTACTAGGATGCTGATGCATATGAATCGCTCTTAGTCTTGAGGTATCTCTCAACCGAGATTGACGTGTAAAAGCTGTGTTCGGTGTGAATTTTTTTGTACTTCATCTACAGTACATTTAGTGATACAGTAATCATTAGGGGTGTTGAAATTAATCTCATAATCGATGCATCGCGATGCAGACGTGGACGATTCTGCATCGATGCAGTGACAGAACATAATCGATTATATCATAATGACAGTGCTTGGTGATTTCCTGGCGGCAGCATAAAAATTCTAGTTAAAAAGTAGTTCCGGTAGTGACTGTGGCTACCTGAACAGAGTACAGCGCTGCTCCGTGTAGGAGTAATGGTGCTTTCGATTATTTCTCTCCAAGTCGGAACTCGGATGAAAACGCCACAAAATGTCGCTAAAAATGTCACTTCCTGTCGGAAACACGCCTCTTATTACGTTGACGTCGGAAAACAAATTTTGTTGTCCGAGTTGCCCCTGTGACGTAATTTCAACATGGCGGCTTACACACTCAACAATAATTCTATTTTATAAATCTTTAGAAATGTTTATTTTGTTAAATGTATTAATAGTTATACCATATCATGACCGTAAAGAGTATCCTATCATGCAATATGAGTTTTTTTACTTGTTAGTGTTTTTGGTTTGTTTGTAGTTTGCCTCTCGAAAAAATATTGCTATGAATGTGATAAAATATTTTATAAAGCTTTTAATACGATTTGACTATTTCGTGTTTCTTGTTTGTTTGTCTCTTGGAAAAAATAATCTCACTCCAAATCTGCTAAGATATAAAGCAACAACACACAGCAGCGTGTTCATGGAGACAGCCATGTTTGTTCCGACATGTGGGTAGCTCACAGTTTCTGTTTACATTTTGATAAGCTATGTCTATATTGTTTGTTTCTGTTCACAATTTAATGTAATGTCAAAATTTCTGTTTACATTTTCAGGTTAAAAAAACGGGAGCTTACATCTCACTGCTTGTATTTGTATTTGAAAATATAATGTTAAGTAATGTAGAAAAATTTACGGGATGCATCACGATGCATCAAGATATCGAATAGAATCGCTGACATGATAATCGAATCGAATCGTGAGACCAGTAAAGGTTCACACCTCTAGTAATCATGCCACCTAAGAAAGTGAGAACAGATAGCAGCAAAAAAGAAAGTAGTGAGCAATTGTAGAGCCTAAAAAGGAAATTACAGTGAGATTTAAAAGTGGCGCATGTGTGTCTGCTCTTGCTTCAGAGTATGGGATTGAAGTTTATTGCTTCTGTTTGTCTACTATTTCATTTGTGTATTAGTTTCATATTGATTGTTAATGCTTTTTATCATTAGATAGGTAGGTAGATTAGTTTAAAGAGGTAATCATTTGAGGATCAGAAACAGATTAAATTAATTTACATTATTTCTTATGGGGAAATTCGACTTAGAACTCAACCAATTCACAACTAGACCAGCCTTCTGGAACAAATTAAGTTTGTGTTCCAAAGTACCACTGTATTGCCTTCTCTCACACAGATCTTTAGTGGGATAGACCTATCAGGTAGACACATGGTTGGATGTCCAGCATGTTACCTAACTTTACCCAGTGTTCTAGACAAGGACACAATTATATTTATGGAACTTTATAGCCATAGGTTAAAATACTAAAAATGCTGTCTTCATGTTGTCCTTTATTAAAATTAATCTCACTATAGCAATAGTTTGCTATTAAGCAATATGGCTTCCAACATATCCTGCTTAATACATACACTTACAAAACAAGGTGAAATACAGCCTCAGGTGGGAATGGGTTACTCACCTGAGCAGTCGCGTCTGCTGCCTCTTGCGGATGGATGGGTTGGACTCAAAGATATGTGGACGCTTCCTCTTCTTTCCTGTTGCTACTGCAGCTGCTGCCGCCATACCCACTGGCCCTGAAATTAAATGGAATGTACACTGCGTATTGCCATATTCCGCACCCACGTATGCACCCTCTCCACCTTGTATGTATGAAAAGTACAGATACCTACAAAGTATAGCTCCATTGCTTATGTATAGTAAATAGCCTACTATACCATGAACATTTAAATAAAATATTTTGCGCCATCTAGTGGACATGCTATGGTAAGACAGCACAACGGTGAGGAGTGGATTCCCTCACAGGTCCACTGGAAGCGCAAAATCAGGCACAGGGTCAGCCTACCTGCAGCAGCCAGATGTGCCGTGACTTCGTCAGTGCCCGTGGAGTTGAGGATGTCAGAGTCATCATAGGCGTCATCCTCGGGTGAGGAGGGAGAGTCCTCGTCCGCACTCAGCATGCTGTGCTCTGTGTAGGTGGCCACATGAACCTGCTGCACCTGGCCGCTGACGGCATGGGCCTCGATGGTGCTAATGTCTGCCTGGTGCACACTGTGCTCATCCATGGTGCTCACAGCCTGTGTCACGCTGACATTCATACGCAGGCAGAAACACAGACAGCCATCAGTGCAAACATAGACTAGCTGTCCTGTTGGTCAACAGAGAAATAGTATTTGTAATAAGGGAGTTCACTTTGATAGTCAGTCATCAAATATTGCAACTGGTGACTTTATTGGATTAAATTATAATGGGAAACCAAGCAAATTTTTGAATTCTTGTCTTTTACAACTGTTAATCTATTATTTATAATACAATACATAAAAATTGTACTGCAATTTTAACTACGTAATTTAACTGCAAAAATGCTGTAGGCCCACATTAACGTTGTAAACGCCAACAGAAAAAATCGCCAAAACACAGCCCGTTGATTTCCCACTTTTCAAATTACTGTCGTTTTACATTCATAAAATTGTCCGTGTCAATAGATATGCAGTGGATAATCTACTTGATTAGTAAAGTACTAAAGGATTGCATTCCAGTGCAACTGAGAGGGTATTATGAAGAATTGTGATGGCAGCGTTTTCGAGAAATACTCTTACACATTAACTAAATCATAAATACGACAATGATTAAACTATCTTTATTTCAATAATCTGAATTGCCTAGATATATGTGAGAACGATCCAATACTTTTAAATTTAGACACACAACAATCTTGGCATAAGAAAGATTTTACTAGTGGAAATCGTTTTTATATGAGTTTTGGATAAATGAACTGGTTCGCACAGCTCACATGACTGTTTTGTCACTGCAACACAGCATTGATGAGAAACGTAGATTAATAACAACTCCTATTCAACTAAGGTATAATTCCACCCACCACTTCCCCCATTTCCCCTCAACAAAACTCAAATTTCACAAGAAAATCATGCAATTTTACGGTGTTTTGAAAAATATTTTTTTAATTATTTTAATTACACAATTTAGTTCAAGACAGCATGTTTATCTAACCATCCAACACTGGGAACCAACTTGTCACTACGTTTGCATGTTGAACTACGAAGAAGCACGCATAATACAGCACGCTAAACTGATGACAACTTTTATAAAAGCACATCTCGCTACACGGTACTCTGCGCCCATACTTTCCGGTTGATTGATGTTGGCGGGTCATGCTAGCTGCTTAGCATTAACAAACGGCGTTTGTTATCCTACTTCGCCTCCACTAGCATGGCACAAAAATAATTAATACGCGGCGTACCCTTAAATTGAACACATTTATTTCTTAACTTTACTAGTGTGTAATGTGTAGATATCACAAGCGAACCCACAACTCTTCGTTTGGGGGTAATTTTCAGTTCCCCAACGTTAGCCCGCCTCTCATGAGTGTTATAGTAAGAAACCCAGGCCTACTGCGGCCTGTAGCGGCGCCGAGGCTACATTTGTGCTTCGTCTGGGTTTAGTTATGAGATTAACGTGAGGCTTTCATCGAAATGGGGTCAATTAATCTGCACAACCCTACAGCTACACCGCGTCGGCATTTTCCCCCATCTTTCCCCTAGCCCGCTGCTGCCGGGTTTGTTGGTGCGGCTGCGCCGCGGCTGAAATAGCTGGAGATTGCGCGGTAGGGCACTAACCTCAGAGCGGCTGCGCTACTTCGGGCCTGCGCCGTGCAGTGTAGGGCTGGAATCCGAGCTTTAGCTAATGGAGGACAAAGAGCCGCCAGTCCAGCAAAACGCCGATTCCCCCGGTCCTACCGCGCGCAGTGCGTCACTGCGGCGGAGTCACCGCGACGCCATATTGAGAAGGGAAATTTGTATTAAAACCACGGGACAAACAAGTATAAAAAGAGAAAATTCCTTGACACATATAATTGTACTTGCCTAAACATGTGCACATGAAATATTTTATAACTTAAGTGCATCTTTATACAAAGTCTGTGTTTTCTTACCAAATTAGGTGTGACAAATTTAAGCACTTTCATTTAATGTCCAGATTAAGAAGTTATTACTTAAGATAAGTATTTGTCCATCTGCAGCCCTGAACTATGTTAGGAGCTGAAGATTGATGCTCTATTTATTCCTCCATTTGCAGTAACGTGTGTCCTATATGGGGTATGGTTTTCTTTTCTTAAAATAAGACAGGGTACATCTGAGACATCCGCAGAGCACAGATTTGGAAAGTAATTGCAAGTTCTAAGAGACTGCTTTCCCTCAACTGTATGTATTTGGAATGAAATGTATGGCAGGGTGACCATATTTTGCTTTGCAAAAAAGAGGACATCAGAGGCAGGATGCAAAGAGAGGCATCAAAGCAATGCAAATATAACGACAAAGTATTCTGACTGTAGGAAGCAAATGTCAACATGACACAAAGCGAAATATCAGACATTTCAGGCATTTTTAGGTGTCAAAAAGAGGACATATGTTCATCGTAGTAATACGCAGTGTGCAACGTCTACACATAAGACATATGAATTTAATTCAAGAGCAGAACATTTCACACAAAATTCAGCATAAACCCCATTCAGAATGTTACCACCTTCAGAACTAGTCTTGAACCTGTTTATTTGGTTAGTTGCTTTGTCTTTGTGCTAACTAGCTGCCATATTGTGTACCTTGCTTGAGCTTCATGTGGTTTCCATGTACACCACTTTAATAAAGTTAAAATATACCATAAGGTTACGACTAACAGTCACATAGCACAGTGGTAAGAGTGTGTCTCCTCATTCACTGTAACAATGGCTAAAGTACATGGATTTGCCTAAACTTGTACAAATTAAATGTATGAAATAAAACACTGCAGAGATCTTTTTAGTTAGAAGTAATAAGACGGCAAGTCTCTAAAGCAGGCGGCTCTTTAATTTATATTCCATTATGAACTACGTTACTGATTGTACATTATGCTGAAGAGGAGATAATCTCATAGGTGCAGAATTTCCAAGTAGCATATCATTACAACAGAAATGCATACCACACAATATTTCCAGATTGCTAAACACACATAACACATCTTGAAACGACAACGGTTTATCAACATTTGTTTTTTTTTTACTCCCAAAGTCAGTGGTTTGGCATTAAACAAGACAGCATTTCCAGAGACTGGCAAATATGAATAAACCAGAAACCCAGGTCTAAATGTAAACCAAATCTCAACTAAGCCTATTGTACTTTTTGATTTTTGCTGTTGAATGCTATACACTGTCTCCAGGACAGCAGAACTAGGGCAAGTAGACTTAGTGTGACATAGAAAAGGATGCAGTAGAAAAATGGTTTGTATTGTTTAAAGTGCTCTTCCCCATGATGAAAATGATGCACTTGTGGCATCAGAAGGGCCCATCTCAAAAGGCAGGGTCAATCTTCTCTATCTCGAATAACGCTTATTTTAAGTGACTGACAAGGAGTATCAGGACATTGTGCTTTACAAAGTGTACAAAGAGTGTGTTCCAGCATCACTATACATATCTGATGTTACTTAGTGTCATGTATTTCAAAATCAGTCAAATGACTGACAATTATTGATTGAACTGCTCACTTTTGATCCAACCACAAAAGGCTGTTAGGTCTACTGCCAGTTCACTAAGCCTGCAGGAGCTCTTCCCACTGGATGGACTGAGAGAACACCTCTCTCTCCAGCCACATCTCATAGCTATATGGGAAGTCCTCGGGCAGCTCCACTCGCTGGCCCAGCACACTCTGTAGGCAGTCGTCCACGGGAACAAATTCCCCTCTGGTCTTCTTGCCATAGCGTCGCCTGTTGAACAGTTCGATACTCTCCCGCAGCGCACACTCTTCTGCTTGGAAGTCCCACGGCCGGGCATCAATGTCTGAGGGAAGACAGGATTAGCTGCTGAGTGGGAGACCATAAGCTGTAGAACCACTGGTAACACTTAACTTAAAGCAGTCACATGTAATGCATTATAAACCTTCACAATGCATAATAATGCATTCATACAGTATTATAAACATGGCTGTAACTATTTATATAAATGCATAACACATTATAGCCCTGTTTATTATGCATTATGATGACTGCTTTAAGTAAAGCTTTACCGAGTTACTTGGTAAGACGTGGCCGGGATGCCAGCATTCTGATGAGACAGCATACGTATGACACGGAGGGCTGACTAAGGAGGTGATACCCAAGTCATCCCCTCTATTCAACTGAGGCTATAAGTGGCCAAATAACAAAACAGATTTCTCCTCCTTCCCTTAAGAATGATCACTAATTTACATCTTAAATATCTGATATTATACCAGCCTACTTGTGGTGAAGACTAGCACCTTTGAGTACTGTACTTATGAAGAATGTCGATTTCGTACTGAGGCAGGTCGAATTATAAAACACACAAAATGTTTCACAATAACAGGAGGATGGTTACTATTTTATTAAATAGTTTGGGGACACAGGGAAAAATGTTAGTACTTTTTTTATACCAAGCAGGCTATTCAATATTTGGACACAAGTAGGGGCTTACAGTCTTACCATTGCCATAAGCCCAGTCGTCATTGAGCCTATGCCGCACTTTCTGGTAAATAGCCGACATAGTCTTCATGTTACTTTTCCTCCATTGCCGACCCAGATACTTTGTCTGGATCTTGAGCAGCTTGAGAATATAGAGCTGCATCATAGCTTGCTTGACCTTGAGTGCCCTCTTGAGGATGGGAGCCGACTTGAAAACCACTAACATCTGCAAGGAAAGACAATACTGAGATTAAAGAGCAGAGCAGCAAAACCAAGGGCGATGGACTTTTTATCCTGTACAACATAAAGGGACACATGTCCCTGTTGAAAACTGACCATAGTCCTAGAGTGCTTCCACTTGGTGACCTTATTAAGGATCCTCAGGAGGTTTATGCAGGAAAAAAGGTTTCTCCAGCAGAACTGGGTGTCATCCCCAGACTCCTGTATGCAGGTATAACACACAGCAGATGGTGTGGCTCATAAGTAGGTGGACTAACTCAAAAAGGTCCCAAAAGAACTACTGTTACACTCTTGAGAAAGCAAACATAAAGTCATAGACAGTACTGGGGAAGTTACTCACAAAAGTAATCCATTACAGACAGACATGGAAAGTTCAGGTCCAGGAAGTACAAATCCAGACCAAGGTCTTGCTTCAACCAACCAGCTGAGTATAAAGAGTCACAGTCAACTCAACTCAACTGGTTGGTTGAAGCA
>JABFEA020000067.1:24881015-24896869 GCA_019775915.2 Cyphomyrus plagiostoma
CCCCCCCCCCCCCCCCCCCCCCCCCCCCCCCCCCCCCCCCCCCCCCCCCCCCCCCCCCCCCCCCCCCCCGATTTAAGCATGCGCGCGCACACACACACACACACACACACACAAAACTCACCCTGGGCTAAGTAAAGGATCGCACGGGTCACTCTCAGCCTCCTGTCTTTGTTGGTGACCTCCAAGGCATCCAGCAGTCGCATCACATAGGCCCTCTGCTCGACGATGCCCAGCTCGGTCCACCTCTTTTCCTTCACTTGGGGGAGGGGAGACAGAGGGGTCATATGGATGAGAGAGTCGTGCTACTGCGACGCTCAAACTCATCTTCACATGTGAAAGATCACCTGAGCTCAGCAATACTCATTAAAGCCCCCTGGCCAAAGACTGCAGCCAAAAGCAGGACTGGACATTACAGGCACTCAGTGTTGTGTGTTAATCTGTGAGGCCAGACCAAGCTAAACACATGGAGCTGAAATCTAGAAGGTGGATTTCTACAGAGCTGTCGAAAGTCATTAATGGGGAAACATTTTTAAAAGCAGGAACACTCAGGTGTTCAAGGGAACACCGGGGGGACCTCAAGTTCACTTTCCATTACACAGCAGTCTGGAAATGAGGCCTTCACGACCTCTGACCTCCTAATCTTGATATGATGGCCTTAAACCCTATCCAGCCCTAACCCTATCCATAATTAACCAAGCGAAATACAAGACTTTTAGCATTTTTAGTTTTTTGATTGCATCTTCGTGGGGATCTGAAAAATACACACACGCACACAGAGTAAACGATGTCTCCTCAGACATAGCTGTGGTTAGATTGAAATCCACGGTCATGGAGCTGTGAGCAGGACCCACTGCCTGCCAGCCCACAACAGTGACCACTGAGCGGTTTTCAGGATGTTTTCCTCTGTCATAATAGACCTTGGTGGATGTAGAACAGCCGGGTAATCTGCAAAGTACAGATCTGCTGCACAACCATCAAGCAGGCAGCAGACACTGAATCCCAGTGGAGGAGGGACAGGGGGTGGGGGTGGCTCTCCTTCTGCATTTGAGTCATATGACAATTCTTGTTTTACACATTAACTCAGACATGACAGCCAAGGGAAGGCAACCGTGATCTTAGGCCACGTTTATTCCAGGTCCTTACAGAGACAGCCAAGGATACCATTCTTGAGTCTGGTTACTAAGAGCAGGAAAATCTTTACATTATTATGTATGTGTGTATTTATGTATTGATTTTTGACATTAACATTTTGTGCATTAACTTTTAATAAAGTTATTAATGAGATTGGTTATGTACAGGGGCTGGACAATGAAAATGAAACACCTAAATGTTAGACCAGAATAATTTATTAGTATGGTGTAGGGCCTCTTTTTGAGGCAAATACAGCATAAATTCATCTTATGAATGACAGATACAATGCACAGTGGGCAGAGGGATTTTGAGCCATTCCTCTTGCAGACCAGTAGCCAGGTCACTGTGTGATGCTAGTGAAGGGAAATGTTTCCTGACTCACTCCTCAAAAACATCTCCGGCACACACACAAGTGGCTCAATAATATCCATATCTGCTGACTGTGCAGACCATGGAAGATGTTAAAGTTCACTTTTATGTCATAGAATCACTGTTACCAAGCTTGCTGTGTGTAGTGGTGCATTATCTTCCCGATACACGGCACCACCTTCAGAGTACAATGTTGGAACCACTCTGTGAACATGGTCCTTCAAAATAGTTCAGCAGTCCTTGCCAGTGACGCGCCCATCTAGAACAAGCAGGTGGGCCTAGGGAATGCCATGACATTGCAGCCCAAACCGCTACTGATCCACCCCAATGCTGCTCTCTGGGTACGCACTGGTCTGGGTGGTAAGCCTCTTTGGGGCTTCTCCACACCAAAACTCTCCCAGATGTGAAAAAGATACGGAAGATGAACTTATCAGAGAACAAAACATGTTTCACGTTATTCACAGCCCAAAGATTTGAACTGCTGGCACCATTAAAACCAACTTTTGCCATTGGCATGAGTGACCAAAGGTTTAGCTAAAGCAGCCCGACCATGAAAATTGACCCTGTGGTTCCCCCAGTGAAGAGTTTTGGTGGAAACAGGAGAGTGGGGTGTGCATTTAATTCTGCAGCAAGTTGCACAGCTGTGGTTTTATGTTTATTATGTCTACAATCATGGTTAGTACCCCGACATCCCTTTCAGATGGCTTCCTCTTGCATCCAGTTACTCCTGTTGGATGAGATCTATCCTACATGGTGGTATGCCAACAATACCCTGGATACCGTGGATCTCAATATACCACAAAGACTTGCTGCCCTAGTCACAGATGTACCAGTGAGACAAGCACCAATGATTTGTCCTCTTTGAACTGTCTCCCATTATGTTGTGTGGATTGCAATATTTTATATACAGCTCTGCTATTGCTCTGCTAATTCAACCTTAACATTCTGCTCTTATTGGTGGAATGTGCAATCAGTGAAGGCTGGCTATATATATAGGTGCGAAACCTGAAACATTATATGGACCAGTGGTTCTGTTTCATTGTCCAACCCCTGTAGGTTCCCAAATATTATTTAGTTCCACGCAATTCAGCAGTTTTACATTCAACGTTGCATAAATAATTTTTCGAGGGTAGCACAGTGGTGCAGTGATTTGCACTGTAGCCTCACACTTGTGGGACCAGGTTTGGAATCCCTGCTGTGTGGTCCCCCAACTAAAACATGCTAGGGTGAATCATTTGGCCCTGGCAGCTGTAGGGTCAAGTATTTACAGAAATTAGGGGCCATTGTGCAAGAAATGAACCCCCTTCTGACGCATCATGGTGGGACAGTAACAGTATCTTAAAGTCGTCTTCAAAACGGTCTCAGAACAAGAAGAGAAGCAAACGCAAGGAGGTCCACAAAAGGCCAGAAGGTGAGTCACAGCCTTCAGAGAATAACTCAGTGCCTGTGGTACCTTCAGTCCTGAAGTCCTCAAAGCAGTCTCTGTTCAGGATGAACTCTGGAACTTCTGTGTAACTGTACAGCTCTGGGAATAGGAAGAAAGGTGTATTTTCAACCTCTGGGCAACTGCTTCCACAACACTACCCCCGTAACTGAGACAAAAGATGGAACAGACAAGGCTTCACAACCCATAGTTGGTGGGACTACAGTATGTCGTCAGTCATTATATATCTTAACGCAGTCAGGACCATATGTTAACTCATATAAAGTCTGTCATTGACAGTCCACTGTAATCCCACCCACCTTGAATTTCAAACATGCGCTACCCCTGCCAAGCGTTTCTTTTCACCATGTCGAAAACCATAGCAACCCACAGTATCAGAACCTGGGATGCAAGGGCCACCATGGTCAAGCAACTTGATTATTGATCGAAAGGTTACACTTCATAGAGTCCTTACGTTACTTATCTTAGAGCAAGATACTAAGAAATTGCTCCAATATATTACACAGTTGCAAAGATGTATAAAAACCTCTGTTCACTGAAAAGCTGCTAAGCAAATGTGCCATATACATATGACGTAACTATTGTCATAGTGTGGCATGGTTGTTAACAGAGAACCCTTTACCTGCCAGCTCAGTCGTGAAGCTATCCGTGTCTCCATACTCAAACTCCAGTGCTGGGGATTCCATGGAGCCCTGTAACACAAACCATGCAGTGGCTTACTGCCACACCCAGAACCTCTAACATTATTGTGGCCAGACCCGTTTCCCCCCTAGATGCAATGCTTTTCTGTGGGAACCAATTACCATATCTTTATGAAATGTAAAAGTTACATCGTTTTAGTTACATCACTGGTGAAGATTAACCTGGTGTTCGTTTCTGCAAGCGCTGCACCAACCATACCTACACCAAGCAACAGGTACAGGGCATCTTGTCAGCTCAGATTAATAAATTTAAAAGAAACCGCAATGACAAATGTGGGGTAGGGACCGAGAGGACGCGACCCAGTAAGCTTAATCATTTAATACTGTAAAATTTGCCTCCCCATTTGAACTTTGGTCAAAAGGTGCAACCTACAGCAGAGATCTGTGGTCAGGGTGGAGAAGCAGAGGTGGCAGTTAGACTGGCCACTGGCCTGCAGCTCACAAGGAGCAGTATACATGCCTTATAGCAGGTATACCCCCCAGCTGTTAAGGGAGAAACTTATGAGAAATTATCTTATGACCATTTCAGATTGGCATTAAACTGGAAAAAAATGTTGGTTTGCTCTCATATTTCACACCAACTCTGGGAATATTTTATGGGGGAGGGGGTACTCTTCGAGGACTAATTACATTACCAGCAGGCAATGTTGAATACTTCTGGTGGATCCCATGCTGTTTTGGTGGTCAGAGTCCTCCATGATGGAAAGGCTACAGCGGTAGAGCAAACTCCTCCATAAATGTCGAAAGCATCGGATTCTGTTGGGGTAACATTGTTGGCACTTGTCTTTTGAGTACATGGGAGGTTAAGCACCTCTAGATTGGAAAATACTAGTAGTTGTCCCTATTTTTAAAATGGGAGATGTTTTTCAATTATAGGTGGATCACAGTTCTCTAGATTTCAGTCTAGCTGTGGATCTGTGGATCACCTTTTGTGGCAATATCCTAATACAGTCTACATGTGCTACTTGGACTTTGCCATGTGTCCTAGCATATACTGTAGGAAGTTCTGCAGGAATTTGGGGTACCATGGCCACATCTGATGCTATACAGTCCTTGTGTGAATATAGTAAGAGTTCTGTCTGCATACTTATCACTTACAGCAGTGTTTCCCAATCCAGTCCTCAGGGACCCACAGACAGTCCACGTTTTTGTTCCTTCCCAGCTCCAGGTAGCAAAAATGTAGGCTGTCTGGCAGTAAGCATGGGGGGGGGAAGCTAAAATTTGAATCAACTGCGGGTCCCTGAGAACATGGACATGATAAAGGGGTACCAGCCTGGAAGGCTGGTGTGACACGTTAGAGGTGACATCCCTGTCATGCAGGTGAGATTTTGCTTCCGTCCTCGTGCGACCAGCAACTCCAGCACACGCTCGAACAATTTGAGTGTGAAGTGGCAGGAAGGAGCATGATACTGGCTGAGAAGGCAAAATCTGCCCTCACCAATAGAGTATAAGCATCTCAGGATCTTGTTCACAAGTGCTGGAAATACGGAGAGCGGATTTCATAGGTGGATCAAGTCAATGGATGCAAAACCAGGCTCTGAGGATGCCTCTGGTGATTACAAGTCGTCAGAGGAGGCTCACGCCTTACTGATGCAAGTAATCCTTTAGACTGAGAGGTGGTTTGTGAATCTTACATGGGTGACACCTGCTCAGCCCCCAAGTGAGTTGTTCTAGGTAATCCCAGGATATGCTGGAGAAATTGTACCTCCAAGTACAATCACATGCTTCAAGAACATCTGGAGATCCACCAGAACAGCACACAGTCTGTGACTGTGAAAGAGAGCTCTGGTCTCACATGATCAGTGTACTGCTACCACAAGCCTCACCAGAAGAAGGGGTGTGACCATGATGATGGTAATTTATTTTGGATCTGTACTCCCAAAAATCTGTCAAGTTCGTTTGCTATGATTTGATGTCTACATTTTTCCTTACAAATAAGCAGTTAAAGGAAAGAATGAAATGACAGATGATAGACAGATGGATAAATAGGCTAATGAATGAATAAATGACTGAACGAATGAGTACAGAACTGAGCTAATAGTGAAGGTCAAAGTGTTTTATGCACAACACGAATAATGCAACTAATTATATACTTATATCAAACAAACCGATTAAAACTATCACTGTTTAAAAGGGCGTTCTTTTTAGCAGGGGCGTAAGAACAGGGGGTGACGCCCCCCCCCCCCACACACACACACAAACACACACAAAATGTAAAAATCCAAAATAATTTCAATTATTACGTTGAACCCCCCAATATCAATGTCCCTGTTACAAATCAACAGTTTACTCAGAAGGACCACCGTGCGTCGAAGCGCCGTTGCCCACACGGCGTCATTTACAGCCACCTAATGAAGTGTGTTTGACCTGCATATAGACTGGATGGATGCACACAAGCGGGGAAATCGCCTGTGCCGCCCAAGCGCATTGCGATTCCCCCGGCCGCGGGGCCAGTGAACCTGTCCTCACTGACATGCGTGAGGAAGTGCTTATACATGGTCCGCCTTTCAAATACCTGTATATGATTCCCCAATTTACAAGAAAATGAATAATTCTGAAACCGAATTCTCCATAAACCGTGCTCGTCACTAAATTCAGAATAATTTGAATATATGAAAATGTCCTTCGATGTACACTGTGCATAACCTACTACATGTATTTCAAGGTTGTGTGGTCCATAACGGAATAAAACACCCATGTTACCCCAATAATGCTTTAATCAATAATCCATCAGTTAATCGACTAGGAAAAAACAGTGGAAACGACGAGTTAATACCAGAGTACATTTGTCTTTTAGCATTTCTATGTTAGTATTTGTCAGGTTTTAAAGTCGTTTAAATACATGTGCTATATGTAAAAATTACGGACCGGGGACGTGCAACTCTGATTCATTCGGTGAAATAAACATCCAGTATATATATAGACAAATACTACCACAATATGTTCGCGTGGTGAAATAAGTCATCACGAGCAGATAAGCCAAATCTGAAACCGAGATGGTTCACATAAAACATTTTGACATAAATAATAAATTACGCGTCAGTTCATTCATCCAGTTCTCGCCACCCGTACCGTGGATAAACATTAACAGGGGAGAAACAGCAGAACCCAGGTTTCACATTACCCCTGCACATTTGGCCGAGGCATTACTTTAGAAAGTCAATGGTCAGAATTGTTTTTTAAAATCACTATATAAATTATATTAGGCATAAATTTACCGGAAAATTGTCCCGGGCGCTGCTGTGATATTACATTTCATGTGGTGGTCTCATCCTTGTATTTTTAGCGCTTGTACTGTCACCAAATATCAAGTCAGATTGAGCTGGTTTTTCTAAAGGAAATCTAAATGATCGTTGCAAACCTCCTCCAGCGCCGCGTGTCTGTGCCTCCGTACGCACACAAATATCCTAATTGGACACGGATCACTCGGGCTCCCCTCATAAGCTTTCTGCTGATTGCCGAGCACTTCTCACACTTCGGGAGCACGTATTCGTTGTTATTAATATAAGATATCAGGGGCCGTACCTCCATTTCGTTCCGTGCCAACTCGCTCCGGATCGGGCGCTCCGTGAAAGTGGTATCCGCACATGCAGCCATTTACCGAGTCCAAGATCGCGATTCCCGTCACCACCAGTATTATTGGATGATTAGGTGACAGGGTGGGCGTGATTTAAGGTAAATGGCATTTGAACAGTGGACAGCGGGCTTGTCTGTGAAGGAGAACCAGCGTAGGAGTCGGACATGTGTTGGAGCGCTATTAATTGCCCAGTATACTCGTACCATTTGGCTCAAGGTTGTGAACTAGACGTGTTAATTAGAATTGAGTAAATAAATAAAAGAAAACACCAAGTACGGTTACTTCACAAATCTATAGCAAGCCCATTCAATGGAATAAGGCTAACAGAACAAAACCCTTTTTAACTTTCATTCCATGTATAGAGCAAAATATCTCATCGGACCGACCATCCATCTTCTATGGCGTTTAAACAGCCAAGCTTGCGGTTATTTCAGTGGCAAAATTGAGATTAAATACTTATTCGTGTTACATCAGCAGAGTTGAGCGGCGCCCCCGCCTGTGCAAAGAACCAGCATCGGAAACAGGATCTGGTTTCTCAGTTGGATTTCTCGTGGTATTCAAAACACACGCATAAAAGAGAATGATTTGCATCATGGTTTCTGGAATCTTCCGGGTAGGACGGATCATAAACACGGAATTATGGCATACTGATTTAACCGTGACGTGCCGTTCACTACGATGTCACTAGCAATAACTTGATTTTCTTCCTGCAGCTAAGAGATTTTAAGAGCAGGTAAGCACCGTATAAATTAATGTGGAAAAATAAATCACCGTGGACCAGTACGGTTCACTGAACCAAATCATTAATTGCAACATAAGTAGACAAGATGAATTAATGAACTTTCTCTCAGTCGGGTCCCATTAAAATGCATTAACTATTCCACTGAGCACACATCTTTCGGGAGTGCTGACAGAGAATGTTCAGTGGTTTCATTGGCGGCCAAAATTAAAATTAATGAGTATCACAGCAGGGGTCACTGAAAGCAGAATATTTAACAAGCCATCGCATTCCTTAAAATCCTTGAGTTACAGATGACATGACAGTGCAATGGTAGCACAAATGAATCGCTTTTAATAGCTAAGTATGCAACCAATTGATTCCTGAACCTGTATCTGTACCCAAAATGGCATTCAGTTTGAATCCCAGCAGAGTGATCATATCACTGTTGGGTCCTGAATCATAGCCCTTAACCCCAGCTACTCTGGGGGTGTTGGATTAATGGCTAATCCTTTGCTTGGACCCCAAAATCCACTTTCAGATGTACAGAATATGTGTCTTTGTGTTATGTAGGAGAATGTATGTCAGTGTACACATAGCAAAATGAAAGTATATTATTTTCAGAGGGGTGAAAAATCGTCTCCTATTACCCAGATAGTGGAAACATCAATGATTATCTTCCTTCTTCACTCCAGGTCAGTTATTTGAACTTCAGAGCAGTGGTTCTCAACCTTTTTTGCACCGCGACCCAATTTTTTACCATGCCAGCTCAGTCGCGACCCTTTATCAATTATAAGTTTAAATTAACACTATGATCAAATGCACAGTGCACTCTGCAATTTACACCAATCAATGCACAAATCTGACTGGATGTGCCAGTGAATTTTAAATGAAGCATCTGTGGTTTGGCTTCTTAGATTGGTTGAATGTTCACTAGGTTTGCGCTAAGCATTTGCAGACCCAAGACCTGTTTATATAAGTTAATTTAGGATTGGGGCTGGGAAATCTGATTGTGGATCAGCATAGGAGCATGCTAGTTTGCGACCCACGAGTTGAGAACGCTGCTTTGGAGTATAGTGGAATGTCGACAGGTTCACTGTACCTGACCCCACTTAGCCCTTTCTGACTGCCTGGGCACTTCCATTGCCCATCCTCTGACTGAAGTTAGCATAAGCTGAAGAATATCAAGTGAGTCTTGATAATAGAAGTGTAGCTCTGCCAGGCTGCCATGTCACTGCTGGGCCGAGGGCTCTGGCATGCCGTCAAGGAGGATTAGGTCACCCTGAACTGGCAGGGACAGCTGAACACCACAACCGCTGCCCCCCTCCCCAGTGGCTGCAGATCAAGGAATGGCTAAGTCTCTCCCCATCCATCTTCCAGCCCTACTTCCTGGTCAAGGTCAGAGGGGTCCTGGAGCTTGTCCCAGCTAGCATGGGGCACAAGGCAGGGGGGCACCATGGACAGGATGCCAAGGCTCACTGTCAAACATACACGTTAACGTGCGATATAGGGATGCCAATTAACCTAGCAAGCAGGGAGGAAATGAATACAACACATATACAAAACATGCAGAATCCACACATGGAGAATAATCTGAGAAGCCAGGGAGCCACCATACCATCCCCTTCATCAAGAGCCTCTCCCATAAACCACCATGCATTAGGTTAATGTGCTGTGACAACATGGGTCTGTCCAATATTCTCCTGTTCCAGCTGCCCATCCATTATGAATACCTGTTTATCTGTGTGCAGTGTTTTAGAACAAAAGGATATGCTGAGAGTAAGACTCGCTTCTCCTACTATTGACTCTGTGCACAAAGTACGTAGTAGGGGAAAAAGTTTTTTTTTTTTGTAAATCAAACCCTCCCCCAAGATGTGGAAAAAAAAATCCATGACCCTCAAAATGTATTTCTTTCTTTGGGCTTTTCATGCACGTGGCAGGCAAAACAAGTCAATATACAGTGAGCGATCAACAGTGTGAAATGTGGAAGTGCAGTTATTTTACATTGTGGGCTAAAATCCTTCCTACACCCCCAGCTATTCCCTTCCTAATGGCTGCATTGGCTTCTCAGTAACCTAATCATGTAAATCATTAAATGAAACAGCTTTTCATTAAAAAGAAACAAACTCCTATTCTGTCATCACTGGTCCTGCCATTCCATTAGCACTCGTGAACTTGCACTTTAGGCTGATCTTTTGCCATCTGTTTAAAGCTCCACAGAGACTGCAAATTAATTATTAATGCAGGTAGTGGGGGGTATCTGGGTGGGGGAGGGGGTTGTAAAATAATCTACAACAGGAATCCCCAGCGCTTTATAAATCCATGCACACTTCCAGAAGTCCAGCAAACAAATTCAAGTTTTGAATTAAGCTAAAATTTAGCCTGCTTGATGTGCAACATCAGCAATTGCAAGAAAGCTGAAACACAGGCCTAGTGAGAGCATGACTGACAATACCTGCTCTGTGGGCAAACCTGTTATTACCAGTGACAAGTATTGAAGAGCAGGTAGAAGGTAGAGCTTTGGGAGCTCCAACACAATCCCCTATTCTTACAAGTCCAAACTCTAAGTCAGAGATTCCAGATGTTTTTACATATTTTATTGTATTTTCGATTACAGATTCATTATTGCTACCATAATCACTTGCAATATTTAAAACATTTTTTTTGACAACTTAAAATCAGATTTCGTAATTTTACTGAAGATTTACAACAATAAATACAGGAGAAGATTTCTCTCTTTTTTTGTTCTTGATAGAGTCTATAACCAGCCCAAGGTGGTGATGATGGAGCCTTCCTTCCGATGATGGTGCTAGACGACTCCTCGCAGACGCACGCGCTGCAGTCCGGAGACGGCAGCGACACTTGGGTGTTTGCGACTGACATATGAGAAACACCTGGAAGCGGGAGGGCGTGGGCTTGTACGCGTGGACAGGAGAAGTCAGCAAAGCTCAAATTTGAGAATGAACGAACAACTATGGTTATGGACAATCGACACAAACTAGGTGGGCTGAATCTTTCCAGGTCAATGAGGTCGGGGGCGGAGCAATGATCTTCAGTTGGAAGTTAATTAGTATACAACACAACACCTGATTGCTTATTAAGAGTAACATTTTGCCCTATAAATATAAAAATGAATAGTGAATGAAGCTTAAAATATCATTGCCATGTTCATAGATTCCACAAAGAGTGTAAAACAGATGCTTTCTTGTGATTTTTTGCCGGCTCTTAATCCCATGCAGCAGATTGTTAATAAACAAAGTCCCCCCACAGTACGCTGGAATGCCTGTGTGCCTTTAATGACGGAATCACCATCAGATGCTGTGTGTCAATGACACAGGGACACACCCCAACAAAAGGGAAACGTTCATAGGTCAAAATAATCAAAAGCAGGTCAGAAATACGCTGAAATGAAGGGCATATTCCACCCATGTTGGCAAAAGACCAATTAGGGACATCAGACTCTTCATATGTGTAAGTATCAAATCATAATATGAAAACATTTCCGATCACATGGCCCCTCCAGTATTCGCACTGGTTTAAGCCAACCTGTATAGCAGTATAACAGCAATATCTCCTCCGTTAAGTACCCACTGACTCAGAGAGAGCCCACGACCAGGCCAAACCCCACACGATTCTGCTTCTCAGCTCAGTACGTGTGCATTACACCTTATAACATTTTGTTTTTTGTTAAAGTTAAGAAAAAAATGATAAAGGAAGCATAAGGGGAAAGGGTTTAATTTCTATATAAAAATCTAAATATACACTCATTTTATAATACCAAGACCGTGTCTCTAGGTTCAACATAGACCGAAAGCAAAACAAAGCAAAACTCACAGCTTCTGTGGTATGAGTAAAGGTCCGAGTGTGACGGCTGCGTGGAACAGTTGGTAACCCTTAAATCACAAACAATGGGAAGTCCAAAGGTAGGCAGTAAGATGCAGACAGACATTTGGCTTAGTGTTTGATTGACTGGGTAAAGAACCCCTCTAGTTTTCAACCACCATCTTCACTAGAAGAAGGAAAAAAAAAAATCTGAATTTTGATCGTGGCGCTAAAATAAAAATAAAACCAATAAAACTGAATCCCTGAAACAGCCCCAGTCTGAGATCCAAAGAATAAAAGAGGATACATGGGTATTAATATCATCATAGGTTCTCATTCATCCTTATTCACATTTCTGTAGACAGAATTTAGTTTTATACATAAACTTAGCGACATTACGGTGACCGGCAGGCTGGGTGACAGAAAATGTGCTGTGATACGTCTTCCATCCCAGGAGACCAAGCAGCAGGACCAACTCACAGGGTTAGAGTGTAATATTCTATGTTAAATAAAAACTGGCAAAGTTTGCACGCCACTCCCAGACAGCAGAGGTCCTCCCTCAAATGGCAGGGCAAAAATGACCTCCTCTCTCCTCGCCTCATGGTCTGTACAGTTGTGAAGTCTGTGTTTCCCCCCCCAAACTCCCTATATTCTTCTGCCAGTTTAGTACCTTGAAAAGAGAAGAAAAAAAAAAAAAGTCAGGTTAGGTTAATATGTCACATAAATATTTGCTACATACTACTCACATTCGAAAAGTAGTAATGTACCTTCAAACTAATACATTTTAAACCGAACACGTAAAGGTACAGAATACCCATGAGGAGAAAGAGTAAAAAGTACAATATTAACGTCTGGAAACCGTAACACATAAAATTGGGTGGGTTCATGGGGCGGCAGCTTCATTTTGAGAGGCTCTTTTGTATGTAGTACGTAACCATCCAAGGCTGTAGATCAGGGGTGGGGAACCTGATCCATGGGCAGCCACTGCGGGTTTTTGGAGTGACCTCTTGATCAGCCAATAACAGTGGGTCCCCAGGAGTTGAGTTGAGAAACGCTGCTTTATTATTGGGTGATTGAGAGGTCATCCCAAAAACACGCACCGGCTCTCCATGGATCAGGTTCCGCACCTCTGCTACAGATTAAGGGCCCAGTGTCAAGTCTCGCTGAATATGTAACCTCAGCCCCTCCTGTGTAATGGCTCCGGGGCAGCAGGGGCTCTCACCTGTAATAGTTGGGCTTGAAAGGGCCATTCTTATTCAGGCCCAGGTACTTGGCCTGCTCCTCTGTCAGCTCGGTGAGGTGTGCGTCAAATGTGGGAAGATGGAGGCTCGCGACGTACTCATCTGAAACAGAGCACATGCTCGTTTTATACAAGGTACGCCATGCTGGGGGGGGCGGGGGATCACATGTCAACGCACATCGGGAATCTTTTCATGTTGACATCAGAAGAGCCATTCTCAGTTAAAAACAGCTCGTCATGTTTTACCTTCTCGGTGATGTTTTACGTCAAAACCGTCACTAGCTGTGCTGGAGCCCATAACAGTGTGGCTGAAAATTCGTAGGATTCTGTATAATGTTCTGCCACCCTAATATTACTTGGCACATTCATTCGTAGGTAGTACTACAAATTATCATCATGTTAGCAATTCAGTGTATATAGAGTGACCACAGGCAGGGATGAACATAGATGGTATACAAGTACACATTCAGCATATAAAGTGATACGTGGGACAATTTCTTGTTGTAGCAGGAAAAATGTGCATTATGTGGATTCACGCTAATTTAACAAGAAATTACCCTGCATTTTAACCTTTATATGGCTAGTTTATACTCCTTTTGCAGTATAAAGGTTATAAAGCGTGGCAATTTCTTGTTTTAATAGTGAGAATGCACATAAAATAAATACGCATTTGCACTGCTAGAACAGGAGATTGCTGCACTTATTGCTTTATATGGCAAATGTGCACTTATGCTCCAGTTCTGCAGTGCATCCCTGACCATAGGTTAGTACAGCTGTCTAGATCAGCGATCCCCAATCCGGTCCTTGGGGACCCACAGACCGTCCACGTTTTTACTCCCTCCCAGCTCACAGTAAAAACGTGGACTGTCTGTGGGTGCACAAGGACTAGATTTGGAAACACTGGTGTGGACTATATATGTACTACTCAGCCTCTCACAAGCCATGCACACTCTCAGTGGTCATGGATGCCCCCCTCCAATATGATGAGTCTTACCCATTTTCTTGGGCAGTAGGTAGACGTCTTGCTTGTAGCGGCCTTCAGGGGCATTGTACAGCTCTATCAGAGCGAGGGCCTGTGGGGGACAGGAAAGGCACTCATCACTTAGACCAGGGTTTCCCAATGTGGTCCTCAGGAACCCACAGACAGTCTATGTTTTTGCTCCCTCCCAGGCAGCAAAAATGTGGACTGTCTGGCAAGCAGCTCAGATGGAACAAAAACATGGACCAACTGTGGGTCCCCGAGGACCGGATTGGGAAACACTGAGGCAAAGAGAGTGAATACGTCTGCATTTAGAATGACAGCTTAGAAACAGCTCCTGGCCCAAGCAGAGAGTGAAGGTTCCAGAGCAGTTCAGAAGAGAGGTGTAACTAACATGAGGGGCACTTGGGGACAATTGGGTCATTTTAAGCCATTAATTCACATGCTATCAACTGTAAATAAGCAACTGGGCCATGCAGCTTAGGTCCAAGTTAAAGCTACAAAATCACATTGTTCATACTGTAACGGAAAAGCCGGTGACTGGACTATTATTTCTGGGCATAAATACGCTGGTACACACGTTATCTAAAGCCCGAATATTGTCATCGTGAACGCTTTTGGCCACAGTAATCATGTAGTGAAAATCTGATATTGTGACAGTGCTATCGCTCTCCGGAATCTGTTTCCAAACTCTCAGGGTTTTGTGCACGGAGTGACACCCACAAAACTCACCTGTGTGGTGGCAGTGATGGAGAGCACGAAGGTAGGCACCGTCGAGCAGCTCAGGTTCAGGAGCCGGCCCTGGGGTGGAAATGTTCACATGGAGACATGCAGTTACAGGGCAGCGGTAAAAACAGGCCTTGATGTCAATCGCCATCCTCAGGACTGCATAAAACCGATGGCACACCAGGCTGAGCTGGCAAAATCACTATTAAGTGCTTCCTGGTTTCTATGCCGCACAGCACTTTGATCAAAGTGCTTAAGAAAGCTGAGATTGACCAATGCACTGCAGAAAGACCCAAAATGCTTACAGATGGCTAAAAGTTTCATCCGGGTTTCATACTGTCAGTCTCAGACATGTGCAAAGACAACCACACACGCCAACAAAGTGCCCCGTGACCAGGGACGATTATAGGATTAAGATGGGGAGCATCGAAGGGCCATTAATGCATAGACATGGGCCAACCTTAGCATTAGCCAATAATGTCTTTTGAATTTGTGAGTGACAGGGGAGGGGCACTTCTGAGGGCCAATCAGCGTTTGGCTGAAGGCAGTACCCTTGTGGCACCACCCCCATATATATCCCCATGTGTGAAGTGCATGTCTTTGGCAGCACATTGAGACTCTTACCTCTGCCAGCAGGACTATCCTCTTGCCATCGGGCCAGATAACGTGGTCCACCTGTGACCTCACACGCTCCCAGGTCAGCTCAGGCGTGCGCAGGCTGGCCTGGGGCGGGGGGGGAGAAGCATCTGTCAAAACATGCCAGCAGCCACGCTGCCAGACTGATCCTGTCCGTTAACCGAAGTGTCGCTGCATGGGTCCACCGACAGATCGCACGCTTACCACATCAATCTCCGTGTTCGAGTGTCCCATGTTGCAGACTATGCACCCGTTTTTCATGCGGTCTAGGTATTCCCGCACCACCACGTTCTTATTGCCTGTAGTGAAAATGAGCACGACAGATGGGTCACATGCAAAGGGACCCATGCACACACGCACCCCTTGGGACGACCAATGGTATGAGCCAGCAGTGAGGGAGCTACCTGTGCAGGTGATGACGATGTCGACCTGACGGATGACTTCACTCAGTTTCACTAACCTGAATCCATCCATGCTGGGGGGGGGGGGGAGAGTGGGGGGCACAGCTATT
>JABFEA020000067.1:24896969-24915301 GCA_019775915.2 Cyphomyrus plagiostoma
CCCCCCCCCCCCCCCCCCCCCCCCCCCCCCCCCCCCCCCCCCCCCCCCCCCCCCCCCCCCCCCCCCCCCCCACAGCTATTAAAAAGGACATCTAACAATCACACAACTCCCATTTATAAAAAGTGAACCGACACTTCCATCACCCTTTCATCACACCCAGCCTAAAAGCCAAATCATACTTCACTTTTCCAGGTGCACCTATGCTCCGTGCACAGTGTCAGTGGCGTAAATGTCATGCTCAGGGGTGGGGGCTGGGCGACGAGGGTCTAGCTCAGATTTTTGTTCCCGGCGGACATTATCCATGTTGACTATGCACATACAAGGCAATTGATTAGGTATTCCCAGTAGGTGGCAGCACTTACTTTCACAGAGGTCAACAAGGAAAAAGAAGAACAGTTTTATTTGTAGTCACAGTTATGGTGAGCAGCCATGTAAGAAGGTACAGAGGTACCTCTGTATTTTTAAAATCAACGCTATTCGGTGGGGGGGGGCACTAATTTTGTTGCCAATATCGCAAAATACCCCCATATTACTGTAATACTGCCCAAGTCAAGTAACACCTTTAAAACCATTTCACCACATTGCTCGTATTCATTTGTTCCAATAAATCTACCCTGCATGCGGCGACTGACCATCCACGTTCAAATGTAACACGCACACAAGAGCGTGCACGCACCACTGCGCACGGATCATGATGGCATGAGGAAAAGTATGGAATAGGGAACTCCGGCCTGTCCTGTGGTGACCAGCCCCCGGTCCTACATGGCCACCCCACCCCCCCAACAGCATACCAGGCCTGCAGGGCGCAGATGGGGTCGATCTCCGTGACGTAGACGATGGAGCCCATGGCCTTCAGAGCAGCACAGCAGCCTTTGCCGACCTGCGTTCGGGCAGAGAGAGACCCGTCAAGCTTAAACTCCACAGTGCTTTGCACATATCAAACTTTAATTTCATCTCTGGGAGTGACTTTAGCATCACGTAGCATCATCAGCGTTTCCGAAACCAGTGCTCAGGGATGCCCAGGTGTCCACCTTTTAGCTCAGGGAATTGGGAGAGAGCAAAAATGTGGGCTGGCTGGGCCCCCCCCGAGGACCGGGTTGAGAAACACTGAGCTAGAATGCAGAAAAGCTGGAAGGGACTCATCGGGATCACTGCTTTAAATGAAAAAGAGCCGTCAAGTGTTACTTGCACTGCAGTCACGTGACATGGAGGACATTGCAGAAACACTGCCGTCGGCTCACTTACTTCTCCATACCCACAAACCACGACCTGCTTCCCACCGAACATCACGTCCGTGGTCCGTTTCAGGCTGAGGGTTAAAAAAAAAAAAAACAAAAATACAAATGGCGTGTGTGTAGGATGCCATGACCCCCGAAGCCACAGCCAGATGGCGTCTCCCCAAAGGGGGCGCTAATCCAGGATCTACACCCACCCATCCAGAATAGACTCCCGGCAGCAGTAGAGGTTGTCAAACTTCTGCTTGGTCACTGAGTCGTTAACGTTCATGGCTGGAACACACAGCTTCCCGGCCTTGGAGAGTTGGTACAGCCTGGGTACAGAGCACCAAGGGAAGGTCGCAGCCACAGTTATAAATAAAAATGCCCAGAACAGTTCTGAAAATACCCGTTAAAATACAAATCAGCAGAAAAAAAGTATTTTAGCTGAAGCCCAGAGCTTTCAGCCCAAATGACATATGGCAAACAGAGGGTGGCGGCAGTGACAAAAATGGTCACAAGAGAATGGAGGATGGAGGGAACTTGTGGATGGGAGAGAGAAGCTCTCCTGGTGTTCTGATGATCGCAGGATCTTACACGAAACACTTACAGTGAACCATGCTTTAGAATTCTGAATATTAATGTTGACCCCAAACCAATCATGTGTTATTCAGCAATTTGTTTTAATGAACCAAGTCATCACAAATTAAATTTAGTTATCTAGTAACCAGCAATATGTTTGGTATTTCACCACATTCCGCTATGATATTTAAACTGCTATAAGATCTGAGACCAAATGTTGAAAATCCTGCAACTGATCAAATGTCCACCGGCCACTAGATGGAGCCATAGCCCCAGGGAAAAGACTATGTTATGCTGGCGTTATATGGCTGTGAGAAAACCTGCATGCGTAGAGTGCTTCCCTCACTACCGTAAAGGGTCAGCCCACCTGTGGACCCCAGTTACACTCTCTTCCACGATTCCTTTGATCTTTTTGAACATGTTGGGGTACTTCTTGTAGATCCAGTGGGTGAGGTCGCCCCCATCATCCAGAATCTGGAAAACCGGGGAGAGGGTGGTTATTCAATTAATATTACCTAATGCGGCATTTCTCGGTTAATGTTTCCGATGACAGATGTGGAGCGGGAAGCTTTCGGCAGTTACAGCGTGGCGCTACGCGTGGATGTGGACGTCCGTGGCTCACCATGTTGGGCTGCCATCCCTCCACGTTGACGCAGCGGTCGATGCACCACCAGAAGTCGTCTTCAGACTCCCCCTTCCAGGCAAAAACCGAGAACCCTAGGGGTTGTGGATGGGGGGGGGGGGGGTCTTATTAAAGTCTGCGTGGGGGCAAATTAGGATAAAGGGGTAGACGAGGTGGCGACGTGCACTCACCCCCCTCACCCAGGGCGGCAGCCACCTCATTCTGGGTGGAGTAGATGTTGCAGGCAGCCCACCTGCACTGGGCACCCAAGGCAGACAGGGTCTCCATCAGAACCTAGGAGGAAGGGCACGCATTAGCGACTTGATGCTAACAGCTTTACTATGAGGCTGCCGTGTTTGAGCTGGCCAGTAGGGGGACAGTAGGGGAATAGGAGCACTGAGACACCTACTGCTGTCTGGGCAGTGATGTGGGTACATCCCACCACCTTGGCCCCAGCTAGGGGTTTCTCCCCCTGGGCTCTCTTCCTCAGGGCCATCAGCGCTGGCATCTCTGCCCCAAAAGAGTCAGCGAAGAAGAAGACACACACAGTCACCAACAAGCCCCCGGTGTGATTTGGAGTCACGACCCATGGCAGCCCAGCGCCTGTGCCACTTGAAGACCGGCCCCTGCAGCTGAAGCTCCTAAGGAAAAGGAGCCTCCCCCCCAGCAGGCGCACGCGGCCGGCCGTGCCCCGAGGAACAAAAGACGGCCAACCAACATCAACGCAAGGTATTGTCTGCACAAGGCAGGGACTCACAGATCACAGCTTAAGGATCGATCGTGAGTCAAAGGTACGACTGCGAGATCAATGCTGCTCTTTGACTGATCTCCTTCCTGTGGCCTGAGAGAGACCACAAGCTTACAGGACCGTCAGGACAGACAGAGCACCCCCAGCGGCGTCCCCTGCCCAGGCCCCGCCCCTGCCCAGGCCCGCACACACAAACCCTGCTCAGCGATCTCGATCTCCCGGCGCCCGAACTCCGCCTGCTTGATGTTCTTGATACAGAAGTCGCTTTGCCCCTTAGAGTTCTTCTGCTGCTTGTCCCTGGGGGAAGTTTCATCATCAGAGCTGTCTGTGTAGGAGGCAGCTGGGGAGGGGTCACATCACATCCAACTTAATACAAACTACTTCTACCAGTCAAGCTTCTACAGAGCTGTATGACAGATATTTTTCCACTAATGAGAGGGAAAAAAAAAAAAAAAAAAAAAAAAACTTGACATGAACTCATCTTTCCAGAATTATCCATAAAAAGAAAGTCTCTCTGTCCTGAACCACAGAACACAAACGCACCCCCCCATCTGCTTTACCTCATCATATCACATGAGATGTGCTCTGCAGGCCTACAATTTCTGAAACCTTTCTCCCCGGGGACATATTGAGAAACACGGAGATTTTAAAAAGTGACACTATAACAACAGGCCTCAGACCTCGCTATTAATTACACAACGGCCAGGCCCAAATGCCTGCATCCCGGGGGCAGTATGATACAGCCCCTGCCATTCTCTGCTTTTCTCCTGCGCAGCGAGGCACACCCAACTGGATGGACTGGGAACAAATTGCGTGAATCGAAGGCTAACATGAAAGGTGACTGGCACAAGCCATCGCCTGGACAAGAACAAAACACAATGGAACGATTGCCAAGTCCCTTGGGTCACATGAGCCTCTGTGTCAGGTCAACTAAGAGAAGTATGGTGGGGCGTCAACGTGACATTGCAGTGTGTCTAGTGCAAACCTCCGCGCCCGGCAGGCAGGGGGAGCCCTAACGAACTACAGGCCGTTCCCAGCGGCTAACGGAGAGTACAGCCACTCCCAGGGGATCAAAGCTTAATGAAAAGATTCTGCCTTAATCTGCTTAGACAGGACCGTGGGCCACCAGGCCAGAATCAGACAATCAGACTGCTGTGAGGAAGTCATGCAGCAGTTCTGACCTGTGCTGCTTTCAGCTTCACAACCAACGAAACTTACTAGCCTTACTAGACTAATCTAACCATGTTACCACCCCATCTTATGCAAAGTCAATTTTCATTGAAAATATGCATAACAAAATGACATGTAGGCCTTCTGAGTGCACAGACAGTAACAGTAACACAAACAACAGAATAGAACAGAATAGACTAGATATTAAAATATAGCGCAACAATTAGTTTCCCAAGTAAGGAGCAAGGGTCAATTATATATTACATGTATACTCTAAAATATAGCAAAGTACATTTTTAAATACATTTTTTAAATTAAAATAAGGCTCTTCAATTTCATGCTTAGTGGTGTTGTAAACTATATTCTTGCAAATAATTTTCTGTAATGTTTAATAAGATGCTTAACAACATAACAGCGATACACAATCTGTGATCCCGTAGACAAGTCATAAAATGAATGAAATACTATGTGATACATAACCCTAGGATAAGGGCACTTTGGTTTCTCACAGTCTAAAATGTCAGAGACACCAAGGTGCAGAGAATCTGGCATAATGCAGGTTCAAGACACATCTATGCCTCTGTGTGTCTGTTATGGCGCCACCGTGTGTCTGTTAGGTGACCATTGCATCCACCTTGTCCGGTCAGCATGTGTATGAAGTACCTGAGCTGTAGCTGTCTGTGGACGACTGCGAGATGGACCGGGACAGCGAGCGCCGGCCAATCTTGGTGGGCCGCTTGTTAAACTCCTGCTTCTGGTCGGCAAACTGGATTTGCTGCAGAGACAAGGCAATTTTAATTATATCCCACGCTGTTAACGCAGCCAGGGTGAATGAAAGCAAACCACGCAGGTCAACTTGGACACCCCAGTGAGTGAAACCTTTAACCTGACCAGTGAGGCAATCTGTTTCTACCCCCCAGGTAAATCAGTACCGATGAATGATATTTCCAGCCCCATTCCTTGAAGGTGGCAGTATGTCACAGGTGGGGGGAGCGGGGAGTCACCTTTCCGTAAACCATTAACAACCACAAGAATTTAAAATATACTCAATTAGTAAACCCGAGAATCTAGCCTTGTACGCAGACGGCTTCACACAGAGAACCAGGACTAATTAATGCTGATGGCTCATCCAGACCTTCATCCACAACTTTAATTAATTTATAATAGTCGCCCTGGCTCCACATACACAATTTAGACCAAAGGAGATGCTAGAACACACCAACAGGCGTGCTCATCCCACCTCTGGTAGTCTGTGGTAGGGAAAAACTCCCTTTCAGGGAATTTAATGTAATTTAAGAAGGTCTTAGATCAGGGTTCCCGAGTTCCAGTCCTGGAGGTCCTGTGTGTAACACAGTTTGGAGATATCGCTGCTCACTGTGTTGTAGACTGGATTCCAGGAGCAGAATTGGGAAAGCCTGACGTAGGTGTATCAGAAAGCAGAAGCATGAAAAATGTGGAAATTTTGCAGTCCCAACATCAGCCTTCATAAACTCTCTAATCCAAACAGTGAACTCAAAAACCCAGTTGGCCGGAATGGTTCTGGGAGCCCTTGGGCCAGCGAAATGACATCTCCACACACACCAGCTCTCCCTATTTGTCCCATGCAGCTGCCCTCTGATCTCCTTTGCAATGTCTGGACCAGTCAGCCAGAAAGCAATCGCAGCACTGACAAAGGAGCAAACAGCTTGGTTCTAAGGTGTAGAAGAGCCGGATTTGCAGACGTTTATTCCTTCAAAAGAAACAGGCGTCAGAGCAACTAAATCACATTAACACAGCAACGATAATGAAAGTGATTTAAAAGGGACCCCAACACTCACTCACTGCCAGCAAGACAGACCAAAAGCATGGTCTGTTTCATTGAAAATGTTGAAGTCACCTCTGAGTAGAATAATGTACTGAACAACAAATAATGTAATGTGAATTAAAGCTCTGGGTGGGCAGAGACAGGGGCTGGGCCAAGTTAAATCCCTCCCACCGCGTCCATCCTACTCTAGTTAGTGCTGCAGAAGGCCTAGTGTTAGCATCAGTTTCAGATAACAGAGCCTTTGTTCAGGCTGGCTTTGGGAGACTGTTAGCTTGGATGGAAAGTTATGATGTTGGTTACCATGTGGGCCAATGTGACCTCTTTTTTTGTCCCCCATCTGAGAGACATGAACAAAAAGTGCTTTGAGCAGATCAAACACTCCGTTACATCTCTGGTCGGAACAGCTTCATAGGTGACATGCTGTGACCTTGAAAGAGACTCCGCATGCACTAACCTTCATCGCGACAGGCCCGGGCTAATGACACGTGCGGGCGCCAATGGACACCAACCGGAAACTACTGTCTATTCACAAATACCTCCCGTCCTCAGTGTCATTGGAACAGAATCACACGTTAACAAAACACACAGCAACACATTTAGCAAACACTTTGACAAAACAGTGCCGGCATTTACATTCATTCAAAGGAGACTCTCCTTACACTCACACACCTAACCCCGAGGTCATGCATTCAGCCCGCATGCGACGGCACCGGCGTGCCATCCTACGCTGCTGCATCTTTCCCGGGCATGCATTTTTGACATGCTAGCGTTCTACGCTAAAGAGGCACGACTCACCATCCAGTGAGGCAGCAGAAAAGCTGGACTCAGGCTGTTCGATTCCCACTTTGCCATGTCTGTGCTCGCTGGCTCCCTCAATCTACTCTGGCTGCTCAAGAGGGGGGTACCAGGCTCAGCAGTTTAAGAAGGTTCCACCCTGCCGCCTCCCCCCCCCCCCCAAGAACCACCCCTACACGGAACGGGCGGCTTCTTTTCCCATGACAACCCCGATCGACCTGCTGTCCTAATCCCTGCCAATCCAGCAGTGACTGGTAGTCCCTAATAGGATTTAGGCAGCACAAGACCCTGTGGATACAGGGGCCGGACTCACTGTTGCGAAACTCCACTGACTGACTTCATACCAGTTCTGTTCCGGAGCAAGCCGGCAAGGGTGGGGGAGTGGGGGGAGGGGGTTTTACGGGGACCATATACAACCCATTCAGCCGTGAAGTGCTGTTGCTCAAGAGTGCTTAACACCAAGCACACTGGTACAGTTTGTGGTTTTGAACCTTGACCAGCTCAACACTATGGAGATCACAGTGAGGCCATGACCTCAACGTAATGTGACCCCACAGCCTTCTGGTCACAAATCCAATCCAGTAACCTCCAGCAGAAACCAACATCACAGGTGCAAACCTGCAATTTCCCACTCACTTTAAATTACTAATCCAACAAACTACTAATGATTAATGAATTCATCCGGTTACAAGATCATTTCAGAAGGTGAATAACTCAAATTAAAAAAATCTTCAAGATAAAGACCTCAGTGGGCATGTCTGTGGATTCAAATATACTGCCCACTTCCTGTTAACAGGCAATAAGTCTATGGGAGTGGAGGCATGTAAACATGCTTGGTGTTTCAGCCAGAGGTCCTTTTGGCGCTGCCATTAATCAGACACTCCAATAACCCCGAAGGCAGAATACAGGCAGAGGAAACGACAGTTAACCGAGGAAGAACCAGCGCAGTAAGTCTCTTGGTGAATGTAGGCAGGACCGGTCAAACAGCAGCCGATTTCGCTTTCACACGGCGCACACTGTCCGAAACAAAGTGAAACTAGCCTGCAGTGCCTCTAGAATTACTCATGTCCTCCGCAGTGCCAGCACAGGACAGGTACGTAGAGCAGGGGGAGGGGAACAGTATTAAGGACGCCGTTAGGTCAGCAGGGTGTGGTTGAACACAAAACATTATAAGCAAAGAAGCAACAAGACGAAAACAAACAGTCCAAAATGAAGAAGCTATAGTTATTAGGGGCTCAACACTGTAAAGTGAGATGGGAAGCAGGGACGTAGTACACAGATATATTTAATTTCCTCAGTGCTGTTTGTTTTACAGCCACTAGATAATGGAAGAGTAAAGAAGAATTAGTTACCGGCTTGCTTGCTAGTAAACCTGTTTTTACTTTGAACTATCTAGACATCTCAGACATCTGAAAGTTCTGGAATGGTCTGAAACACTTTAAGGAAAAGATCACACATCGATTCAGCCTGAAGTTACTGTAATGTCATAAAAAACTAATTAATCACAGTACCTAAACATGCCTCAAAGTGCACAGCTCTGTGGCTTGGGACTCAGGAGGTTACAGGTTCAAATCCCTGGGTTGGCAGAGTGATCCCACCATTAGGCCCTTGAGGAAGGTCCTTAACCCCCACCTGCTCCAGGGACTGACTCCATGATCTGTCATAAGGGAACAAATGCATTGTTCTCCTAGTTTTTTTTTTTTGATAACTTTATTATAACAGTGCAAATGAGCAAACAATAAGGGCCTAGGCAGGGGGCCAACCCCGCCTAGGCCACACCAGATTGGCTTAGCAAAGCAAATGTGCAGGTCAAAGTTCGTTTTAATGAATTTGGAGCAAAAACACCCTGCAAGTTCACTTTGCAAACTGTAAAAGAAAGCAAATTCTCTTCTTGTTGCGTCATGTGGTTGGAATGAAATTGACAGGTGAATATTTTTTTTTCACGCTATTGCGACCCTGCCATCTCAAGTAAGGTTCAGTCTTTACATGCCTGCCTATGGAAAGAAACAAAATTCTCAGTCCTCTAGTGGACAATCCAGCCCCTTATGAGCCGAGGAAACTACACATTAAACAAGCTGGAATTATTTAAGCCAATAATTTATATTCTAAATCTATTCTAAATTTCTCTAAATTTAAAGTACATTTACTTAGCAGAAATGTTTATCCAAAGTATGGATGTGACCACGGAACTTGCAGGTCTCTCCAAAGGGCCACAGACTGGCACAGTGCAAGACTGAGAAAGAAGAACCAAATGCAATGAATGGAAAATGCAAAATGGTATGAAAGAAAAAAAAAAAAATCAGATATCTGAGTTGTGTCCCTCATGCCCAAAATACCAGCACCCTCCAATTACTCTTTTATTTTTGTCTTTTGTATTAAGTGCAGGACAAAAAAAATACATTTTGTGCTATGCAAACTTGTGTTCTTGTACTGGGTTCCTTTTACACTGGGAGTTCTCAGCACACCTGCTGCAGACAGAACTGTGTGTCAACAACCACCCCCCAAGCTATGTAGTTACCTGGCTAAGGACACACACAGGGATTTGAGAACCTAGTAACCAGACAGCCAGTGGATAAGGTATGATAAGGAAATGCATTCTGGGAAATACATTATTCGTGCGGCCAGTAGTACAAAAAGTCGATAAATAAGGAAGATGATGGAAAGACAATGGGGACTGAAGTTAGTCCCATACCACCCCACCTAACAGGTGCCACTGTGTAAAGTGTGCACTTCAACTGGTGTTAAGCCTGCAGTTCCAAAAGGTCACCACTGAGTGGCACTGTGGATACAGAACTAACTTAAGAGGCCCTGCTCGAGTTCCTCCTACGGTGACTTCATAGGTCACTGAATCACTGTACGGAAGAAAGTGACTGTCCCCACAGAATGCAATGTGCTACCCTGGACCCTGCTGAGGACCCTGACCAGAATAATATTCGTCAGGGAAAAAAAGAATAGGAGGATTTAGGCCTGTGTATCAGAGCCGTTAGTAATAGCAGCATGTCAAAGGCTGGGTCCAGTCCAGAATCAATACAGGCAGATGTTACGGAAACACGATCCGGCACCAAACCGCGGCAAACTGCAGGCCAACACAGGGTGAGCAGGGGGCATTCCAGCGAATCCTAGTCATGCTTTCATTCTCCCTTCTCCTCCCCGAGGAAGTAAAACCCAGTGAGTGGCGCGCGATCAGTGGGCGTCGCGCAATCAGAACCTGGCGCCACTCGGTGTGCAGATACGGCGCGGGGATCGCTGCCAGCCGCGGTCCCTCCCACCAGGCCCCCCTGCAGACCCATCGGATAAATACCCAGCTGTACAAATGGGTGGGATTGAAGAACTCCGGTTACAAGACATGAGAAGGTCTCCAGAGCAAATAAACAGGGATTTAACAGGGAGGTGAGACCTGAGCTGGAGAGAACTGGCGGTCCTCTACCAAGGCCACATGGTCCACATGCCCTCACCCCGGGTCCAGTGACCAGCTGACGAGACAAAAACCTATGTGACCCCTGGCCATGACATCTCATAGGACACACACCCACACAAACTCTCCTATATGACAACCTTTTAACACATGTAGCAGAAGAGCCCTTACCAGCTGTATGACACCAAAGCAGAGCCTATTTGCACTTAGTCAACCATCAAGGGGGGGGGGGGGGGGTCACAGCGAGAAGGTGGGATATGAGCATTTGAGGGAGGTGGGTGTGGGGGATTTTCAGGGAGTTATTCCTCTCACAATCTGAGAAAGAGTAATGCAAAACCAACACGGTCAACACACAAGAACCCATCAAGGTCCAGCTCTAAACCAGATAATTTTCAACCATCAAAGGACCACAGGAAGCCAACGGCACAGCATAGGAGTGACATACCCCAAGCTTTTGTAAACCAGCAGAGAGATTTAAAACACACTCCAAACAAAAAGAGGACAGACCAAAAGATGCCATCGTTTTTTTTTTTTTTTCTTTCATTTCACCATACCTTGTAGTTTTTTAACTGGACCGGCCCATTCTTCTTCACTTTGGTCTGGGTAGAGAAGTCGGACATCTTCTTCATGGCGCAAGATCGATGCACAACTGTGCTCTGTCCGAGGAACGGTCAAGGAGGGGCAAAAAGCGCGATGCCCCATCACCGATAGCATACGCAGAGCCAATGAGGCAAATAGGTGTCGCCCAGAAGAATTCGTGACCTGAAACATAAAACCACCTGAGGTGTAGGGTTTCAAATATTATCGGGATTCAAATGACAAGGCGTGACGCATCCCCAGGTGGAAATCATCACAGATCTTGCGAAACACTTATTTCATTCTCTGGGCCACACATGAGAACTCCTCCGGGAGTCGCTTTTAGATGCTGCAGGTTTCATGATTTGGCATCTGATCACAGGTCCAGCAGCAGTCTGGGGTGGTTTGACTACTTTCACAGATCTCTCTCTTTTTTGATGTCTTGAAAGTGATTTTACCAAGAGGGCCAGTCACTCAGCAGCCGAGACAAAAGTACAGGTACGTAGCTCCCAGAATAGCTATACAAATACGCATCACAACAGGTAGTCTCGTATGGCTAAGCAGATAAGCTCCTATTGACCGGATGGATGGTCACTAGCTCAAATCATGCCATGTCATATTGGCACAAATTATCTAAATTGTAATTGTAGAGGTTCAGAAAATACATAACAGAAATAAAGCACTGTCAAGACTGAGACTCCATCTTGTAAAGCCAGCAAGGGCAACAGCAAGGAGTCCACTGTACCCAGCTGTGGGGTGCACTCTGCTGAGAAAGATGGCTGCATCACTCAGGTGACAGCAGGAAGCCCATGCGGAACAAGATGGCAGAGCCAAGAACCATGAGGGTGGGGGAAGGACAGACAAAATAAGATCTGTGTTCAGTGGACTATGAGAAGCTGTTGCCCCAGGGCACTGAGAGGCTTACAGGGCTACGGCTCTGTGCTAGTGATGAGAAGCTTGCTGGTTCGAGCCCTGGCCTCGGTTGAACAATCACGCATCGATGGACCTGGCTACCTGTTTGCTGGGATCCCCAAACCGTGAGGCTCAAGGAAAGTTGATAAGAAGGATAATAAAACGCTCTCCGTACTAATGGTAATGTAATAAACATGAATAGACAACATGATGGTTTTGCCTAATGTGGTGGTCTAGAATAGAGCCCTGTTTGTTTCTCTCAGGCATAGCGCTCACTTTGCATAGTGTAAAACTGCCTTTTTATTTTGTGATCATTTGAACTGCTACATAATTATGTAGTTAAGGAAAACATGTTATAATGAACTGAAACCTTTTGAAATCATAATGGTAATTTATTAAAATAAAAAATGAAAAACAATGCATCTATTTAAAATATTGGTGTTGAGACATTTGCACCGTCGACATCATCAACTACGTCGACTAATCGCAGCAGCCCTAGAATCCATCCATCACCCACCCTGCACCATCAACATAGGTCCAGTGCCAGATTTATAACAGGCCATTTATAACAGAGTGTGAGAATGGGAAGAAATTCAAATACTTCATCCAGACGGAACAGGAACATTAACAGTAATAAGGTTATGGGCTTTTGAACAGTAATTTATCTCCTGTTGATAGGCCAATTGAAGGTTCCATTTCCATATGGCCATTAGGTTAGAAATTCACTCAATGACAAAGACACTCAGAGACCCAAAGACACATGAACTGAAATGTAAGAAAACTCCAAACCCTAAAAAAGCTAAGAGAGCCCCCCAGAGAGTGATGGGGGGAGAGACTTACTTTATCCAGAGCAGTCCATGGGGGAATGGGGCATAAATTTTAGAGCCCAACTGATAAAATGGTGTTTATAATGGCTGATAAATGACAATTATAGAGAAACGGAGAGATGCAAGACTGATCCTACAACCATGTTGTGAGTGTTGTTGTTGTTGTTTAGTTTGTCCACCAGAGGGCACACTGCAACTCCCGTCAGCAACACAAGTATGTTCGTAATGCACATTTGACACTTCTCAAAACTTTAATATATTTTGTTGCACTTTTGTTCCGAGTTCTATATATGACAATAAAACAAGATTATTTTTGAACTGCACTGTCATGTTATGTTGGTGAGGACTTTTAAAATGAATGTTAGGGGAAAATCTTTGTTTATGTTATGCATGTTCGGGAGAAAAATATATATATCATTACTGATATTTAAATTCTCAAATATTGGAAAATTCTGTATCAGTCAAGCTCTAATAAATTTAAAATACTTCTTGAGGGCAAAAGACTGGAAAAAAAAAAAAAAAAAAAAAAAAAGTATCTTGACCAGTTGACGACCGCAGCTAGTAACACGAGAAGCTCGTTTGCTGATGTAATAACGGCCAGCTGGCCACCAAGGCAGAAAACGCAGCCTTTGCTGTACCGTGCAGCGGGACACAGGACACTGTCTGCACAGCCACCAGTACCAGCACGTCAGACAAGCCATCCCATCAGCTCATCCAGCTCTACTGCACAGAAGCCAAGGAGGACGGTGGTCAGTAAGGTCTCACGCTGAACTAAACAAAACAAGAGCAACATGCACAGACAAAACCTGATACCGACAACGTATGCAGCTGGGGCCATTCGGCAATTAACCAAAGCCAACGGAAATGAGCTTGACAGAAGAATGTTAGATGAGTAACCAGGAGGCAGTGACAACGAGGTGGCTTAGGGAAAAGCTCTCAGAAATTCTGGATTCAGAAGGGTTTGAGCAACCTTTCATCACCTTGGTAAACAGACCTTTAAACCTCCAGCGCTGCAAGGTGTGACAGCAGTTCAATGACTGGAGTGCATGGGATTACATGAGAAGTGTCACCACACCTTCTTGAAACAATGCTGTGAAACGTTGAGTAACCGCCAAACACAAGGCGGCACGAACGTGACTGAAGGAGACACTTTGAGCACGAGGGCTTCTCCCATTCAGCCACTGACACCATCTTCCCCAGGAAGAACCGGCACATTTACTCAGTCAGCATGTGTCAGGATATGACGCATCAACATCCCTTAAATTTCAGCCATTCATTTTTAACAGGACTCCACACGTCTGAAGGCTAGAAGCCCACACACCTTGCACCACCCTGCCAGCACAGCTAGCCCTTGGTTTTCTTGTCTATCTTCTGGAGCCAGGCCTTGTTCTGGGGGTTTAGAGACAGATGAAGAATAAAGAAAAAAAAAAAGATGTGAATAGTGTGGATGCATAATGTTCCTCTTAAGTATAAAGATCGTAGCTTCAAGAATTGAAAGGAGTGAACAACTGAATGTGACCATGCCAAGGCATTAGCTGAACCAATTTACGGTGGGTGGAGCAATTACCTGAAAAGGATTTGGACAAACTAACAACAACCTTTATAGCAAGTAGTGGGAATAAGGATATTAAATTATCCATGAATTATCGGTTTGGAGACACTGAAAATAGTTCCCTCTTCTTGAGGGATACAATTACCTCAAGCACACGCGCACGTACACGCACGCATGCACGCCTGACCGAGGCCTTTTTAAAATGCATTTTACTTTTGGCTCCCCCTCGATCATGCTTGAAAATCAGACTGCTAGTCTCTGTCTAACAAATGCTTCACCCCAGTCAGACAGTCAGCAGAAGTATTCTACACATTGGAAAAAACTCCACAAACTGGGAATTAAACTGGGCTTATTAAAAAAAACAGTCAATGGAAACGTACCACCGGCAAATTTGGAACAGGAACCAAACTCCTCGGGCCCTAACTGAAAATATTCTTCCACGATGCGACAGGTTGTGAAAATATTTGCCTAACCCAACAGACTACAGGTCCTGGGGGAATTATTACTAAGATGCCTGACTAAGAGAAGAAGATGAAAAACATTAATGTAGTATCAGCACCGCAAGCCTTGCAAGACATTGTCTTCGCAAAGTTTCTGGGTGGCAACAGCACCTTCGTGTGATGCTGCATGGAGGGAAGGCTTCCACAACCGCCCATGCCTCTCGCTAATGGAAGCCACATGAAACGGCAGAGCTTCAGCCTCAATCGCTGCAGCCACTCACTGGCCCGCGCTGAGGTTTGGCTGACTCCCACACGTCCATGGAACCGCCAAAGATCTGAAACCCTGACAGCTTATCACCGCTAATAAATCCCTTCCAATGTAGATTGATGCAGCGAGGTCTCAAGGACAGGGCAAGTGTAAGTCTAAAGCCTATGGACTGAAAAGTATTTCTGATGCAAAGTGACTCTGAATTCTCGCTGCTCAAAAACATTCACTAATGAGCTGCTGGATCCTGTCATATCACATGATATATTCTGCTCCTCTCCTTATTCTGCTATAATTCCCAGTAAAAGTTGTAAAAATTCAATAAGACACCCCCACCTTAAATGACGTTAAAAGGTCCCATTGGTTAACAAGGTGACCAGTACAGGCATAAAGGAATCTTAACAGGCCAAGCTCTTCCCACCATTTGTATTCTGTTACCATGGTTAGATGGATAATTCCGCCACACAAACTTTGTCCTCAAGCAACAAGGGCGGGGGGCGGGGGATTGCTAGGCATGAACTCAATTCCTGCCCACATACAGTCAGACTAAGCTTGAGGACAGTCTGTGCGCCCAATCACGAGCGCACAAGCCTGGGGTGAGAATACCAGGCACAGATGTGGCACTTCTAAGCCTCCCCCCTTCGACCCCCCCTTCCTTTTGCACACTGTAGTCTTGGCTGCGGAGGGGTGGCGGTGGGGAGGGGGGCAGCCTGAATAGCATACAGCAGCAGTGGGCCAATCCGGTTACACAACGGGCATCTGTCAGACACCCAGCCTTCCTGAGTGGGCAGCAGATGAGAAGCCCATTATGGGGGGGTGGGGGGGGGAGAAAGAACAGAAATCTAGGATTCATACTGCACAGACTGATGCAGATACAAAAAGCCCCAAGATAAAATACATAAATTCATATATAAAGCTCAGTTGTCGGGATACAGGAACCATTTTTCTGAGCTATATTAAAACACTCAGCTCTAGCTAAACGGACATTGATGTAGTAAATCCTTCCTACTTTGTCATAAAAACGTTTCTCACAAAAAGCACTTTAAAAGGGCACTGATGTAACGCTTACTTCATGCTACCCTGAACACCGATATTAGGTGACGGATTTTATTTTTAGACCACGGTAATTGGGCAGAACATTTTTTGTTTTAAAAGCACCCTTTCCAACTGGGATCAAGAGTCTCTCTCTCGCTACCCCCCCGCTACAGACACACTGCACGTTGCACGTGTTCCTCACTGCGAACGACGCTGGGTAGCCGGTTCCTGCGAACCGCTCTGCCCTGCGACAGTCAGGTCAAACCACACAGCAGGAAGAAACACCCTCCTTTCACAAGCCTATTCATCCAGTATCCACCCAGCCGCATGGGTTGAGATGATGAGCCGTTTCCCGTCGTCCTCAGTGCCGCCGAGGGGCCTGCCAGGAAACACATTTGGTGGTGCTGTTTTTAAGGGCAGACCTAATTTAAGAGGCATCATAGGGGCACCCAACCACGTGTGATACTGAACTGCTCCCTTCCTCCAAAAGAAACATGTGCCCAACGCCCGTGTAAAAAGTCCTCAGTCGTTTTCGCATCCCGCGGTGGAAAGACCTCCCCGCCCAAATACGAGGAGCTGGATTCTCACGGTGCCGAATGTGGCAACGGAGCAACTTCACTGCGAGCTTCCCACGGTCCCGGTCCCAGCAGGAGAGCGAGACCCACCTGGCCTGGAGGGGGCATCCCACGCTCATCTCTCGCCGACCTGATCCTTCCCCACTGATCTGACCCCTGAACTCCATACAGAAATTCCTCGGGCTGCTTATTTGAATCACCACAGGGTTTTGTAGAAAACCGGGGCCGCGTGCCACACTTTGCCCTTTCGCACGACTGCACGTTGACCAAAGTCAGACCAAGCACCCTCTAAGCTACGTCACCTGGGCTGGGTTTAGAATTCACAGCATTCGGACCTGGTTCCCGGTTATAGGCCCCGCCCCAGCAATCCGAGGCCCACTATAGTGCTGGATACTGAAAGAGATATAAGTTTCCATGGATGAGGCAAATCCATGTGGTCAGAGTCCAAGTCAGGATTCATTACACTGTCAGCAAGTCGAAATGTATAAACTCACATCACACCCAATCGCTTTGTGCCAATACTCTAAATCAGCTATAGCTAAACTGGGGAACACTAGTCTTCAGACTCCAACGGTTGCTACAATAACTAGCTTGATCCGACCACTGTAATCTTATCTCTGGGAAGTCGGCATTTCACAGAACACATTTTCCACTAAAAGATTTTCCACTGGGCACCATGAAGCCACAGCTATCAAGATGGCACAGAAAAAGAAAACAGAGTTTAAAAAAAAAAAAAAAAAAAGCAGATTCGAGGCAAAAAAAAATCTGCATTTCCTCAAAAGCATGCTGATAAAGTTCCTCTGTCGTCAGCTCCGGGTAGCTTAAGGCGGCCTGCAAAATACGATAAGGCACAAATGGGAGGGGGGTGGGGGGGTCAGAAGATCCGGGAGATGTGCCAAGAGCAAGATGGCAAACGGCACCACGTGATGACAGTCAGAAATGTTGAGGCAGCCAGGTCCCAGGAATAAGGGAACATTCAAACAGAGGCCTGTCGGGTATGAAAGCTTCCTTAAGTAAAAGACTCATCTCATCTGGGGTATAGCTTCTGAGAAACCGGGGTGAAGAGGTCAGGGAGTAAAACATGAGAATAGCATCCATTAAAAACTGAGGAGCAAAGCAGGAATGCATCTAGAAGGTTCTGCCTTTTTTGTTTCCTCGCCCTAAAGTTCATTTTAAGCTGAAATGCAGTAAAAGTACATTTACATTAATGTACATTACATTACTTTAATAACAACTGAATTCAGGTTACAGAAAATACACACTTTACCCAGACAATTAAATATGCAGTTAAAATTCTGATCCATTCTTTTTAAAATATGATTATTTATAAAGAAGATAAAGAATCTTTTATAAAGGCACACAGTGAATAAAGTCCATTTATAAACCCCAGAATATAAGTTTGAAATGAAATACCCACTGATATGGTAATTAAATACATACTGACAACAGAGCCCCTTTCATGGGGTCAAGGTACCACCCCCCCTCCCATGTCAGCTTCACTTTCTGACTTTTCCTTCCTCCTGGGCCAATATCCAGCTTAGCCACTTGTTACAATTACTGCAGTAAATATAGAAAAACACCAGTCACCAGTGCCACCAGTGCGATCCCCTTAAACTGACACTCTCTGTACATTGCATTTCTCAGGGTGACACTTCAACCAATCCATGCATTTCCTGCACCTGCTATCCAACGGGGGGGGGGGGGGGGGGGATGCAACACAGTCTAAAAAAAAGAAAACCGTTGGTAATCTTCAGTTTATATGAGCGATATAGCGAACCATAGGCAGTTGGCCAGAACTTT
>JABFEA020000067.1:24931290-24947784 GCA_019775915.2 Cyphomyrus plagiostoma
TCTTCTGCTCGGTCCTTACAGGGCCAGCAGGGCCAATATTTTCCATGGCACCAGCCTACTATCTCTCAAAAACATTTCCTCATTGATCCAACAAACTTATCACGGGACTCTTTTAGTCTTACCATGACTAGCCCAACATGCAGACAGACAGTAAACCAACAAAAAAAGTATGGAAAACCTGTGAAGAGAAAAAAATACAGGACACAGGTCCTGTCTTGAGTCAGCACCAATCACCACAGAGGCCTGATAACTGTGGAGCAGACATCAGTAGCAAAAAAACGCAATTCGAGAGGAATCCATGCTCTTAAGATGACACAGTGCAGGAGCCTACAAAACATGGACTCTCCTGCATTGTGTTAAGCCTTTGCGAAAGATCATATTTTAAGGAAAACATCATATTTAAGGACCTTTTGTTACTGCTTTGATATTATTGCAAATTGGAGCACCTGTGCTGACTTGGTGAAATGTACCTTCAGCTTGGTCTACAAAGAAGTAGGTCATGTCCTGTCAAACTCCTCCTGCTCACCTCCCTCAACAGCTATGAGTTTCTAGGAAACCTCAGGACTGTGTCCCCCCCATGGATGAAGTTCAGAGAGTTCACTCCATATGGAGGTGATTTGAGGCAAAGAAAGAAGTCTTTGAACTACTTATAGTATGCAGCATATTTCTGAACTTTTAGATAGAACCACCAGTTTGACTTCTATTTGTACTCTATCTATTCCTTGTTAAATAAAAAGATTTTTTTTATTTTGTGGCCAGTATGTAAATGTCAGCCATTCCAAATCCTAACTTTGCAGAAAATCATAGACTTATTTTGATATATCTGTTTATCTTCACTATTTAAGTATGATAAATGTATTGATAATCCAGAGAATAATGACAAACAAAAAAGTATCAAGGTTAAATGTTGGGGACCTTTTTTAGCTACTGATGATTGTAAATCTTTAATATCTGTGAGAATGTCCTGCAAATGCCTGAAAATTACCCAGAAGCCTTGTTTTATGTGCGCAGTATTCATGTGCACCGAGCCCACGGGACAGAAGCGAGATAGAAAATAACCTTTGACCACTGAAAGGGGTCATTTTTAATTGATGTAATTTTGTTTAGATTGATAAACATGAAAACAAACCATGTCTGCTGCTCCTAATTAGACATATACCAATAAATATGTTGTGGTGCTTCTATCATTTTTTTGTATTAAAAAAACCTGCCATTACGGTGAGCTCAGTAGGGTCAAGAATGACCTGTATGCTATTCACCGTATCCTCTGTACACTGTAATTACTCTTCTCTTATACTTTCAAAACATTTTTCATCGTCTCATTGTATAGGACAGTGCTTCCCAATCCAGTCCTCAGGGGTCCACAGACAGTCCATTCTATCCCTAACCCTATTGGCAGTTGGGGGGAAGCAAAAATGTGGATCATCTGAGAACTGGGCTGAAAAACACTGGTATAGGGGCATAAAATATAGGGAGGAGCCTAATTCAGCAGGTTAGTGATCTGTGTCTGTGTCAAGAAGGTCATGAATTTAAACCCTGTGGCCAGCAGATTAATCATAAGACTGTTGGGTCCTTAAGCAAGACCCTTAACCCCAGCTGCTCCAGATACAATGTCTTACCCTGGTCAAGCTTTCCTCTCTCTTGTGTGGAATCCTGAAGATTCTAGAAGCCTTTTTAAATCTCTTAGATGATACAGTCAAACCTCCATTATTCGGGCAGAGTGGAACCGAGGGGTGCCCTTAAGTAAGAAATGCCCTTAACTTAGAAATACATGAACAGTATAGTACAACGTATATGTGTACACATACAAACTAAATGATTTTTATGAGGTGCAAGGCTTATAATAGGATGTTATTTCAGTCTGAGCTCGCAAATCATCCCATTTTATTCTTGCAGCGGTCATCCAGTTTTAACCAGCATCAAGTAAGTTGGGTGATTTTTTCTTTGCTCTTTCAAATATCGCCAGTCTTAGACTTTGCCACCCCAAAACAGTCTGCAACAACTCTGTGTCATTTTCCTTTTCGTACCTCTGTAAAGATATCGAGCTTCTTTTGGAAGGACGTGACACTACGCTTCCTTTTTGAACCCATGGGTTTTGCAGTTTTACGCCGCCCACAGCCTTGTCCTCTAGCTCACTCTCCATTTGACATTCGCTCCGCCTCCACGTGCAGACTCCGCCCATAGTGTCGTCCCCTAGCTCGCTTTCCATTCGACAATTGTTCCGCCTCAACGTGCAGACTCCGCCCACAATGCCTTCCTCTACCTCGCTCTCCATTCAACGTTCGCTCCGCCTCCACATGCAGACTCCGCCCACAGCCTCGTCCTCTAGATCGCTCTCCATTCGATGTTCGCTCCGCCTCCAAGTGCAGACTCCGCCCACAACTCTCTCTATGTGGCATTCATCACTTCCGTCTTCCGAAGTGAAAAACCAACCAGAAGACGTCTCGGGAGCTCTGCTCATGTATTGATTACTGTTGTTGGTTTGTCTTTCTTTGATGGATATTACTTTGTATGATTTGTTTGAATTATTGAATTTTTGATTTTCGCTTTGGTTTACCTATTTGGTTTCGAACCGGTGAACGTCTTTGCGCGGCCTTCGGATGCTTTGATCTCTGTGTATGCTGTGTGTGTGTATGTGTGTCAGGTGAATAGGGCGTGGCTTCCATTTTTGTTTTGCGAGCTTATGTTGCATGCTGTTCTTCGGATAGGGAGTAAGGTATAGAATTTGTCGTTATGTTTTTGTTTTCTTTGCACTTAGGCAAGTTAGCTTTGGGTTGCGTTCAGAAACTGGGTTTTGTTTATTGTTTTCGTTATTGTTACTCCTGAGTCCTTTTGCAGTGGGATTATTTGTTCCGTGTCCATGGTGTGTCAATAAAAACAGAAAAATATATTTAAAAATCCCTTTGTCCATTGCACCCTGTCTTTCCCTTACTCCACATCCCCTTTTACTTTGTCACGTCCCAACCCTAGACTGTGGCTCGTAACAATAGCTGTTGGTTGTGTAAAATTAACTTGCGCATGCGCGTGCCCAGTGCTGCCCGGTAGAGGGAGGTGCCTATATATTGGTGGTCCGGATAAGGGAGGTTTGACTGTACCTACTTTCTGGATTTTCCTCATGCCAGGTGAGAACCATACCTGTTGAACTGCTCAGCAAAGATGAGGTTGGTGGAGGTGCCAGTGATGGTGATCAGACCTCCGATGGTGGCGGCATATGTGATGCTGAGGGAGAGGCACTTGCAGATCATGTGGTCGCGCTTGGTAGGATATCGCGATGGGTTTTGATCCATGGGTTGCTGGGATTCTGTGATGTTGACAGCTGTCTGTGGGGATGAGTGTAGGGTATCAGTATTAGGCCATGATCTGCATTCCCTAGACCAGGGTTATTCAAATCACGGTCCTCGAGGTTCGAGCACCTTCCTTTTTCCAGCCTTCCTTTACCTGTCAGTCAGGTTTGAAACCTCTGATCAATCAGAATCAGTAATTATTAATCTAACTACCTAGGAGAACTGAAAACAAGGCCTGGATCTGGAGTCGTGGTCCAGATTTGAAGAACCCTGCCCTAGACCAGTGTTTCCCAATCCAATTCTTAGGGACGCAAGACAGTCCACATTTTTATTCCCTCTCAGCTCCCAGCCAATCTGGAACACCGACTACCTGGTACAGGTATGTTGAGAGTTGGGAGGGAGCAAAAATGTAGACTGTCTGGGGTCCCTGAGGACTGGATTTGGAAACACTGCCCAAGACATTATACTCACCTGGGGAAGGTATCCATTATTTTTCTTGAGAAACTCTTGTCTTGCGCTGAGCTTCAGGGCTAAACCATTGGACTCCTGGGAGATATGAGTCAGTCACATGACCACAATTACATATTCATATTATTGTCCTTGTTGGTGCTCATTCTGACAGCATCATCATCTATCATCAGTCCTTTTTTCCACAGAATTAATTTCCCAGTCAGTGATGCTTCTGACAGGGTTACGGCCCAGTTAGTGCCGCCTGGAAGGGTATATTTGCGCCAAAGCCCAAACAGTCAGCAAGTGCCAACACTCACCTCTCCCAGGGTGGAGAGCTCCTTTTTCACATAGCTGTAAGAGGACAACAGATGAAATCAAGACAAAATGTATCGTACATTAACATTTGCAATATCGATCAATCTATCCCAGGGAAATACTATGGGCTATTTAGATAATCACTAATTCACCTAAAATGGAAAACACAATATATGATAAACCTTTTCACAGAATACACGTGGAATCGAAAACATTTTTTTAAATGCCAATTTATCATGCTGCCTGTGCTTATATTGCCTGTGCTTAGACTGCAGGAGGAAACACACACACACAGAACATAGCAACATCAGACAAATGCAGAAGGGTAATCAAACCTCAACGTTGGAGGTACGACAAAGCTGCAATAGCATCAGCAATCAGTGCTACATCACCAATCAGCCTGGAGAGATTTTTAGCATTATCTGACAACTTACTGTGCCACTATACCAGATGACAGGCAACATACAATACGGACAGTTATTTAAATACAGAAAATCTCCGTACCTCTCTCTGCGATATAGGAGCTCAAGCTGGTTCTTGTCGAGATTTTCTTCTTTGTCTGTGAGAAATTCAGAGCCACTTCAAACAGTGTCACTTATAGATTTTGTCCTCCATCGATTTTAAAAAGATATCAGTCGAACAGGACTTTACATTACGCCATGATGTCAGTCTGATTCTGTTCCGTAGCAAAAATGTGTAAATTGCTGAGAAGCGACTACAGTCATCAGTCAGGACCAATAAGGCCATACCCACCGCTGTCCTTCTCTGGGCCCTGAACGTTCTCATCATCCTCCTGGGTGTCAGCCACGCCAGTGCTGATGAGCTGCTGCAGGACGGCCTCAGCGATGGGCATGACCATGGCGGTGGTGGAGGTGTTACTCAGCCACATGGAGAGGAAGACGGTGCAGCACATGAAGCCGAGCACCAACCTGCTCCGTGCGAGACATGGGAACACAGGGTTCAGAAACATCCTTCACCTTCATGTAGCTGCAATAGCGTTAGCGACCGATGCTACGTCGCCGGTAGAAATACAGTTAGCCTGGAGAGATTCTTATCAGTGGTACATATTTTGAATGGTGATGCTTGCAAATCCCTTCTAGGCACCTTTCTTTAAGCGTGTGCTCTCAACACACAGATTTGCTGTCATGCTGGGTGAGCGGAAGAAAGGGACACGCGTGTGTCTGTGTACTGACATGCCCGGTTTGGCCCCTGCTATCATGACCATCCGCAGGGCGATGCGTTTGTGCAAGTTCCACTTCTCAATGGAGGCCGCCAGGCAGATAACTCCCATCAGCAGCAGTGTTGTGTCCTTGCAGTACTCTGCTGCGACCTGCCAGGGGGCGCAAACACGCACACCTTCCAGTTTGGCACTTAAATGAAAAGTAAAAAAGCGTAAAGAAGGCATTTCTTTATATGCATGTCCTAACAATGTCCATTTTTCAGCGTTTGTAACCTTTGTCGGGATGGTTCTCAAAATTTACCATCACAAAACAAAAACCCACAAAAATGTTATCACTCAAAACATTATTTCAGTATATGGCAGTCAGTATTTGGCAGTTTGTGGATTTGGCCAGAATATTAGGATATACAAAAATGTATGAGGTGTGGCCTTGTTATAAGCTGTGGTCTAACTCAATGCTTAGCACCTTTTTTACAGCGCAACATTTCATAGTGAGAGCACTTTACATCCTATCAGTTTCAAAAATATGTTACTCGAAAGCAGAGAGTCAGTGTTGATTACTAACATGCCAGGCTGACTGCATTCAGATGAGCCGAGTCAATAGGAAAGCTTTGTTCTCCATTCCCTCACAGCCCAAAAGAAAGCTTTGTTCTTTATTTGGGTGGAGACAACGCAAACGTAAAAAGTGTCACGGCATGTGACTTCGCTTGCTGGACACCGTCACATTAATAATGGGGTTTATTCAGCGGAGCAGGGGGTGCAACATAAGCAATACAAGTAGCAGTCAATGTGTACATTTTAATAAAATCCATGATTGGAGTGCCGAGCAAAAATATGTTATAAAGTGTTAACAAAGTATATCATTGGACTACAGCTGAATATACAAAGACTATTTTACACAATTATAAATGAATCTAACTTTTAATTTCACCAAGACAAGTGGTTTGAAGATGGATGGATGGAAAAAGAATTCCGTAGTATTAATTTTGAAATGGGTCAACAACCTTTTGGACATCTGATCCATAGACATTGTCACCCCAAGCAGAGGGGGTTGTGAAGGATCCTCATGCAACTGTAGCTCAATCCAGTTCATGGAATAGACGAACCAAATGACATTGGCATGTTAAGCTCTGGCTTCCTCAAGCTCTTGGGGACCGGGGTAGTGGGCAGTCGCAGCTGCACTGGGTCCTGCTGGGGAGCTGGTCCAGTTTGCCGTTCCCAGGAACCATCTTGGAGCACCTTTGAACCTTTGGGAACCCTGTGCGCAGCATGGCAGATCGTGCTCACTGTCACAGCTGTAAGTGTGACGAGCGGAGGGGCTCAGTGGCAAAACAAAGGGCCACAGCTGACCAAACTAGGCCAGGGAAAAGATGAAAGCGCAACATGACAAATGAACAGCGCATTCTCTCCTTTGACATCTGTGAACTAGGCTCACACAGCCCACGGACTTCTCCGACCTCATACGCTCATTCTCTGGCTAAGAACACATATGGAAACACACATATAGAAATCAGCTTCGAGTAAAAATAGTCCACAATGGATAAAAGTACCCAAACAGACCGAAACAATAATATTATCGCCATTAAGACCTTCATAAACTATTAACACAAATGTAATCACACACATACTGACATGTCTTCACTCACACAGCTCTAGGCTTGTGGTCTGCCTCCACTGGCCACTTTTTGAACCTTGTATCAAGTTCCAGTCTTTGGGGACCAGTGCCACCATCTATAAAACCTCACTACACCCTACACCCCTTCATGGTCACTGCGCTCCTCTATATAGGATCATCTGACAATTCCTGGTCGGAAAGTTAAAATTCTGTCCGCTTTCAACTGTGGAGAATGTACTAATCTTTAAGATGGGGCTTGATACTATATTGTCATGTACGTACAGTGCAGAACGGTAATGTGTATGTACTGTACCGTGTTTTTTCCCCTAAATACAATAGACCTATCAAAGCACATTATGGTACACTAAACGGCAACATTTTTTTCTCTTCAACCGCTACTGAATCCCTTAGTAATGTAGTAACATAATGTGCAGGTCTAACTAAGCATCTGTTTTGTGAACATTTGTTAATATTTTCGAACTGTGATCGTTTGAAACTAGGGCTGCAACAACTAATCGATTATTAAATTAGTTGCCAACTAATTTAATAATCGATTAGTTGGGCCTACGTTATTATACACATAAGTACAGTGGCGACCTCCTAATTCAGGAGTAGCAAGCTAACCAAAGCCACAGTGGCAATAAAGTACCATTAAGCTGGATGCCGACCGCCATAAAAGAAAAAAGTGACGATAACCAATGGCGTGCCTCGAGTATCTTACATGATGACTTCTGGGAGAATTGAAAAAAAAAACGTTTAAAAAATGGCGGAGTTTTGTTGTAATTCTGCCAGAATTTGACGACAATTAACTGAAATTAGGTAGGAGAGACACTGATATATTATGTGATGTCGCGGAGTTTTTGGATTACTTTATGCAATTATTCAGATTACTTAACGCAAATCCTTCATTCAGTGGTGTAGTGGAGGGTAAATGCACATAAACGCCATTTACGCACCTTTTAAATTTACGTTACTGCCGGCCGCGTTACCCGCCCCATCCCTTCACACACTTACATGTGTTTAAATAAACGCAGGGGAAGTCGCAGTTGTCAACAAAATCAGGTATTATGTGGTTACATATACGTGTTTACTCTACCATTTTATTAGGGCACCCCAAGTTAATTTTATTTAGTTTTGTTTTCTACATAGCGCCAGATCACAACAGATTACAGAAGTCATTTAATGCTACCTTGCCGATAGAGCAGGTTTAAATTTGATCCTTTTATTAAAGAAACTAAATAGCCTCATGTTATTTATCTTATTTACAGTTCATCACTGTAGTATGCTGAAACAACCGGACACGTTTTAAAACAAAATTTGCCGCCTGCCGTTCATGGGTTTTTCGTCACCAGTCGTCTTATTTGCGTCGCTCAGTCGCTAAAGTCTATGGCGTTTCACGAGAGTGCAAGCCGGCGCATTTTTAACGTAAAATGCGGAAACGGCTTTTTCTCCGCAATAAATGTTTACTTTATTTGTCCGTAATAAATGCAGACACACTGGCTTGCTTGCTCTCTCCCCCTGCCACATATGTCTATCAACATTAAATAACATTAGACAATTATTTAATAACATTCTTAGTAGCAGCAGCGGTGGTCTGTGCTTTTACATACAAAAAACTGGAGTACTAAATACATTATCTAAAGCACCATGTTGGTTGCACTTCATAAAACAAGATTTTGTGTATTTCATTACATTGATTCAGCTGCTACAAAATTTCATTTTTTTTATACTCTTAATGTAGCATACATTTGTTTTTTATGTGAGTTGCTGGTACAAAGACAGACTGGGTTATTAAAAATTTCTGAAAATCAATTTGTTTTTTTGCCCCCCGCATCGAAAAAGTAATTGACAGCTTAATTGATTATCAAAATAATCATTAGTTGCAACCTTATTTGAAACTGCTCTAACAGCGTAGTATGTGGGCTGACTACACAGTGAAAATGTCACTGCATCTTGAGCATACTCTCAGGAACCTGCTCTCTGTACAGCGTCACTGCCTGTATGGATGCATGTGTATCTTTAGCTCTTGGTGTCATGTACTTGGCTGTTTGGTTTAGACTTTCGAATTAATCTGCATCTAAAACAGATACAGGACTGCATGTCTAATAGCACGTGACAACACTCCTCGCAGAGCAAGACTTAATTTAATGAATGAGATCTTACTATCCTTATGAATTATGTGTTTGTTTTGATGTTTTCTGTTTAATTCCCTTATTAGTTACACTGACCTCTAAGTCACTTTGAAAAAACTACCTCTGGTATATAAATACATGTAGATAAGTCTACATGCAGCATTATCCAAATTAAAGAGCACTTGAGACAAATAAAAAGCTGCAAGGCCCCCAGTGTTCCAGAACTAAAGCTGCTGAATTTCCCCTGAAAAACCCCCGACTTCTGTGGCCAGGCATCTGCTGGATGTGGATTTGGGGGGGGGGGGAATTGCATAAGTCCAGACTTGCACTTTCACACACACACACAAAAGCCTAATTTCATTCAAGCCACCAATGTCAGCAAAAGACGCACAGCACTATGTGGAACTATGGGCCCTTTTACCTTTACAACGGAGGGTGATTTTTTGGGGATGGCTGATGGGATTAGCGGTTCCCGCTTTATTAAGAGGCTGTCCCTTTATGTCCCCTGTAAAATCAGTCGTAACATGTCACCTGACTGTCATTTTATGGACACGGAAATGAACGTATTTATAGGAATAATTATAGGGAATCTTTGATTAACCATGCAAAGCAAGCAAGTATACAAACAGATTCATTATGAAAATTACGCAAACCAGCCCACAATTTCATGTGGCATCTCTAAATACACAAAACCTTCCCAATTGCATTCAGGAAATGTATGTTTTTTGATCAGCTGATTAACTGTGTAACTATATAGATCATACCCTGACATTACCTTCAGGATGATTGTACGTTGCACTGTTATGAACTCGCTCTGTGTTTCTTGCTATCTACTTTGACTGTTATATAATTATATAAAATTCTTTCATTCTGTCATATACTGTACCATCCATCATTCCATCTTCCAACGACTTCTCCCATACATGGTTATGTAGACCAATATTTCAGACTTCATAGATACGTCTAATTCACACCTGAACTTTGACCTCTTGGATCCTGGCTAATGACGCAACACATGCTTAGAGCTCACAGACGCTGTTTAAAGGACCAGATTCACAACAGCAGCCTTTTTCTATATATATATTTTTTTCCAGAACTTTTCATTTGTTTGTAAATAAATTTAGGGTTCGATTCAAAAAAGTAATTTTACTTTTAGTCTAATAATTTTATTCCATATATGTAACCCAAGGCATTTTAATCTGAGTAACAAATATTATGGTTTTATGTGATCAGGGTGCTAGATTTTACCAGTTTAAGTCCTGCTGTACAGTTAAACAGTTACAAAAGTTATCAATCACACACTCCACTGCAAATGTGTGCAAAGGTGTGAAGCTGTAGAATTGGTGTTACAATGCCGCAAATATGGTGAACGGAGGAAGTGGACTCACCTCGCTTGACTTGAGGACCCCGAACAGCGGATAAAGGAATGCGGGCACCAGGGCGGCAGCACCCAAGGGCACAGCCTCCGACACCCAGTACACCGCTGTCACAATCAGCACATATGCGCATGATGCCTCCTGTAGGGGGCGACACAGCCACAGGTGAGACATCTGCTCAGGTCCCAGCTTTTTGCTAAGACAGCAGCCACACTGGCACCTTCAGATGAAATCCGTGAAGCTTTTGTGGTTTCAGCATCAATCCTCTGAGAATTTCAATTCAACTGGATGTGCTTTACTTTCATGAGCTATTCATTTAACTTTTACTCACAAGACAAACATTGTTAATCGATTTCCCAGAAATGCAGCAAAAAAAGGAAAAGATTCTTTGCTTGTAAATTTGTGCCCTTTACTGTCTGGATCTGCTACTTTCTCTATTACATATACAGTGTTTCATACAGCAGCAATCTGTGAGTAAGTCTGCTGTCAGTTTTGTCTTTTGGTACAAGATGTGATCCTGATGACCGATTATCAATTGGCACATGATCAGGAACTGCAGGTGTGTGCTTGTGGTGCGAACAATATCATCTGCTTTTATAAACACCATCAGGCACCGCACAGGGCACCCTTATGGGTACTTAGTAGGACCCTCCAATTACGGCCTGATTCAAATATAGTCCCTGCTTATTCAGGGCAGGGGGTACTTCATTGAATCATACTAGCAGAATAAAAAGTTTGAAGAGGTACTGAGAAACAAATATTCCATTGAAAAGTACAGTTAAAATCCTCATTAAACCTGCTGATTATTCCATAAACACCCCCCACAACACACAGCCGCCTTTTCCATTACAACTGGAAGGAGGCGGAAAACCATTGTAGCCTCTCTTGTTGCTAAGATACCAACGCCAAGAATCCGATAAATCCATTACTTAGGGAATCTGTTCCAATCAGGCCTCCATGTTAAGACTGAGTGCCAACTGTCGAAATATCGAAATATCTCTCAAACTAAAAAAGTAGAATATAGGCTTCCAGGTGATGTGCCAACTTGTCTGGCTTCTCAGTCTCAGCCAGGGGTCTAAGCAAGCTTGCCTATGAATGACCCCCCCACCACACACACACACACACACACTGCTAAGCTGAGAAATTAACCCCCACTTGATCACCACATTCCATTGTTCACATACAAATTTCATTTGCCAAAGTTCAATGCCACCTAAGAAGTAAATGGTCTTCATACTACCCGGGCCTGTTCACTGATTCTTTTACTCTCGTTTTCCACACACTGAGCTAGATTGGACCAGGCTGCACGATAGTTATCAAAGCATGATGCTCAGTACACAGGATCAGCTCGGTTCACTGATAGTCTAACCCAGAGGTGGGCAATCTTATCCGCAAAGGGCCGGTGTGTATGCAGGTTTTTGGGATAACCTGTAGGTCAGCTGTTCAAACCCAGGTGTGAGGACTCTTCAGCCAATCAGTCCTCTAATTAGTAATCTAATTAGGGAGCTGCAGCGAAAACCTGCATATACACCGGCCCTTTGCGGATAAGATTTCCCACCCCTGGTCTAACCCAATGTTTCCCAACCCGGGCCTCTGAGACCCATAGACAGTCCATGTTTTTGCTCCCTCCCAGCTCCCAGTGGGAGCAAAAATGCAGACTCACTGAAAGGGAGCTGGGAGGGAGCAAAAACTGGCTGGGGGTCCCCAAGGACCGGATTGGGAAACTCTGCTAGAACCCACTGAAACACAATGTTTTCAGTTTGAACTGGTTACAAAACCATTTATTTTTTAAACTCCCCAAAACTTTCATTCTTAACATTCTGCAAAAGCAATGAGAAGATTTCATGCTAGTTTGTAAGTACTGGTTGGTCTGTTGCTTCTTAATAATCCTTTAGAATTGAGTCAAAGCCTGGGGCACAGAATGCTTGTAGAGGGAGCCATTAGTCTTTTCTTCAGCCTGGTGCCAGGCACATGTCATTGTTTTTACGGTGTTTAGAACTGCTCATCAGGTCTTTTTTTTTGGAAATTTAAATGGACAGGGGGCTGAATAGTACATGCAGAGGGACACAGAGTTTCCCTGGTTGCCTGGGAAACGCCAGTGACACCACTAAACTGCACACTGGGGATGGGACAACTGGTGTTGTTCCTTGGAGTTTGAGACATGATGGCATCACCGCTTTGAGATGTTTCATTACTATTGGTTTGTTTCTCAGGTCATGTGATGTTTATGGACTCATGGATGGTGTAAAGCAACTTTTTCCTGACGTGTATCTTATCTTTAAAAAAAAAAAAACCCTCTGAATTCAACAGTGAACACTTCAGTTGATCAGCTGTTAATTAAGGAGCTTCTCAGATACTAACCCTACAGATAATAGGATTTCCTGTAGACTGATGTGATTAATCTCTCTCAATTGTTTCGTTAGACATTACTTTCTTAGGTCACAAAAACTGAATGATAGCAAAGATCCCGTGGATTAAATCAATGTCAGCACAGACAAATCAAATATTTTTTCTCAAAACATGTGAGAATTGGTAAAGTTGCGTGTGTAGTAAGTTGGCTATTTTTTGTTTATATGTTGTTTACTGTTTATACTGTACACACACCTTGTTTCTGCCAGTGTATCAACAGCATGAAGCCATGTGTGATCGAGCCAAAACTGAAGGGAATTAACTACTTAAAGTGTTTTAAAGTATTCTAATTTTAAAAGAACCAGCCAACTGCTCCTAAAATTTACTTTGAAAGAATGATGGGTGTATTGGTCATTAAAATTACTTTCTGAGTGGGTGAAAATAGCCCCTGACCGGTGGCTAAAGGTCATTCACACATGCAAACAACATAAAACCATCAGTAGAAAGATGAAATCCAAAGGATTCTGGGTAACAGCCCGTTAATGCATTTTCTGGCTATCCAACACTCAAAATCGCACCTAAACCTCTGCTTCTGGCTTGTTTCAGGTCTCGGGATTAAACATAATTAAAAGGAAAATTCCACATTTAATTAAGGTTTGGTTATGTAACTGACAGCTTGAAAACAAGGCTGTGGAGGTAGTTTTAGGGCAGAGGTCAGATCCATTCGCTTTCCTCACACATGGCGATCAATCAGCTCCTCTTTGCTAACCTCTAATTACCCTCCACTGGAGCCACGGGTACGCTTAGTGCTTAGTACGCACTTCCACTGGTACTTGCTAGAACTGATCAAAATGTGCCAGCTCGGTGGTCACTTGGCTCATTATCAGCTGGCAGCTGGTTGGCCAGACGCAACAAGAAAGTGAGCAATAATATCGACGAACTGTTGTTTTTATCTATATAGGAATTTTAAACATATTTTTGGATCAAATTCTGGTTTCATACTATATATTATGTAAAGAAGCAATGGCTGACAATAAAGTTCCTGTCCACGAACAATATACACTATATGGAACTATTATATACAGTATGCATCAGAAGTTAAATTTTATCTGCTAGAACATGTAAAAACAAGAATGTAAAAATATACATGCAATGTAAAATATAAAGTTTTCGCTTAACCGTACACAGGTGCTAAATTTCTGCTTATATGTATACATGCATGATTGCCAACACAATCGGACTGCAATAAATATTAGGTATAAGCCACAATTTTATTATTAGGTGTGTAATTTAAGGGTCGGAGCTCATCAATTTGTTAAACCACATGTCCAATCTCTCTCTTACCTGTAACTTGGCTCGCACTGCAGCAGAAGAGCATCATGCACGTGGGCAACATATGCCGGTAAAATTAATCTTACAGTTGTCCGACCCTATCAAGTTGTCTCGTTTTCGCCGAGTCCCAAGTATTTGGAGTAGCCATGGATCTTGAAACATCATTGTAGATTATAAGCATTGATATAATAACAGCTCATAAGCATTGTTTTAGTTCTTAACTGCACTGATCATATTCATTTGCTGTTGCCTATAGGTATACATCACTTCCGCGCACTTATTTTTAGTTTTTTTTCCATTGGCTTCCTTTAATTTCGTTAATTGCTTTAAATTTAGCAGCACGCAAAGTTTCTTGCAAGTGAGGGTTATCCGGTTAATTCAGTAATAGATGTCACTAGCATACCGTTCAAACCTAGGAGTCCGTCAGATGTTGGGAGCGCGGGTTGCGATACTTACACTGGTGGGGTGGATGAGAGGCAACGGGAGCAGGGACAGAGGGATCAGGACCACCAGAATCAGTTTGCGAGCGATCCAGAGCTTCTTCAGAAAGTCCATTTTTCCTGATTCCAGCCTCATCGACCAATTATTACTTCACGCACTGCTCTAAGAAACAAATGCGGCTTCGATATAAAGTGAATAGATTTTGTACTATGCTACGCGTTCCCTTTAAAAGTAAGATGGTTTCGTTGGTAATTTCTTGGATTTGTCTGCAAAAATGTCCCTTTTTATCTTGTGAAATAAAATTTAAATCGGCACATACATGTATTCCCTGGTGCGTTTCAGATTCTGTAGTGTATGTTACATTTGTCTAAACTTCAGTGAAGGAGTTTGTCTTTTTCTTTGGTTTGGTATATGCGCAACACCTAGATGGTCCCAAAGCCGCCTGTCACTGACCTCGCCACTCCGACAAGGTCTCCAGTTACCCGGCACTTATAGGCATCCAGAGGTCTCCCTTATTGACAATAAAGATAACGCTGCATGTTCTCTTCGTAATCGTTTTGTAATCTATATCAAGATACAAATACAGTGTATAATAATATGTAAAATAACCAGGATATTGTTATTACATGTTATTATATCTTAACATGAAGTAGAGCTGACAACTTCGGAATTAAAATAAGCGTTGTCATGGTCGTAGTTCCAATTTATTATCTTGGAAGCTTGTTGACTAACTAGTCTAAGCTTTCATAAATCCTCCCCTTTAGCTGATTCTTGGCCAATCAGATTTCAGCAATTACCAGATACGAATATTAAATCCCACCACTTTTAGGTATTTGATACGTACAAAAAAAAAACGATTCTGAAAACAAGCATATTCAGATTCCAGCATCTGTTATACTGAGTTTAAGAAAGATTACAAGGTTTGCACCGAGCGGCAGGATCGTTTTTACGTGCCCGCAACCATTTAGACTCTCTCCCACTTAGGGAATATAAATAAGACATGGTCTTCGTTTCTATATATTAAACAATAATATCAGAATTGTTACGATGTTTGATGGCCGCTTACGCTACTCAACGTACAGGGTTAAGTAATAAGTTGAAAATGGTGGTTAAATACCCCCACCTAGTGGAGCATTGCTGTAACTCATAAATCATTCATAGATCATGTAGTATTATAAGTATGATTGTACTTGTTACTAACATTATCTTGTTATTCGATTACAGCATTGGTTGCATTATTTCGTTTTATACATCATTATTTCACGAGTTCCGTGACAGTGACAATTGGGCTGTATATCCATCCATCCATCGATCGATCGATCCATCCATTTGCTTTAACCGATTATCCTATTCATGCTCGTGGGGGGTCCGAAGACTATCCAAGGTTTGCTACTGAAGGGAGTGATTCGCCTGATTTCACCAAAAGTTCACGGCTGGGTATTAAAAAAAAAAAAAGGTGGAAATGGTTGTGCCACCATTATCTTCAGCCGAGGGACCAAACAATAAAAGAGATGATTGACAAACATCACCTAGGGGTGTGGATCAAGAGAGAAAACAACGATGGTGAACAGTTGAAGAAATGATGATGCTTAAGAGACGTGATATTGTTACAAGATAAGAAAATGTATAAAAATTAGCATAAAACAGTATTGGACACACTTCTGCAGGGTATCCAGCCTTGGCTGTAACCTCACTGTGGCAATAAAGGTAGAGTCTGAAGTAAGTAAGTAAGTAAGTAAACTTTATTGTCATTCACACCATACAACAGTACAACGATGGATGCAAAGCGGAACGAAATTGCGTTTCTCCAGGGCTCAAAGTGCGGACATAAAAGACAAGTGCACGCAAGACAACATACAGATAATTTCACTAGACAATTTCACAAAACAACATACAGACATTTCACTAGTACAAACAATAAATATAGATATATAAATATAGTCAGGGGCGGCATGGTGGTGCAGTGGTTAGCACTGTTGCCTCACACCTCTGGGACCCAGGTTCTGGTCTCCGCCTGGTT